>JAEBDU010000008.1:329334-387823 GCA_016802625.1 Heliconius numata
TTTATTATTGGCTTGTTTTAATTTTTGAAGAGTAAGCAAAAGGGAAGTTGAAATGTACTTTGTTCAATTGTCCTTTTAATACAAACGAAGACGAAGCATGTTGAGTTCCAAACAAGAGAAAGAAAAATAGAATTTTTAAGTATAAGTATTTGGCAAAGCTTTTTGTCATAGTTTGTGTAGTTTGGACGTTACTGATTGCAAGTTCACTATATGTTTTCGTATCTGGTGGTTGTTATTTAATTTAATATTTTTAGTAACTTTTAATTTACTAAAAAAGAGCTTTAAATATTCAAGGCAACAAATAGTTAAACTTTGTCTTAAATATCTACCAAAGTCCAATTAACAATTTCTTTCATCTTTAAAGTTAAAAATACAAAACTTCAAAATACACGTTCATTTTGTGACCTTCAATTGTTTCGAGTTTAAATAATAAAAAGATTGTAAGTACCAAAATTGGCAGGCATTTGATTGTTATAAAAAAATATAAGAATGAAATTTAGTTTTAATATATCTTTGAGACAAAATGTACCTACAATGATTGTTTATTAAATAAATACATACATTATATTTACTTTATTTTACGATGAATGAAAAAAAAAACAAAATATTTGTCATTCACTCAATATTGAACACTGAATGAAATGAACTTCTTTTATTAAAATATTTAAAAATGTAATTTAATTAATTTATTCATTAAATGCTATATAATAGGGAATAAGTAATATACATATATTATATAAGTTTTCATTTAAGTTAATTCAGCGTCTGTAGTGGTATGGTATTAATAAAAAAATTTAATATATAATTAAATGGCACTGCCACACTACGTATCATGGGACACGTCCCGCCTGCTTTGCGACAGTACCATTAATAAACATTTGATCAACAAGTCTGATAATCACACAAAATATGAAGCATAAAGTTTAATTCTATAAATTGAAATCCATATAAAGTAAGACGAGACCAATGGTGCAGTGGTGGAATGATGTTAGCTTATTTTATTTTGTATTTTCAGTCTTTAGTCTAATAAAGTCTGGAAAATTTGATTACAATAATTTAATAAAGGCATTTACTCAGGAGAGATTCTAGAACGCCTCGTGCAGTCAGACATATTTTCATATTTTAATAATATTTAAAAAAGTATCATTAATTTCACATATCTTCAACTTTTGTTGAATTATTTACCAATTAATGGAACAAGAGAATAAAAATGAGCATTAACAATTTCGCTATTTGCTTAACTTCTCAGAAGGACGATCTTTTGTTTCCATTAGCACAATAGATTTATGTGAATCCACTTTTATGAGATAAGTATATGTTGGATCTTCCAACATTATATTCATGTTCATGTGTATATATCATATAGGACTTTCCTAAAAAAATTGGTACTTATTTACAGGATTAGAAGAATAAAAAAACACAGATATTAAAGTTTTTTTATATAGTTATTAGTTAAGTTTTGTGCGTTATATATATTATTTTTTAGATTTATGTTGTATTTTGTACTTAGGAGGGGGAGCAGAGGGAACCTTGAGAGATAGTGTTAAATGTGAGTTCTGAAGTGTCATGATGATTCTTGCATGTAGAGCCGGGAAACACAACGCCACGCTTTGCCTCGACACCAGAACGTAAAAAAATAATAAAATTATTTGCAGTCTTTTAAAAATTAATAATATAAAAAAACCTTAACTTAAAAGGTTTAAACTTTAAAGTATATGTCATATTCTACTTGGGTATATATATTATATATATTTTATATATATATATGTACAATGGCTCGTCTGTCATCCCTTGCGGTAAGGACTAAGGGTTCGTTAACGTGGTTAAGAAAGTTAGACAGTTGAATGACATTACTGCTACAAATGCATATTCTAGTAAGTTAATAGAAAATCATTTCACAGATTTCATGTAGGGACTAATAGTAGGTTGAGTGAGAATTCTTTCTTAGCTTATTTAACTTAATTTATTATGACAATTTATAGTAATTTTTCTATAGTTGAAATAATTAACGCCTACAGATTGCGATTATAATTTTAACAAGTTAAATATAATTTCACCAGCAACCAAAGTTAGAATGAAAGTGGGTTCAATTCCTACTCGAGGAAATGAAACATTTAATATTTTCATTTTCCTCGCTACGGTAACGAGACAAAGGCCAGCGTTGAGTTCCGCTATTCAAATCTCAATGCAATGGGAGTGCTACGGATAGGTTAGGATAGGATTCACAGACTACCGTAGACCTGTCGATCGAGTTATTATACATACATATATAGGCTCTTTCATTTTACTTATGTCAGTATTTTTACTTTTCTATTTATTTAATGTAACTTTTGTTTTTTTTATTGGTAGTTATTTTAAGACTTATTTTATGTAGCATAGAATTTACGCATTCTTTTATAGATAAAAACGGTCTCGTAATAATATTTCTTTGCCTAATAAAACACGATATATCTTATTGTGGAACAAATGATGTCTCTTGAGTATAGGTAGCGATAGAAAACGTAATGTTATAGAAAAAGAGAACATCCCTAGGAAATATGAAATAAAAGGTGAAGAAGAAAACTTTTTATTCGATTTATATTCTAAATTCTTGGCTTTTGAACGTTTCAATTTATTTACTAACTGAATAAAGGAATAAAGAAAAAAACAAGAACATAAAGTACTTAAATAGGTGTCTAAGTTTTTTTAAATAAATACTTGTGGTTTAGATTTTATCAAATTTTTCGGCCTCATATTTCATACATTATAGTGTATACCGGTGCGGGCACCGGCATGAGGCCGATTTAGATCTCTAGTCGCAGCCAACGTTTTAACAAGGTAAACATTCCCCATTCCCATTTCCCATATTAATTAAAATTGAATTGATGTGGGACAAATTAAACAATGTTCATTAAAATCTCTTACAGAAGTGTTATATTTCTATTATGCTTATTTATCACATTTAAGAAAATAAAAACGTATTTTTTATAGTTTTGAAAATATTTTCCGAAAGTTTTCTTCTTATTATTAATCGGACAAGGCATACATTTACTGTTTCTACCCTAAAGAATGTAAAAAAAAAATTACAAACAATTATAAAAATGTTTATGCCAATTGTCACTTAATCTAGCTCTCCCAATACGACACCGTAGTACTCACCGAAAATACATGAGAATAACAATGGTATTTCCTGTACAGCCTACTACAGCCATCACGATGTAGAGCCCCCCGAGCGTATACTGCACTGGTGGGTCTGGTGGTGGGAATCTTAACCAGTGAGGATTGATATGTTGTATGAAATCATCAGTAAATAGTCCATATTGACGCCATATGTGCAAAGGCCATTGTCGCTTGAAGCTTTCTACTAATATACTATCAGGTTTTGAAGTTATAGTATCAGTGACAGTGTTCGCCGCCACGTATTCGGTACTGAAATCAGCTGGTGTTCTCTTCTCTCTTAATTTTAATAAGCTCTCCGTTACGTTGCTAAGAGTGACTCTTTTGCGTTTCTTCCACATTTTCAAATTGAAACAACGCCACACAATTTCACTGTGACACTTAAAAGACTCGTATGACATGAAATAGTTCACAACACTTTCTTTTATATTAGTTTTGTTAAATGTAGCACTAATATCATTTGTTGGTTCCGGCAACGTATTAACTTTTATACACTCTAATTCGACTAGAAATATAACGATAATAATTTTTATGGCTTGGTACATGTTGTTTTTATTTGAAAAAAAAAACAAATTGTTTTTGTAACAGTTGTTTTTAATTAAAATTTTGGGTGAACGTATAAGAAAATCGCGGGAAAATTTTACAGGGCGGCCGCACGGATGGCGTCCCGAGGCGAAATGTTTTCCCAGATACTGAAAGCGCGTAGGAGATCTCAAACCGTCTGGACGCTCACTTGCTGTAGTTTATGTGCAATATGGATTACTGGTGGGTTAAAACGCTACTTTAGTAAATAAATTATAATATAATTTTATTATATTCTTTTAACAATACTCATACGTAGTCGCTATTAAGGTAGAAGAAAGAGGCAAGTTGTAGCCATATTCATTATATGTTTCTTGAAAGGCACGGCTTTGAGCGCCACACAAACGCAAGACCTCGAAATTTTGAGTGGAAAGTGGGGAATAGAGTGTCTTAACACTAGGTTCCCTCTGCCTACCCTGCAATATGCATGATATAGCGTGAAGCGGATTATGTTTCTGATTAACGCTGACAATTAATAGTAATTAATAATATCATTATAATAATTATATAGATACCGATTTACATTTACCACGAAATTGTGTAATTTATGGTTATGGTTTATGCCTTTACCAAAACAAACAAATAGTTAGTGGGGATACAAATAGTATTTTAAAATATATAATTATCTAACAGCTAAAGAAAGATCTTGCGTGGAAGATTACGACCGGCTCATAATAAAAATAGGTGGCGGAAAGAAGTGTCGAAGAAATTTGCTGTAATAGTAAATATTATTATTTTGGGAACTGTGAAGGTTATTTTCATTTTACGTGAAGTGTCATAATAATTTTTGTAAGTAAATAATTCGACACGCTTTGCGAAATAATATAATATCATCACAGTTTAATCTTTCTTTTACTTTTCGTAGTGTCTTCACAATAAATAAATGATTGCCGCCACACAACGTAGTGTCTTAACACTAGGTTCCCTCTGCCTAGCCTGATGTGGGATACAGCGTGAAGCTAATTGTTATAATTAAACTGCCAGCTGAACCCGGATATACATAACTATTGATATCAGTTGGTAAGCTACATCCCTTCATTTAGAATAACGTCTAAATTCATATAACGAATTTTAGTAACAAACATTCGAGCATATAATTTTGACATTAATATTACGAGAAATCGAATTTCAACACGTAATACAAACAGAGACGTGTGAGACTGTTAATATATGATATAATTGAACTCACACGCTGGCCATCAAGGATTACCTCGGTTGCCAAATTACAAGACAATCTTCCGAGCAATATCTACTTACTAGTAGTTCTGTAAACAAAAGAAAATTCTGGAAATGTAATAAAAGTGGGTGTTATTCAATAAAAGTACACGACGTAACTTAACATCAAATAATTCTTTCCAGTGGGTGTCCAGGTATTGCAATCGTGCTAAGGATGCAAATCAAGTTGTATTAAAAGACTTTCTTTTTACATGCTGTATGCTGTTTCATGGTTAATATAGAACACAAAGAGCAAAAATACTTCCATTATTCAGTATTATAAAAATACACATTCTATGTTTTCCTAAATTATTATATTTTTCTGTGTAATACGTGTGTTTTCGTTATGTTCATAAACAAATTTAGATTTCAATATTCATTACGCAATATATCTGAATAGATGGAAATTAAGTATAAAGCAAGAATAGAATATGTTCACTCTATCAAGTGCTGGAACTTATTTTTAGTAATTACAAGTATATAAATGTGGCGAACTTTAAAAATGCAAGATAAAAAAATAAATCAAATAAAAAAAATACTATTAATTCACTGGTGCAATATGCAAACTAAACTATTATTACGTTGCCAAGAAACGCTGCGTTAATTCCAAGATTTACATCTAAAATAATAGGAATTGCACACAGTAAACTATATTGATATAAATGACTACTTTCAGCTTCCTTTCGTCGTAATCTTCGAAGGAAATGTTTACTGTCTTACCTTTGTATTTCCCTATCGATATTTACATGATTATATATAAATGTAAATTTATTTATTTTATATTTAAATAATCGCAATGAAGTACAGATATACATGTATATTTATAGTTATACTTGTATATGCATATTTACTATTATTTAAGTATATGGTAATATATTGTTTAAATACGATAATTATAGATATAAAACTAGTCGACAAGATCGATATAATAATGAAACGAAAGTGTCTATAGCATTATTTTTTATAGTATTATTATAAGGAAATCAAAATATTTGACATATAGAGACTGTAGAGTTGTTTTTCGGGTTATTGGTTCGGCACATAAATTTTCATGAACATAAAGTAGTAACTGTTTATCAGACTTTCTCTGATAGTTATTTTTGTTGGCCAATTTAGTATAACTCTATACGAGATTAAATGCATTTATCTCTACAAGTTTTAAAGATTTACGCGAAGTTTTCTTGTGCTACCTCTTTTCTTACATAATAATGATTACTTGTTCTCTTTTAGTGAATAAAACTTTAATTAAATTGCAATTTATTAAAAAAAATACTTATTAATATTTATTCATAAAAAATACTTACCTAAAATACATGAAGAGTACAATAATGTTACCCCAGCCTCCAGCCGTTGCAAATATAATATAGATGGAGCCTAAACACTTATAAACAACTTCGCTGGGCGGAGAGAACTGCAGCCAGTGCTCGTTAATCAAGAACAGGTAGTCATCCGTGAAGAATCCCAAACTCCGCCAACTCGCGACGGGCCACAGCTTCTTAAACCTTTTAATTAGGTCACGCTTCTTGTCCAAAGAGACATCGGAATGGGAAGCGTTGTTCGATTCATTTGCATTTGTAAATCGAATATCATTATCATCTAAAATTAGATTATTGTTCGATAACTGCCGTTTCATGCGCCATTTATTTGGAATTAAATTATCACTGCGTGCAACAACGGGTAGAATTGAAGCTTTTGAAGTAAAATTTTTTGAATATAATATAATCATCACAAAAACTAAAGGAAGTCCGAAGGTAAGTATTTTCTTCATTGTATAAAATATATTTTTCCTCAAGACGTGTGGTTTCGTAGGTGAGCGCTCTTGATTTACGAATTCTAAAAGAAAAGTATTCGATACGTATTATGGAGTGATCTGCCCTGGGGAACACTTTGTTCAGCCCTCACTTAAATTTGATTAAATTGGATCGTTTTTGTCTAAACTCTATATGGTCCACTAATAATGTCTAATAAAGCAGATTAAAGAATTTAGAAAATTAATTGGTAGACCTTGGAAGCCACTTATCTAATTGGCAAATGGTTAAGATCTAAGTTTTTCTATCAAAATGTTTTAGAAATTTATTATACAGTAGGGATCATTCGTTGCAAGCTACCCGCTAGCGGTTTCGCCCTCTTGACCTATACGATTATTTATTTAATAAGCTAGGTACTTTGCGTTCATTTTCTTATATACTATGTTTGCAGCATCGTTGTTAATAAAAAAAACCTACAAATATTAATTTGTGGGCACTTCCCGCTATATAAAATTTGACAATAATGCTAAAGTAAATGTAAATTTTTACAATAGTTCATATTTGCAATATTTTTTCTGATATTATATTATATTTTATAATCGCTTGTTCTACGTAAGTATTTTTAATAAAGTCCAATCAATAAATTACAGAAATTCTTTTAGAATCATAACTTTTGAGACGAGACACTTGACCCCTCGACCTAATCTATGATCTAAATTGGAAAATATATTATAACTTTAACAACTATTAATCTAATGATAATACCACTTCGTATTTTATGACTTATATAGTAAATTTTATTTCATTGATATAGATTATAGATATATAAATAAGATTTTAAAGATACTAGTTGTTTATTTTTAGCTTCGCGCTGTATCCTTCACATAGCAGGGTAGGCAGAAGGAACCTGAGATTCTTGTGTTAAGACATTCCATTCCCATTAAGATACTTCCATTTCCCATTTTCCTCTGATTTCTAGAGGCATTCCGTGTTCAGTGGCGGAACTCTATAATTCAAATTATTAACTCCGCTCTTTTGCCTCGATACTAGAGCGAGGAAAATGATTTTTTTATGTAAAAAGGACAAGGCAAACGAGCGTTCGGGTCACCTGATAGTGATCACCGCCGCCCACGACCCGTGCATTACCAGAGGAGCTCCATGTGCGTTGCCGGCCTTTGAGGTGGAGATAGACGCGCTTTTTGAAGGTACCCATATCGTACCGACCTAGAAATAATATTAAATATATTTTCTCGAATGGAAATCGAACTCACAATCGGTCACGTTTACAGACACACATTTGCCCATACGCCACGACTGGCCTCAGTGCCCCCAGTCTCTAATATTTTTTTATTAAAATTTTAAAAGACCTCGTAGGTAGACGTAGGTCTAATCAATTATATGACCCTATAAATTTAGAAACAATTCCGTTGTATTAGCTCGTTAACGTCAATTAATATCTATTATGACACATACAACAGATTAATACTGCTCAATGTTTCATGTTGTATCCCGAATATGGCGGAAAGCAGAGGGAGCCTAGTGTTAAGACATTCCGTTCTTCGCCGCCGCCTTAATTTTGAGACTTTACGCGTTGAGTGGCAGTACTCCATGTTTTGTTTTGTCTTGTTTCGACAGCAAGGAAATGTAAAAAAAAACATTTTAAAAATGTAAATCGAACCAACAATGGTGTTGTTTATAGTCAGATGCTAAAAGTATTTCACTGCGGCACGATAGCTTAATTTAAAACATATAAAGTAAATCTTTGTTTAAAAAAGAAATTAAATAAAAAAACATTATTACAAATTATATTTTTGCAATTTTTTAAATTATTAAATTATCATTTAATATAAATACTTTATGAAATTTGTAAATGATCTCGAACCATAAAGTCGGAAATAGAAGATGTTTTCTTCTTTTTTGAACAAAGGACGAACAAAAGATTCTTTCCTCTCTTACGAATTAGGAAACATGGCCAAACAAATTCAACGAGGCTTTCGAATTAATAAGATCCCTATGTTATATTACAAAAATCAAAATAATTAAAACATTGTAATTATTATTAATGTTTTGATCTAATCTTTTTTGTAAATTTTCTAATAAAACAGTACCCGCAATATAGGCGTTTACAAAAATGAGAATAAAATAAACACATTTATACGATTTGCCTTTTTATTTAAATTATTTTTTATACGAGTCAACAACAAATTATTTCTATCAAACAATATATTTTAGAACTAATATGCACAATACGTCAGCAGTTCATCTACGGTGCACGGTTTGTCGCAGCATTCGGAGACCACCTGCCTCTTGTAGCGGCCCAAGCTATGCACGCTATGGGGCTCCAACCACGGCCAGCTCGAGTCCACTGCATTTATATTGGGATGTACTTCAGATCTCTTGATTAAATTATTATCACAGAGCAAAGCCAGGGCTGTGGCTAAGCGTCTTCCACAGTAGAATTCTCCAAAGTCGTGAGAAGTCACCATTATGATGCAAAATGACATAGCGAGGAAGAATAGGACGAATTGGGTCTTCATCTTGTTGCTCTCCTAAAGCCTTTTAAGGTATGTGAAAAATATAATTTGTTCCTCGTTTTATAGGTGGCCAAAGTTATTAATATTCAAATATATTCAATAGAAGTTAATCAGTTGAAGTAATAGGATTTGAAATGTTGTTTTCTCTGTGTCACCCACTTTCAGTTTACCTGACTGCGTATTCACAAATTTTAATATCCTAAGATCCCAGAGCCCCCAGACCTATAATTTTAATAAAGCTGCAATTTTGAGGATTGTAAGTCTAATACATAGTTAGACAGTTTAAGATGCATGTTTTTGCCTAAATTTTAAACAACCTTTAGGACATCTGGCAGGAATAAAAACCCATGTAAAGGAACCGGTAGTAATAAATATAATATAGTTTCGACTTTAACGTAGGTTAGCGTGTACCTTTAGTTGGCACTGCCTCTGAAAGGGCCTCACCTTCAAGTTAGTAAGTACGCATACCTACTTAACTATATATACTACTAATCCTCAAAGCTTTGCTAAAATGACGTAGCTTTGTGGGCTCTGGGATCTCAATCTATAACGTCACTTTAAAACAAAAAGTGGTTACGTATATAAGTAAATTATATATATCAATACAAATTATGATAAAAATCTCAGTTGTATAGAACCAATCATATTAAATATGGTTCGGCTTAGAATGGACACGTGTGGGACAACGAGTCACGACCACGTGCGTAGGTTGTATTCCAACAAACGAGACGAACGCCGCTGTATGCACATTGTGCACGACACAGATACCGTCGTCGCCAGAAGCCTAGTTTATTTGACGGCTCGACTGTGGCGTGGCCGAGTCCAAGGGTTAGGGACCCGTTAGCGCCTTTAGATTAATCTAATTTGTCTCCACTTGTGTCTCCATGTCGAAGCTGGTTTGCACAGAATAAGGAACTTCGCAATTCGGTCGACGGAAGCCGCCAGCGTAGTGCTCGCTATTTCTCAAGGACCCTTCTTCCCTACCCACCCAGTAAAAAAGCCATTAAAACTTATAGCGTTAGCGTCATGTTCGAAAAAACCGACCCGCTACCATTACTGTCGAATAATTCGTAGCTAATGAACGTACACAGGTATTTTAGAGACGCACGGCGATTATCATTCCATAGCGCAGTGTTTACTTTCACATCCAAATACGAAATTTTTTGCGAGAAAAATCAAATAAATTCCCTAAAAGATTGAAATTACGATTTAACTATATCTTTACATCTATAAATAAAATAGTCTTTGATGTCAACGAAACTTCCTAAAAGACTTAAATTACGGTTTATTTAGTGCAGAACATAGATATAGATAACCATACTAATACAATCAATATTTTTTTTCTTATATGAGCTTTAATAAATATTCTTATAGTTCAAGCCGACGAAGCCGCGTGGGGTCCCTAGTGTTATACATATATTTTTAATTATTGTTAATTTTTATCCGCACCTCAATTAATAATTGTTTATCTTAAAAACCCAGATGCCTATTATTACCTACAAGAATAGTATCTTGAACTTGGTAGTAACCGGCAACCGTAGCATTGTAGCACGGCAGCAGCTACGTCGTAGACGTTATATCGATACAAACCTTAGAGATGTGTTTACATTTTTTTAAAATTATGTTGGCAAATTTAATTTTATTTATTTGTACTAAGAATCATGTGCTTGATATTCCGAGCTAACTAGATAAGTTGGCAAATGTACAGTCTACATATATGTGAACTATAAAGAATGAAATGTACTGTAGCGTAGTTTACTGTGTTTATTCTATATATACTTTCTCAACTAATGTTTTGTTGTATGTCGTAAAGAGCGTTTTGGTAAGCACCAAAAGGTAAATACGTAAAGGTAGATACCGCAGCGGCTTATGAAAATCTATCTAAGCGTTTCTATTTTTCACACTGTATGTATGTGTATCCCGCTCATATTAAGATAGGCACAGGAAACCTAGTGTTGAGACACTCCGTTCTCCGCTTTCTGTCGACTTATCGACGCATTACCTGATGGGTGGCGGAACCAAGCGGTTACCAGAGCGAAAATATTATTAAATAATTGGTAATTTTCCAGAGGGGCAATCAAACCTTTGTAGGTTTGATGATGTTTGATCGGTTTTCCGTTAAATTTACAGTCACGAGCTTGTTCCGCTTGTGCGCTAAGACGGAAACGACGGGACGCCAGAAATTTCTGAAATTTCAAATTAATAGAAATATCCGGTATATTTGTAACCTTGTGATATATTTGTAACATTTATTTGCATCTAATTAATCTAATTATCGACGTCCGGGGATAAGTTAAATGACGTCTGTTCTATTACGTTCTTCATTTTATCGCAATGACATCTGTGAATGTTTCAGATAGACCGTCTCTGTCGCTATTAACTTTTTAGAGAGTACCTCGTAGTTCGTGTAATATTTAGTTCATCATATTTTATGCTAGATGGCATACTGAAACATCAATGAAATAAAATTCATTTTATCGTAGAAGTTTCTGAAATAGACTCTAGAGGGCGACAAAAAATATTTTACTTAAGAAAACTGACAATGATGTATAATAGCAAGTCATGATTTAATCCTGATATGCAACCTATGGCACTAGATCTGAGAAGGTCTTTATTGGGATGTAATATTAAGTATTGCTCCGTCTTCTTTTGAAACAGCTGTCAAACCACTTAATAATTTTTGAATCAAAATGTTGGTATATCTATGCTATTTACTATCTTTTTTCTGTAAAGAACTGTTATATAATCTATATATATAAAATCGAAAGGTCACTCACTCATCACGAAATCTCAATAACTACATGTGCTAGGAATCTCAAATTTTGCATAGGAGTTACTTATAGGACGTAGGTGCTCGCTAAGACGGGAATTTGTAATATTCGACTTCTAAGGGGTTGTTTTTGGGGTTGAAAGTTTGTATGAAACTTCGTTCTAATGACATTTGTCTTTGTCATTCGTTACTAAATGCTAGGACTCTCAAATTTTGCATAGACGTCACTAGGACGTAGTCATGGAGACAGGAATTAATAATAACATAGTTCACGCGGGTGAAACCGCGAGCGGACCGCTAGTAATAATATATAACTCATCACTTTTAGATTATTCATATAGGCAATCTTTCAAAAAAAAATCTATAGAATCTGAAATCTTAATGAAACAACATACTTGACTACAGCTATTAAAACAGCATTTTATATTTTCATTTTCAATTTCTGAGAAAACATATATATGTATAACGTAAAATACCACATTATGCATATACTTATATATAGCATAAAACTATGTGTAGGTTAATAAAGAAATAATATTTTATTAACATAAAATATCAATAAAAATTCTGTATATAACGATATGCACTTGAATAAACACGTTTATTTTAAAATCAGAGACGTCAGATACCTCAATTTTATATATAAATAGATATATAAGAGCCAAGACTTAAGATCTAAAACGTCTTTACATTTAACATACGTTAAGGGTACTTCAGTTTTTTGAGTGAGATTACGTTCAGTTTATTACGACCGACCCCTATATCAAGGGATCAATTTTGTTCTCGTTATCAACTTTGGAGAAATGTACTTCTATGTCTGCGTTTTTTGTAGGTACTAGGATATTTTTTTAAGATATTACAATTTTATTGTCGGTTTCGTTATTTGCCACAATTTTTGTATATTATATTTCAGTTTTACGATTGAATTGTAATTTTGAATCTTAAACATCTGTAGTTCCGATGACAATATACCTAACTAAATATATAATAAATTTCGTTAATGTCCAATATGGCCACCGCCTTAACAAAATGGCGGGTCATATGTTTATAATTTGAATTTTAGTACAGTTATAAATAACAGAATAATTCAGTTAATTAATAATTTCCTTATGGCCGTCCCCTTCTCATATATTTAGTGTAAAATCTAGCATATTTTTTCTTGCTTTCTGAAATAATTGTTTAAACAAAAATTTACTGCAATAGCTATATTATATATAAGTTACAACTGAAGTTCTTTATTAAGTACACCATTCTAGTTGTAGTGCTATATCTATTACCCCACTAAATTTCTATTTAGTCAGCGAACATTCATTCTTGTTTATAGCGTAGTGTATAGAACAAAGTTTAAGTTGTATCTTTGAAATTAGTTGACCAATTACAGTTAAATTTACGAAACTATTCAGTGTGGGATTTAAAGTTTATGTATAAATAAGTTTTTACAGCTAACTTATTTAAAAAAACATAAATAACCATTTAAACTATACATGTATGTACAGATAAATATGTTTATTAGGTATTTAGTAGATACGTATCTAGCAAACGCAAACACAAAGAATAATAATCATTGTTGTTAATGGTGTGTTATAGAATATTGATTTAAACATCTTAAAACAATCTATGAAAAATATAAAATGCTTCTAATTTACATCATTATTTAAAACTTCCTTTAGTGTACCAAATTATCTTGTTAATATCTATTTAATTGCTAGGTTGGAACAACACTTAAAATTCTTCCATTATATTTCATAAAAGCTTCATATTCTTGTTTATGAAACAAAATGGACGTTGCTATAATTATAATGTGTCCACCAATGTTTACACGAAAGTTTAACAGTTATATTTATATTAGTTTAGGTCGTCGTAGCACAGCGGCACAAGGGTGAGACTGTAACACGACGGTTGTGGGTTCGATCCCCACTCGAGGAAGTGAAATATTTATTTACGTTTATATTTTCATTTCTTCGTTCTGGTGTCGAGAAAAAGCGTCTCTCTGTTCTGCTACTCAACACGCAATGCCTCCAGAATTCGGCAGAAAATGTGAAACGAACGAATCATTTTTTGAGTGATTTTAACTCAGTAAATTATTAGTAACAGTAATATTGCAAAGAGAAGTAAACTAACGCTATAAAAGGGCGCTATCCATTGGGATTAGATGATTATCGGCGATAAACGGGAAACGGAGTGTCTTAACACTGGGTTCCCTCTGCCCACCCTGCTATGTGCGGGATACAGAGTGAAGCTGATTTATTTATTTTTATTTAACAGTTACAATATATTTTATTCTGTTGTTTGTTGAGCTGCTACGCTATAGTGGTATTAAGCGGATAAGCCTTTGAACCAATCAGCGTCATTTTGTGTCTACAATCAGATCAATGGAGCTATAAGTAATTTGTTACTGATCTTTTTAATTAAAAGCTGTAATTAAACAAAACATAACAAATAATTATAATAATATATTCTACTTAAAAATAATATTGAGATAATTGCACAAACGGAGAAAATAATTAATTTAAAGATATTATTTTATTTTTTACTTATTTATTCTTTCCACTGATTGTTTCTTGGAAAAGGAATTTTCAAACTTCAATGAAAATTTCTTAAGTAGAACTGACAATACTGCTATTTTCATGTTAATTAACAATTTAAAATGTCTGCAAAAGCTCGCCTGAAAAAAAGTTTGAAAGAAAGAATATTATAATTTATATTGATTTTGCCTTAAAAACTTTTATAACAATTAATTCAAATAGAATTCAAGTAGTAACAACAATATAATGAAAACTCTAAAACACAGTGCCTACGCGGTGGCATACATAGAGGTATAAATTGTTTCCGGAATCATCGAATTTCGATTTCCTATTCGTCTAGTAATATCTCTATTTCTATGTAAAATATTTTTTATTCAACTTCACGTTGTATCCGCACACTGCAGGTTAAGCAGCGGTAAACTAGTGTTAAGACACTCCGTTCCCCATTTTCCATCATATACCGGAGGTTGATGGTGTTGAATGGTTGAATTTGTAATAGCTAACTAATGATAGAGTCGTGTTGTGATGTCCTTTAAATTGTGAATGTTGGCTTATAGTGAAGAAGTAACTAATCTTTAAGTGAAGTGAAGATGAAATATACTAGATACTTAGGGCAGTATGCAACGATTTACAAATATAAACCTAAGTGTTCTTTGTTTGGATATATTCAAATTATAATATTAACATAAAAATATTCTTCATTTCAGCTCTTTAATTAGCGTCTCGAGCGTGCTACTTGAGCATAAAATTACTTCGCCAATGTCACGTTGTATAAAAACATGAAGAATGATCGGACAAACACAGATAAATTACACAAAAATCAAATGTATTTTAAAAAGTGGGCGAGTAACAAATCATCAACCTTCACATAATATATTTATTTACAAAATAGTAGGTTATTTAAATTATTTCATTTAAATAAACAATTTAATATACGAGTATCTTCCCAATATTCCTGTTGATATAAGAAAAACTGTAATTTATCAATATTTTACTTAAACTTTCTCGATCATTTAAAACTTTGGCTAAATTATTTTTCCATTAAGCTAGAGCTCTTTGCTAGAAAGTCTATGCTACAGAATTTTATTTTTAACTTTTCCAAGTAGTCTGATACAAGTTGTCAGACGTAACATACTTTGCCGGCAAGTGTCGACGACTAAATTTATCAACTTTAATTTTGATACAAAATTTTGAGTTTACGAGTATTATTACAATTAAATCATAACATTTTTGTATTATACTAGCGGATGCGCGCAGCTTCGCCTGAGCCAATCAGTGATGATTTAAAGATTTTTTCATACAAACTTTTAACCCCTTATTTGCACCCTTAGGGGGAGAATTCTAGAAAATGATGAAACACATGTTCAATTAAATACTTTTAAAAATATACATTTTAAATTTTATAAAGATCGGTGCCGATTTTATTTTTTCCCCATACAAACTTTGAACCCCAATTTCACCCCTTTAGGGTTAAAATTTTTCAAGTGGATCTTCTTAGACCTTCTAAGTGGATGCCCAGATAACGAAAGTAAACATCTGTCCAAATTTCATGTTTCTACCATTAGCGGTTACGGCTGTGCGTGCGTCTTACCTCAGTCAGTGAGGACAAGTCCTTTTATATATATAGATTATTATTTTTATTGGATTGAAATACATATTTAATTATTGATATTCCTAGTAGTGCTATACGACAGAAAAAACGTGTTGTATCCTTTTTTAATGAAATAAATAAAAGTATGATAAAGACTTTTGACAGACAGACAGACGGACGGAAAACAAAGTGATCTTATAAGGGTTCCTCAAAAAGTACAGAACCCTAAAAATGATCCTAAAACATAGATAAAGTATTAAATAAGTGCATATATGTATTTACAATGTACGTAAGTGATGTTTCGGTCGTAGCAACAATCATAACTTATTGTTAGCTTAATCCAAATGTCTTGTCGTGAAATGTAGATGGATATTCCTTACTGAAAGGATTCCTTTGCTCGAGTTTTCGAAAGCCTTCTCATGTAATTTTGTTTTACGCTTTAAAACGAGAGAGAGAAAGAGAGTTTTTTTTTCATGCCGTATAAGTCTTCTTTTCTGAGAAACGCAGAGAGAATCTAATGTAGAATAACCTAGTACCTACTGACGTAACTTTTAGGCTAAAAGAAAACATAGTATTAAACTTATTTTCTAAATTATATTCGAATTCACACTGTAACTATTCAATTGTTTAAACAATTCGACGGGATTAATCCTTAAATATTCCGTTTTGTTCCAACTCCCTTAATTTCATTATTAATATTTGAAAGGTATTTATACAGTTTCGTTTTACGTTATCCTCATCATTTTCGTTATGGTTTTCATTCATAAGCTAATAATAAATTATATTAATGTTTTAACGAAATAACGACTTGCAACGACTAACGTGCAAAAGGCAAATGAGATCTCACGCGGCCCGTAGATAAACCAATTTAGGGTAAATTTAATTTCTGCTGAATTCTGTCCCAAAAAAATGTTACGGACGTTACGAATTATGTTTCAGAATTTCAACAAGAAAGATATTGCTCTTATCTATGAAAATTATTATATAGTCATTTAATTTACATTAGTGATTAATAGTTATTTTGTAAGCGCATTAATAATTTGAGGTACAGTTTATATTTCATATATTTACTTTAAAAAAATATGGCCGTTTATATCGCAAAAACGTGTATTTCAGCACTATAAAAGGAATGTAACTCTACTGGCGCTTGTTCGGTTTTTTTATATTAAATTAAATATAAAATAGAGCATACTTAAATTTTTAAACTTTTCATATATTTCGTTTAAGAAAAGTTAAACATACTGATCAGTAAATTTATCACGAGTACTTACTATCATTAGTACTAAATTAACATTCAAAATAAAAAAAAAAAAAACATTTGAAATTCCGTCCCTCTACGAATTGACTGAGCGTAGTAATAATTACAAACCTGATCAAAATACGAAAGAGTTTACAGACGCGGCGATTCTTTGACAGGGAGCGAGGGCACGAGGGCGAGGGCGAGTGCGGAGGGCGGAGGCGGAGGGCGGAGGGCGGCGGGGCTGTGGGCGGGCGTGCCGGCAGTCGGTACCGCGCACCCGGGCCGCCCGCTGCCCGCTTGGTGAGGATGCTCGAGCCCGCGAGCTGATGGCCGCGCTCGTCTGGTGGCTGGCGGCCTGCTGCCTGGTGCGCGCCGCCGCCGCCGGCAACCCCGACGCTAAGCGCCTGTACGACGACCTCCTATCCAACTACAACAAGCTGGTCCGCCCCGTCGTCAACACCACAGACGTCCTTCGCGTCTGCATCAAGCTCAAACTCAGTCAGCTTATCGATGTTGTAAGTTGAGGCCGATTCTATCTCATAACTTCCCGTTGCTCCAACACCTGGTTGACCTACATCTGGGTGGCAGGGTGCATTACGAATGCAATGGTTGCACTTGCGCGCCGCATTTAGTATTTAAATAGACACAGATCACTGCCGACCCACTTTTGACAAAACAAAGCGTCACTCGAATCTTGTAAAAGCTTTTGAAGGGGGGAATATTCAGTAAGTGTCGTCTTCGCGCGTACTCATATCTTCATTCTCGCAGTCGCAAGGCGCCGCGCCGTCTCCCGTTATGTATTTTGAATCGGATCCCATAAATATTCCGATGGCAGGGAACGTGCGGTCGCTTTTGATATTTCGCCTATGTATCTATGAATCGATTGTTTTTACAAACTTGTACTATCAGGATTTTAGTTAAAATATTTGTAAAAGCAATTTTTATTACTACTGAGATGTAAACGTATGGTAATTTTGCCTAATTTTTTATCAGTTTCAATAAATTGAAAAGTATATGTAATAAAAAAAAACATACGTCCATTATTAAGTTCCGAGAACCTAATAATCTGAATTAGATTTATGAGGAGATGCAAAAAAGGTCTATTTTCTAACATCATGTGTTATGTAGGTTTAAGGATTCAAATACGTAAATTATAAAAACATAATATATTCATACGATAGCGAAATGAAAAGAAATCTTTCTGTTAAAATTAAATTTATAATTATCATAGCGTTTGACGCCCAGTGCTCTCTGGCTATCCCGCGGGGATAAAGCGTGATGCTAAAAAAGTTCCATTTACATAATCAAATTTAGTTATAGTTAGCATTTTATGAATGTAAGGATAAAATGATCGTTCACGGATGCAAAAGGCATGAATATTACACTCTATAGAATAGAATTTTCAGGGGTGTTTGATCTAACTTAATAAATGTCAACGGCCATGTCCGATTATCACTATGTAATTTCTTGATATCTGTTACTGGAGTTAAGATTTAACAGATTAATAATAATTTAAGATAACTATAGTTTTTTTTTAATTAAGTTATTTTGGCAAAAGAACTTAATGTTAATAAAAAATTGAGCTGTTTATAAATAAATGGTTCTAATAAATCTTTGATTATGTATCTACCAATCGATATATAAAAATTATACGATTAAAAAATATGCAAAAATTTTGAGGTTGTCACTTACTGAATTATATAAAAAATATATGTAAGATATTTATTGTTTATTTAAATAAGTAGTGAGAAACGAAAGTGTCTCACTTCTCTTTACACTAGGCTCCCAGGTTCCCTCTGCCTACCCTACTCTATGTGGCATTTAACTAAAAAATCGAAGGCCGTTATAAGAGATATGTAACGAATACTTGACCTAATATTGCTTCCTCTACGATCGTTGGCAATACATAGTCTCATATTCCATCACTTCTTTTTTTACATCAATGTTATAATTAATTTTATTGCAGTGTAGCAAGCACTGCAAGACAGCGTCTGAAGGATTTCCACTTAAAGAATCATTATTTTCATTTTTCTGTTTTCATAACTAGCGAAACTCTGGTGTTGAGTTCCGCTACTCAAAACGCAATGAGTCACTGAGTTAATGAATTTCTTAATTTCTTCTCACTAAGAAATTTATTAACACTCCTTTTCCTATTTCCCACCTACGTAAGTTTCTGTATATGAGAATTTCGGGATTCTTCATTTATAAAGAAAAAAAAATGTAATACAATAGTATATATATTTTTACTATAACCTCCATTTCTGAAAGATATTCATTTCATTCAGTAGATATATGCATAAAAAAGAAAAATGAGCTATTGATTTTATATTCCTTTGTTGCCGTCACACGACTCTTGACGTGTTGAAGTTTCGGAAAAAAATTTAGTTCTCATGCATTTTCATCAGTACACTATAGGTATATTCAAGTTTAATCAATAGAAAATAACAAATCACTATTCATTTCCTAATATTACTTTGAATAAAATGTTTGAATAATTAGGCCTCTAGGTCGTCCTAGTGCAGTGTTATGGATTCTATCCCCAGACATTCAAATAGATTTCCGCCAATGTCTTGAAAATTGGACGAATAGTGGAGAATAGTGTCTTAGTTCTAGGTGTTTTCTACTAACTTAGCTATGCGGGAAAAAAATTGAGGCTCTTTTTTCTAATTTTATTAATATAAATAGTATAGGTAGGTATACGACGTAAAAGTATATTTGATGTATGTATATGTCTAATCTAGAATTATATTAAAAAGTTTTATTTAGATTTTATTAAAAAAACGAACAAGGGTTCAGATTGCTTTTGGCGAGAAAATAATTTATTTCACAATAAAAATATTTACGGCAACCAATAAAAATATTGCTAAAAGCGTAACAAACTCGATTTATTATGTCACTTCGATTTTTGAGCACCATTAGTCTTTACGGTAATGGATAGAGCATTGGAAAAAGCGTAGATGGGCAAAAACTAAAGATTGCGTTTTAATTGCAAGATTTAAATGATTTAAAATGGCCAGTCGTGGAGTAGGGACACAAGCGTGCGTTGTGGGTTCATTTCCTTTTCGACAACATGAAATATTTAATATTACCATTTCTTCTCTCTTGTAACAAGGTAAAGCGCGGCGTTGAATTCCGCCACTCAACAATGCCTCGGAATTTGGCGGAAAGTGTAAAACTAATAAAACTTATGTGAACCTTTACAATTATTTATATTTCCATTAGGACCGTTGAAGCCAGAATTTTTCTGAAATTTAAAACAACCAGTATATACTACAACAAATAAAACGTATTTGTTTAAATTAATAAAAATACCGCATCTTTTAAAAAAACGAAAAAATCTTAAGAAACTTACTCTTTCAAATTTAAAGCAAGAAAGCTGACGTTCACTCTCTTAAATGAAATGTCAATGATTTTTTTTATCGTTAAGGCACTGTTATACTTCAAGCTTTGGTTTTTAGTTCGTTTTTTTTTGATAACATTCAAATGATACTTCAACTATGTACGCTACGGACTATTGGAGAGCAATTGTATCAGACTGTTTGCGATCATTGAGGAGTCAAATTGTACTCGGGAAATATTTTTGATTTAATTAATTTTAAGATAAAAAGTTACTTTATAATATTTCCATGCTTAATAATAAAAAATTACAATAAGAGAGTAAAGTTGATAAAATTTTTTGAACTGGATTAAATCAGTACAAGTACTATAGCCATCGTCATTGAAAAAACAAACATATTTATCTTATTTGGAAAACACATGTTTTTTATAAATTATAGGCTCTATTTAAAAAATAATATGGTTACAAAAAATATCACAAGATAAGGGTACTTCTCAAGAACAAAGGAACAATAAGGCTTCACTTGCAAATATTTAACGCTTTTATTGGACCGTTTAAAAGGTTTTATCTTAAAAAGGCAAAAATATATTTGAGTAAGTTTATATATTTCACTATTATATTTATTTTATATTTCTAAGTTACATATTTTATAATATTGGAACTGTTATATATTCTTAGTTATACAAAATTATACATATTTGAAAACACTAATATAGAGATTAATGATTAAAGCATAATTAACACGTTTTTATGCATAAAAGTTAGCCTTACAGCCATTGCCATTGTTAGTGACTTTCCAGTTAATTTTCAAGAAAAATAAATAAATATGGAGTTAAATAGAATCATTTATTTTTATTATAAAAAATAAAAAGAGCGACACAGCACTCTATTTTACGGTTTGCCTCTTTAAGGAAATTGCTCGACAACGCTTCAGTATTACCCAGACTGTTAATAATATGAGTATGGTATACTCGTACAAGCAGTCGCTGGTTTCGTGAATCCAATTCACGACATCTAGATTCACAAGAACTGTTTACTGCTAAGTTTGTTAAAATGTTAAGAGATAAAATATTAGGGGTTGGTTTATAATAAATAAATTCAATAAAAATGTTATTAAGATATCCTGGACAATAAGCACTTATCTTCTTTTAATGAATTTTGTTACGCAGAAACTGTTTAATAAAATTTTAGAAGGAAATCACACAATAATGTTGGGTTTATTTTTATTATCATACAGGTATTAAAATATAGCTGTATCAAAATAAAAATTGAATTTCCTTTGTGAAATATTTAAATTTGCATAGTAAAGTAGTTGTTATACTAACGTTTTCTATACTAGTGTTTGATAACTACTTGTACTTTTTTAGAGATTCTGATTCTACACATCTAGATTCTAATTTAATATATGAATAATAAATAAGATATATATGTCGTATATGTATAAATATTAGTATAATTTTCATATGAAAGTCAACATTTAGCATTGAATAAATACGAAGTTTATATGGTAAAAGCTTTTAGTTACCTATTACCTACTGTGACTTGATATTCAATCAGTACATATTATAAGTATTACTATTCTTTATCAAGTCGCCGCAATCCTTACGACGTTGAAAATTAACTATTTATAGGCATTTACCGCAAACTAAATTAAGCAATAATTGCGGTGATAATTGCTCCTTTAGTTTAAAATATGCGGTCTAAGTTCCCCCTTAGTCACAATAATTAACTTTGGCCAGTAGTTCGATTTCCACTCAAAAATAAAATAATTAAATAACTTATTTTCATTTCTTCGCGAGGCAAAAACGTGGCATTGGGTTCTGTCATTCAGCACGCAATGCCTCCAGAATTCGGCGGAAATTGGGGAGTTAAGTGTCTTAACACTAGGTTCCCAGAGCCTACCCTGCTACATGATAAATATAGCGTGAAGCTTAAAAATATATATTAACACATGTAATATTTGAAAATCGAACGTCTCTAAGATTAAAAAAAAAGTAATTTCTGATCGTATTTACAGACTGTGAAATTGTAACTACACTCAAGTAGCAAGAGTCACTTAGGTCACGTCCCAATCGTCCTGCCAAATCAAATTTCCATCGTATAAATAATTTATTGAAGTTAACAAAGAACTTCTTGAAAATAAAATACATTTCATATATTATTGTTATATATATGACTTCTCCAATTATTGAACCCTTTTAATTATTAATTTATACATGTTCTTATATCTGCCAATTTTAGAGAACTATATTAAACTAGGCATAAAAAGTTTAATTTTTATAATGTAAAAAAATATTATTTAAAGATGACAAATTACAAGTAGGTAGGGGGAGTAAAGTATATTTGAAACCGGAATGGTTACAGTGCGCACAAAATTCATGATGTGAATTTTATAGTCCGTTAAACCAATGACTGTAGTTTTTTCCAGGTCGAGTACTTTTGAAATTTACTTGAAACAATGCTCCATGTTATGTGCTTTAACATAATTCATTTTTTTTAATATATTTTTTGGTAAAAATCACGATCTAGAACTGTCACATACATATTTCCCGCATGAAACAAAATAGCACTTTTATTTTTTTTATTTTAGCTCGGTATTGACTAACGAAAACGAGCTTCGTGCTTTGTCTTTATTTTTAAATTTTGTATTATATTTTAGTAATTATATTTTTAATACATAAATTTCAAATGTTAAGTCAACTATAATTATATCTCTTCATAAATTTAGCGATCTGAAAGCGTAGTTTTAAAATTTCCATATTAAATATATCCGTGTGTGTTTTGCACATTAATAAAAACCGGTCACGTCCATTTCAGGATTACAAAATATGGTCAGGTCAACGGGAAGTATAAGTTATAGGTTTGTAATAGTAATTTTTCGCAATAGATAGAAATAAATTAAATTTTTTTTTCGATTTTTTTCCATTTTTAATGTAGGTCAATGCTCTATATCTGGTTTATTACGCGGCAAATAACGTTGACAAATTTAATTTTTCGGACGTATTTTGATTCATTTTGCATTAAATTAAATACAAATATAAGTTTGTGATGATTTTTTCCTACAGAATAACTATAAATTACAAATCGGTTTTTTACTTTATTTGTATTGTAAATTTTGATTATTCAGTGAATTTGATATAAACTGCAACACAGCAAAAATGATGCATAAAACCTCGGTATCTTTTATTTATCTCTGTGGTCTTGACAGATGGACAGAGGGACAAACAAAATGTTCCTATAAGTGTTTCGTTTTTTTCTTTTGGTACCTGTGGAACCCCAAAAAGAACTATATTTTAAATCTTTAAGGCTAAATTGACTGGAAACAGAGCAAATAGGATTCATATCGATAAGGGAACGATAATTAAAAGCAAAAAAGCGAGATTACATTTTCCTTTCAAGATCCCGATGTAAGCTGAATTTGCTATGAAGCAAATGTGACCATATCTTAAATACAATTTTGTAATATCTTTGAAGTAAGGTTCCTACAAATTTAAATGTAACATTAATAAATTATAATTGAATTATACTAAGAATTATGATAACTTAAAAGGTGACCTACAAGCACTTAGACCTATGCATGTGATAATAAATGTGCTCATAGAAACAACAGAAGCTGAAGTCCACGAGACCACCCCCTGAATAATTTATAATTTAAACTAACAAGTTGTCACGGATGTATTTTGTGGACTATGTCAACAACCCTACACGCAATGAATATTTTATCTACGTTATTTTGGATTAAACTATTAAACTAATTGTATCCATGTCTTAATGTCAAAAAAAGTTTGCATACTTTCACTAAACCAAAAAAGAAATAAACTTCAAATTCAATAATATAATTATTTATTATATAATTTTGCTTAATATGTAATAAAAAATAATATATATAGGTTTAGTTGATGGTTGTAGGATCGAATCCCTTCCGTGGAAATATTAGTTAATTTCATTTCTCATAGTAATATTATACTTATTCGAATTTTATTTTAGTTTATAAAAATCAAAATGATTCCTATAATATCCTGAACAATAAGCCTAAAATAATTCTTATATAATGAATTATTACAATAATTAATAGATACCAGTCATCACAAATTATTAAAGCGAATTAATAATTCATCTTGCTGCTTCAATTAAGATAAATATTTGACAATATAAAACTAATTATTTTACAACAAAGGAAACGCGTCCGGTCGGTACCAAGACGGGTCACTAGTATTTAAATATGCATTAACATTCCAGTTGGATTCCAAACACGTTTTATCTAAGTCAAAATGTTTTATGCTTACATTTAATTTTGCAAAATTAATTTTATTCTGGCCTAATACTTCTATTATATATTTTATTCGATCACTTTTTCGAAATAGTCGAAATAACGCCAAGCTATGGAATATAACAAATAAAAAGAGTAAGAAAAACTGTCACCATTTTGAATGGGACGTATCTTCTGTTAAGTTGTCCTCGTTAATTGATATATACAAACCCTAACTAACTGAATTAAGATTCATTCGATACATTCATTTCATGTCTGTTGGCTGTAGTCAAGGTCCTAATTTAACAACTTGGATCGTAGTATGTATTATCAGCGACCCAAACGACAGACAAACTTCGGATAAATGAATCTTTAAAAAATATACCTATATCAGAACACAGTAAATGGTTTTTTAAATACCAATCTTATCTTTAAATGAAGCTTATATTGTCTAAAATAAACAATGCCAATATATTATAAAATAGAAGGCAAAGTTAATTACTAGCGGAATTAACGCTCTTTGGCAAACTTTGAAGGATAAAGTGAAAATTGAGTTGCGAATACAAAGCAAATTCTAAAACTGCTTTATCACTTTTAAGTCTATAGAAAAGATGTAAGAGCTATTAACTGTGTAACTGCAAATTTGTTAATAAACATAGATTTCAAATAAACTCAATAAGTTTATTAGTATTTACGAAAATAAATAAATAAAATATATTTGGTCTACACATATATATTTTCCATACAAATATACTACAAGCTACAGTATAAAATATAACAAAATTCTGAAGTTTATGAAAAGTCGTAAAGATTGCGTAGGATTTAGGAACAACATTTTACCTTGCTAGTACACAAATCTGACACGTTTAAAACTGTAAGCTAACAAAGAAAAATATTTTAAGTGATAAAATGGTGTAAATTTTTGCTTTTAAATTACAAAAAATAATATACTTATTAAATAGATGGTCCCAACTACGAAGTTACTTTTAGTATACAGCAAATGTGCTATTTTAAAACTAAAATTCTATCGTTTTTTAACAAATACTTATTAAATTATGCTATTGAATAAATGATTTTATTAATCGTTAAAATGGTTTTACGCCAATTTAACCTCCGACGAAAACAAAGGAGTGTTATAAGTTTGACGTGTTATCCTTATGTCTGTCCGTGGCACCGTATCTCCCAAAGGGGATGAACCGATTTTGATTTCGCTTTTTTTTGTTTGAAAGTTGACTTAATCGAAAGAATGATTCTAATATTAGCTATGATTTGAAAAATATGTTCAGCCGTTTGAAGATTTTCGTTGAACATATTTTGCTCTTATCTAGTTGTTTGTTGTGCTTTTTTGTGTCAGGGGTTTATAATTATCAATTATTTATTATAAAGAATTAATGTAACAAAATGAAAAATAGAATCTTTTTACAACGATGTTCAAACTCTCGCTCCACACTCAATGCCTCACGAATTCTGTGAAAAGGTGGGAACGAGATATCTTAAGATGAACGCATTATTTTAATATTAGATTGTCAGGTTCCCTCTGCCCACCCTACCATGTGCTTTATATACATACGAATTAATTTCATGTTGAACATAAGATTACGTACCTATGTAAAGCGACACTCAAAAAATACCAAATGATTTGATGCTTAACGCTTCGTGAAGTAGGTAAAGGAAAATTTCCGAATAATTTGCAATCAATCACCTATCCCGGAAGTTCTTTTACCGCGCGTCAGTAAACATGCTTGTCATATATACATGGGTATTATTAAACATTGGTTTATATATTCATTTATAACATTATTTTTTTATAAAAATAGAGGTTAATTATGATATAGGCGATGAATGGTCATATAAGAAAATCATAACATGATAAGACACTGTGTTCCCATTTCTTAATGGTTCATTTCCGTCTTAATAGGAACGCTGTGTCTAGGTTCCCGGGTTCCCTCTACTCACCTTGCTTTGTGAATGAATGTGAGATACAGAGTGAAGTTTCTGGGGCCATTGAGTAATAGCGGAACTCATGAAAACGAAAATATTAAATATTTTATTTCTTCACGTGGTAAAAAGAGTGCTAGTTACTAATTTTACCAATGTTTTCAGAACTTGAAGAACCAAATAATGACAACAAACTTATGGGTGGAGCAGTCCTGGTATGACTACAAGCTGCGCTGGGAGCCGCGGGAGTACGGCGGCGTGCATATGCTGCATGTACCCTCAGACCATATATGGCGGCCCGACATCGTGCTTTACAACAAGTGAGATGAAAATAATCACTTAATTTACTTAAAGTATTAATTAAAAAAAAAGATAATTAAATATAAATTTAAAATGCGATGTGAAGCGATGCGATTTGAAATGTTATCCTATCTCTAGTATTTCATATTTTACTAATACATATATATTTTATTAATATACGTAAATGAATTGTACTGAAATATCACACATATCGAGAGTGGACACAGTATTCGGACGCAATTATTAATTTATTATTCTACAATGTAAAGCTGAATACAAAATTTAATAAAAACTTTACATATCGCTGTAACGATCAAATCTAACCAGGTAGAGTTAGTGTCTTAAAAAATATGTGTTATGTGCACAGGAAATGATTTAAAAAGAGATATAACGGTGCTGTGTCTCACTAAGCTGATGTTTAGTATTCACCACTCAACAGCGCATCGCTTCCACATACGCCATTAAAACTCCTCTATCCTCACTCCGTTTATGGTAAACTCCCATTTTTTTTGTTCCAGTAATAAAATATATAATGCCAAACCACTACCTTGTCCTTTTCTAAATGTAAACAAGGAATTTATATATATGATTTTCCAATTATAATGGAAAAACAAACCCTCCCAAGTCATCCTCAATAAAATCCAGAACTAATAAATATCTAAAAGCCCATTAAAATGCACAATACTGAAAGTAAACTAAAATAATGAATATAAAAATTTCACGCTTTAAAATAGAGAAATGTAAGCTCTCATAGTCGCGTTATCTATGCTTGAATGCGTTATTGATCGTTGTGCTATTAGTATAGACATATATCTATATATAGGTATCGTATGTATGTCTCTTTATTAGACCCAAAGCCTACAGCCTAGTGATGTAGCAGTAAAAGTCTTTTAGGAATATGCTTTTGACCGCATACATAATCTTGCTGCATTATGCAACATTAGATGTCTAGGAAATTTGAATATGATTTAGCAAGTAGCAAATCCAAATTTTAAATGAATTTTTAAATATAGAATCATAGTAGATACATGTACTTTAAAGTAGATATTATAAAATTATATATGAATATTCTTAAAATAAATATACATAAAAAGACGGACAGAAATGAACATCTACCTTAATAAGAAATGAAAGTAATTCTTATAGTAGTTTGTACACAGTATGTCGTGTTACATTCAATAAAAATGACAAGAAATCAGTTTTTTTTATAAATGCGTTATATACAAATTCATAATATTTAAGTAAAAGCTTATTAAAACCAGAATTTATATATACATATATAAAGTATAATTACACAATAATAGATAATTGAATTTCTCTGCTCGGTAGATATCTTGATATATACTGGTAAGCAAATACTTGTATTTGCTTACCAGTCATTCGTTTTAAGTGCGCAGTCGCAGACATATGTATGTTGACATAATAACTCTTTGATCAATAATGAAATTTGTATTAAGCGTTTTAACTATATATGGTCTAGCCCAAATGGTAATATTATTAAAAATTACATCGTAATTTAGATGAAATCAGTGTCTTTTGGTGCTATATAAATATATGTATTTTTATTTTTAGGTTAAATGTGATCCAGAATTTTTAGACGGGCTTAGTTTGATATTAGACAGGGTTAAAGCAGGAATAAGCATACTTGTAAGTGACGTGAAAAACGATTTGGATAATGTCTTGAACTGTACCATGAAAGCTGTGGATGTCTTCATACACGCAAACTTTACATGAGAGGTTTTTATTCCTCGTTGTCATGTTTTTATACTTTTATTACATACAGGATAAATAGATCAATTTTAAATAAGGTGTTTTTTCTCTTGAATTGATTTCTAATATAAATTATTTCAGCAAAGGTGGCTTACTATTAATTTTGAGAAAGCGCTCGTTTAGTCCTGTGTGTCAGTCAGAAACGGCGGACTTTGATAGATGACTTCGGCAACAACCATTGCTTATTTCCGGCCTCGCCCTTCTTAACTCATCCTAAATGTTAACCTTTTTCCTTAATCCTTCAAAATAGCCTGAATTAATCTTCTCTTCTTTTCATTATAACGAACATCGTAGGTATAAAACTATAATTTCAGAAATCAATATTACTTACAAAGTAAAAATGTTATTTTATGCTACTTTGAGAAATACTTTTATTTTTTTACAATATTAATAAAAAAAAAATACTAACGACGACAATGACTACAAAGTTAAATATAATTATTTTTCAATTGAGCACACAACATCTCATTATTTGCTTCTTATGATAATAAGAAGCATATAAAAATTTTCTTAGTAACACTTGTTTAAACAGAACTATGTTGTACAAACACAAATATTTTGTTATCGTTGGAATATTACATATATTTATTGTTGGTTTTAATATTAAATAGGTAACCATGAACACTTTCAACTCTTAGCACAGGTGATCAAGTAATCTTCAATCATCAACGCCACAGACGCACACACTATCGAAACGAAGGTCAAATAGGGCGCGTGCCGGCTTGTAATGTACCTTAATTTGCAGTGCCGACGGCAACTTCGAGGTAACGTTGGCGACCAAGGCGACCATCTACCATCAAGGGCTTGTCGAATGGAAACCACCCGCCATTTACAAGTCTTCCTGCGAAATAGACGTGGAATATTTTCCTTTCGACGAGCAAACATGCGTTCTTAAGTTCGGTAGCTGGACTTACGACGGATTCAAGGTAATTTATCGGGCCATTCCCACTGCCGTGGCTGACCACTCTGTTTGTCCGCAGTGCCGACGGCAACTACGAGGTGACTCTGATGACCAAAGCCACGGTGTACCACAACGGCATGGTGGTGTGGCAGCCGCCCGCAGTCTATAAGTCGTCCTGCTCTATCGACGTCGAGTTCTTTCCTTACGACGTGCAAACCTGTGTGCTTAAGTTAGGCAGCTGGACGTATGACGGCTTCAAGGTGACGCCCCGCTGTTCGCTTGGCGCCGCGCGCGCGGGTCGTAGCGTAGGGCCCGCCCCGGCCCTTGTCCATGCAGTAGCTTGTTGGCTCGAACGTTTTTTCGTCGTGTAATTAATATTACTAATCCGTCTGTGTGATATATTAATACAGTTGAGAGACTGTTCGCAGTGGTGACCACTCAAGGCGACGAGCGAGCGTCGACGCCGCTCGCTGGCCGCCTTGAGCTCGCTCTTTAGCTATAAAATGTTGTTTTCATAACTTTTGCGATGGTGATGTTTTAAGTATGTGGAGTAGCAGTTTGTCAACGTGCGTGTCCACGAATGCTCCAGAATAACCTCGATCGGTTCCACTTAGTTCGATCGGCCTTCCTCGCTCGACACGGAAAGGTATAAAATTATAAATGTCAGGTGATATGGGATGCAACGTTACTCAACTCGATCCTTTCACTTCCTACTAATCACTTAACTGTTCTACTCATTATTGCTCGTCTCGATGAGCTAACGAGCGAATAATGAAGTGGAAAGGTTAATCCTCTTCTGTTCCTCCAGCTGGCTCCGCTCGCGCCTCTACACACTTTGAAACACACACAGCTAACACAACTGCTTGCTGCATGCCTCCTCGGTGTTACACACTGCACTCACTGCATGTCTCGGCTTGGCTCCAAACCAATTGCATTCCCGATCACGACGGCCCGTCGCCGTAAGACCGTGGCCACGTCTCTTACACAGCTTTACACTGACAACACGCGGACAACTTGAGCACAACACTTAAACTTAAATGACAATAAAATAACTTCCACATCTTGGTTCGTTACAATTTGGAGCATTAACGGTCATCTTATTGCATATTTTATACCTTTCCCTATTAGCGACTTATAGTGGCTGTAAGAATGTGGTGTCGCTGGTCATTGCATGATGCCATTGTCATTACAAAACCAAAACAAATACGATACACAGTTAAGGAATAGATGTCTACATTAGAGCGATGGTTTCGCCGATTGAACTTGAAATTAAATTATGATCTTATAATAAAAAAAAATACTTTAATGGATTACGCAGTCGTCGAAACCATCCTGCATGCACTCGCTACACAAGAACGAAGCTCATGCCTGATACCAACAATAGCCCTTAGATTGTATAGCTTGTGTTCTAAATTTGTGTTAGCTTTAGTAGGGCGTTGTTGGAATTAGGCGTGAAGCAAAGGAAAGTCGCGCGGCTTCGCCTGCCGGCGATGAACACACTCTCGCGGCCTCGTACCGCCTCGCGCGACACACACACGCGCGGCGGAGCCGGTGCTTCCGTCCTCCTTGCGTTTTGACGAGGTACAGACAATGGAGTGTTCTCATTGTGTTTGCTAATATATTAAAGATAACTTTTAAGAGGCCTCCATTTTTACTCGTCGAAAGCTCAAAGCTCTTAAATTGATATAGGTGTTGTGTTTCGCGTTGTTATTATATCGCATGTATCGTCATCTTGTTATTCACTGTCGTTAAAAAAATTAAACTAAAAGCGATGTTATACAGGTACTTGGCACACTTTGTGGTTAGATCACGTTTCTATTAATTGTAATTTTGAAAGGCGTCGAGAATTCAAGAAACACGTCGATAAGTTGGACGACTTCTCCATAGACTTTTTGTTTTTAGGTACACATTGTGTGACAGGGCGCATGTATTAAATAAACATATAATTCAAAACATAAAAATATATATATTAAAAATGTCTAATTAAAGCAACAAACATAAATAAATTTATTTCATAGTTCTTGTTGGAAAAAAATAGAAAATTTTATGAAACGAAAAGTGAAAAGTATAATATTTTCTATTATAGCTCCACTTGAACAACATTAACACGATAATGCCCTAAACGCAGAACTAAATAAATAACCTTTAAAATGTTTCAGATAGTGTTCTTTTGTGTTTTTGTATTTAAATGTTTTATGTCTTTATATTTAAAAATATAATTATGTATAACTTTATACTTATACAAAATATTTGAATTATTTAAATTATTGGCAGTAATAATTATTAAAATTCCATTATTCTTAATTATTAAAAATCCTAATACACAGAAAGAAAAATAAGAGCATCTCTAATTTTGTTAAAAGTTCATAAATATGAAATTCACTAAAACTAATTGTTTAAAACATTTAAATTTTGGAATGAGACTGTGTGCGCAGGTCGACTTGAGGCATATGGACGAACAGGCTGGCAGCAACATAGTGTCGGTCGGCGTGGACCTTTCCGAATTCTACATGTCGGTGGAATGGGATATACTGGAAGTTCCAGCAGTCAGGTACTTATTTTTTGTATCTTCATTGATCCCTCTATTTTAATCATATATAAAAAAATTCAGTTTCTACTCTAAATTGTCTTCAGTTAGAATTCCGTAGTATTCCCTTTATATTATATTAGTGGCAGAAGTTCAATTAATATTAAATATAATTTTGATCGCCCTGTCCTCGTCACATTCTATCAATCGTGAAACAATGTCATTAAAATGTAATTTGTCCTCACAAAATCGGGGCTTATTGCATATCTAATTATCTAATGAATAGGTAACTAATTCTACATATTATATACTGAAAGTAAACATATTATTCTGTTCATTCATTTAAATAATTTTAATTTACATAATTTTATCTTTCAATAGGTAATTTTAAACTTTATGATATTGTACGTACCTACTATAATGTCTAAGAATGAAATAATTGTAGTCGGTCTTTAACTTTTACTTAAGTCACTTAAGAGCCAAGCGAAGCTTTTATGAAATTAATAAAGAAGCCACGGAGTATAAAAAGTCATAAGTTTTCGAATAAATTTAAAAAAGTACCTGCTTAAATGAGAAATAAAAATTATACTGCTGTTTTGTAAAACTTGTAACTCGTCAAGTGTGAGTCGGACTCTCCCACCGAGGGTTCTGTACCAATTTCAATATTGTCGAAAACGGTCGACGGAAAGTACAAAAAACAATTTGTATCAAATAAATTACTGCTTATTAAATGCTTTTTTGCTGTGAAATTTTCATTTATTTTCTTTGTTTATATTGTAAGTTCTCACTTCTTGTCAAATTTCATAATAGTAGGTTTACGAAAACTACAATATATGTAGGTTTTGATTACGCGGCGAATTTATGCATAATAATAAACGCTCCTATCTTTTATTGCGAAAAATTAGGAGCTTATTTTCTTTTCTCTGTGCTCCAAGGAACTATAGATCTATTTATTTGATATTAATTTCAGACGATAATTCACGGTACCCTGAAAATATAAATATGTAATCGGATTCAAATTAGCCACATACTTGTAACCTGTACCATCTTTAATTACAGTTTAGGAAGAAAAATTAAGACCTAAATAGAGTATTTAAACAAATACTAATCTTAAATTTCTTTTTTTTTCATAAAATAATAGAATTACAAAAAGCAAAAATACATCTATGTTTTCATTTTTATAAAATGAACAGCAAGGATAAGTTCATGACATAAATGAGATTAGGTTTTGTCTCGCTGGCAGAAAAAATAGGAAAAATCACAGAAGAGATACGTACAACGTGACAGCTTAATTAAGCTTCGTAAACATGCCTTTATTAACGTTTCATTCTGCAAGTATTATGCATAATTAAATATTTCTATGTTCTATAGTTATAAATAAATTTTATTTTGTGATCTCATTAATTATAAAAGCTCTAATAAATTGTCATATATTTATAACATAAGAAATAAAAACGTAAGGCAAAATAATAAAATGTTACAATATAATTATTATATTTATTTTATTTGTAAAATGTTTCTTTTTTTTTTGAGTTTAATGTTAAAGCAGATATTTTATATATTGTATTGGAAGAGCGGGGTGCCCTAATACAGGCATTACTTGCTTAAAAGGAGATCTCTGTAACAATTATTTTTGTGTAAAATCTGTTGAACAAATAAAGTATTTTTATTTATTTATTTATATATTTATTTATAATCAGAATCAATGTAACCAGAATCAGAAGAATAAATATTTTTTACACTGTACACGGTACACTCAATCTCAATGTATACATTGAGTGAACACGAGTGTCTCTAATTGCGAAATTAATTGTGACAAGATAATTAGTGTCGCATCAGCAGCTGTTTAAACATATTATGTCCAGGAGTCTAATGTAATTGAAAAGGTTTCGAATAGCTTTGACATTTTCAATACACCGTATAGCGTTTGATTTTACAAAATTAATAGAATTAAAAAAAGTAGTATGTCACTTGTTCCTTGTCTCCTCCTCAAACCTGGAGTGATAGATGATTCCTTTCTCGTATCATTTTTTTTATTATAGGAGTAACTTTTAATAAATATTCAATTTTTTCTTATCATCATGCAAGTGTAAACAGTACACACGCACATTAATGTCTGACATTTATGTCGGAATTTCTGTTGGAGTCCTTACGTACTAAGTTATATTCAAATAAGTACTCTAATGTCTCTAGAAATCTGCGGAAAATGGAGAACGGAATGACTTAACACTAGGTTTCCTCTGCCTGCTGTCTTCGGAATACAGTGTGAAACAGATTTTTTGATTTTAATACTCTTATATTATTATCGAAATATTGTCGAGATCTTACTGATGATGATTTTATCTTCAAACTCATTAGTTAAATAAATATATATAGTAGGCAAATTACTTCATCAGAATAATATCCAGAGACCCATTATTATTACAAAGCGCTGTACTCGTATATAGATAGCGCCTCATAGACGCATTCATTGTTACAGATATTGCTCGTTTTGTATGATACGAAAAACTTTTTCAATAACATCCTCAATAATATAGATACTTCTATTTATATTCCGTCATTACTTCTTCAAGTTTAGTCATTGCTGTAAAATTTCTTAGTGTTATTTCTCATGGCTTACTTAGGCACATTTTTTTTGTGTATCACTTATACATATATAAATTCTGTGAGATATTTTTGTTTATTGTATTGGAATACATTTGTACTAACCATGATTTCTGTATTCATCAACAAGAAATGAAAACATGCAAGCTAATGGTATGTCTCATAATAGCTTAGCTACATTGTTCATACAAGTTTTAAGCTACATTTACAATTCATTGACAAAGGCCGTTAAAGAGCTCTCATTGTTGTCCCTTCGAGGGGTTTTGTTGCTAGAAAAGCTAAAAGACGAGTAGGTCACCTCACTCTGAATAACCGGTTTAAACTATTTGTATTGTTCCATCACTATACCGCCGCGCTTAATATAGGGCGCGGCTCTATATCAAGGTCAAAGTATTAATATTATAGAATATAAGTATTCATTTATTATATTAATAAGTATTCATTTATTTCAATGTTACCAACATTAGAATAATTTTCGTTTTTTTTTTATTATTGTTTTTCACGCTATTCTTCACTGCGTGTTGAGTGGCGGACCTTTGCCTCGACACAAGAGCGAAGAAATAAAAATATAAATTTAAATAAATATGTCATTTCCTCGAGTGGGGATCGAACCCACAACCATGTGATTTTGCAGACACACTTTGTGCCTCTGCGCCACGACTGATGGTATTCTCCATGTTCATAAATTATATATGTCTAGCGCAATGAATAAACTATTTTTCGATCTTCCTTTAAAATGTATTTTAACATTCCGTAGCTCGGAACAACACGCTCTACGTGACGTAGACTAATTCTACGTGATTTTGCGGTATTGCCTTGTTAAACAATCTCTCTTGGATTATAAAGCTTTTGTGAAATAAACATTCATTTTCCTAAGAAAATTACTGTTTATTTGAGGCAAAATTTATTTTCCTAAGAAAGTACATTATTATTTATTAATATTATAATTTCTCGCTCCGATAACAAGATGAAGCTCGGCGTTGAGTTCCGCCACTGATGCCTCAAAAATTCAGCAGAAAGTGGGAACTCTCTCCTCCCCGGCTATATGCGGTATTTTTACCTATAGAAGTATGACTACAATTATGTACTACTCATTCTTGTTGAATAATTATTTTATCGACAACCGAAGATTTTATATTCAAAGTAGCAATAAATTGCTCTTACCCTTTTACATTCAAGATATTTTTATGAGGCACTCTGTAAAATTGCTCCCACATGTATACATTTTATTTGGTCCTCTCGACATAAAATATAAGGTCACTCACTCTTACAACACAAATGTATAGGTATCCATATTTTCTTGTGAATTTCTGCAAATATTTTTACTGGAACCAAAAACACAGTATTTTTTTAATATTGTTTCAAACACAAAAATGCTTACAGTATTGTAAGTAATAATAATTTAAATAAAACAAGCATTTATTTATTTTTATTTTATCAGCTTCACGCATGTAGCAGGATAGGCAGAGGGAGCCTTGTGTTAAGACAATCCGGTTCGGTTCGGACAATCCGACAACCGGCAGTTCGGTTCGCGAAATTCTGAACCCATTCCTTGTAAAGTGGCGGTACTCAACGCCGCAGTTTGCCCTGAGGCCAGAGCGAACATATAAAAATATTAAATATTTTATAAAATAAATATAAATTGTAATTTTTATGTATATATTTATAAAAACTACATTGATATTGATCGCAACATCCTTTGCGCAATCCTTTCAACGGCTGGACACGCCTGAGCAACGCCAATGTTTTATTGCAATCGTTTTCAATTTGGTCACAAAATGAAAAAAAGGAGTTTGATGAATGAAGACGTTTATTTATTGTTTTACCATACTATGTTTTTGTAGCATTAGGATTTTTTATACTATATTCAGCCATGTTTTTTTTATGAGACTAACTTCGACTTCATATGTTCCGAAGAGAAATTTGTATTTTCCACTATGACTATGATTTGAATTTATGTAATAAGGAAACGAATAATTAATGAACGACTAAAAAGATATATAATCCTTTCTGTCGTTGCTAGTATAATTCTTGATACATTAATTACTACTTACCAAGAACAATGAAAACTTAAATGTCTCGATTTGTTTTAGTGAAGATGCACCACATAGCACAAGCTTAAGTGTTCCTTTCTTTACTAATTCTATATTTTACCTACTAACAAGAAAGTTTGTAAAGTAACTAGCATCTCTTTCGCCAGAAATGAAAAGTTCTACACATGCTGCGATGAGCCATACCTGGATATTACGTTTAATATTACAATGCGCCGGAAGACTCTCTTCTACACAGTGAACATCATCATACCTTGCATGGGAATCTCTTTTCTGACAGTCCTCACATTTTATTTGCCTTCAGACAGCGGAGAAAAGGTAAAATTTTTTTATTGATATAAATAAATTTACTATAAATAAATATTTTTTTGTTTATGGGTTTTAATTATGGGAGTTAATAATAGTAAAAAAATATTTATCCATAGGTACGTAAATAGCAATGAGGTTGAATGCTATTCTAAGAAACATTAAATACTTTCATCTTCTTACACCACAATCGGTTATCTATAATTGAATCAAAAACATCTCAGAAGGGAAACTCAGAAGCTAAATTCAATTAATACAAAAATGGATACTCCATTTCGTACTTTTGTTAAAGGATGAGTTGACTCTGCAAATTTCGGTATTACTAGGGAACAAATATCTTTCTTTATAAATAAAAGCCAGATAGTTAACCCCGCGGAACATATAGTTTAATGTAAAGCCTATATAATTTAATATATTGGCATGTACTAAACTTGTTACAACATTTATTTTAGGCCAATGTAAGAACATTAGCACCGCGTAAAAAAAAACGATAACGACATCGTTACGTAGACGGTGAAAAATTGGACCAATTTTATCAGTTTTACCTTTTCATGTTAAAAATCTTTGCACGAGGCTGTTACTCTCACTTCAAATTTGATAGAAATAAATTTATTATAGCGTAAAATATTTCTATTTATTTCTTAATTGAAGTTGTATCTTTTATAAAGAAGCAGAAAAAAGGAAAAGGGACTTCTCTAAATACAACGTTCAATTTATTTTTTTTTATATTGACAACACTAATCCGGCTGTTTCGCGGCGGCCGCGGTGATTTTGTAATTTATATGAATAATGGAATTTTGTTACTTCATAATGAAATTTGTCATTTTTTTTCTGATATATATTTTTTAATTATTGTAAAAGAGTAAAAAAATATTATTTGTATATTTTAATTTTTCATGTTTTCGTCAATTTCGTCGTTTTCGTTTTTAAAACAATATTTATTAATCCTTGTTGAATTACGTAATTCACCAACCAAAAATATGGAATGAGTGATGTATGTATAAATATTAAATAATAAGTATTAATTATAGATAAAATAATAATTATAGATAAAAAATATATATATAATATAATAAAAATAATATAATAAATGTATAATAATTATAGATAAAAAATATAAATTATATTATTTTATAAAATACTTAACTCTGTAAATATTTATACATTAAAAATATTTTTTGGATCAGGTAACGCTTTCTATCTCCATCTTGATTAGCCTCCACGTGTTCTTCCTGCTGGTCGTGGAGATCATACCACCCACCTCGCTCGTCGTTCCCTTACTGGGGAAATACCTCATTTTTGCAATGATATTGGTCTCGATAAGGTAACCTATATTTATAAAATTATATTAAGGTAGCGCCATGTTATCTGCATGTTTTTCATACTTTTATCTACATATTTCGTGTGCCTGTCAAATTCCACTGTTTATTGTGCCATTATTTTCTTTTTAATTAAACAAAGTGAGCAATCTTAAAGCCTTCAGAGATTTGCTCGAAACATTTATCTTTCATCACGTTTCGGATAATAAATAAGCGAAATAGCAAAAATTGAGTGACTTATTTTAAATTTTTCTGTTATAACATTAATTTTGGTCTTTTGTCATCTCATTGTATCCAGTTTATATTGGAAATACTGTTGTAATAAACATATTTTATCACAATTTATTGTTAATTATGGCAATGATTATGTAATAAATGGACATTTCATATAATTTTATTATCTGTCAGTCGGTCAGTAACTGACAAATGCGATTTAAGCAAAAAATAATTCTACTTTTATTTTGTTATTATATAGCACATAAAGTAATAGAATAAAAAGAAACTCAACAGATCTGGTTCACGAGTTGTTATTCTTGACTCCGTTGGTTTCAAGTTGACATGTTCACTTCACTCCTAAAATAAATACTACAGGCAAATGTAAAAACTACAAAGGTTAAATAAATAGTCATATCACTAATTCACTCATTTACAACATTTTTTCGCTTTATGTTGTATCCCGCATACAACAGGGCAGGCAAAGGGTGTGTGACAAAGTGTTAAGACACTCCTTTCCCTGTGTTTTCTTAATATTTATAGGCATTGCGTGACGAGTAGTGGAAGTCATTGCCGAGTTTTGGCTTTTTAAGTGTTGAAACATACCTACTTATACTCAAAGTATACGTATTCAAAAAGAGAAATAAGTGAGACATTTCTTCGTTTTCTCTTATCCACTCATTTTGACTCCTTCATCAAATACAAATTTTAATTTTCAACGGAATTTCACCTCCAATGTGCTTGTTTCATTGCAATAACCTCATTGAGCTCGTACAAAACTTATTCCAATACCTATGTCTAAAACCGACGCGGTAACAAGCCACAGAATTTCCATATAAATTAGAATTCGGCGTTTAAGCCAGATATTTGATTGCATAACTTTGTATTCAAAGAAAATGATAATCGTCGGCCACCCTTAAACTTTTACCGTTGTTATCTCCGCGGAAGGATTCCAATCTCTCTAATTGTGTTACTAAGCTAAACTTTGAATATTAAACTTTGTTTACAAATCACATCTATGCTAAATAACGCTAAATAAAAGATGTTATAATAAGATATCCTAAATAGAAAACCTCCATATGGAATACCAAAGATTACCTGGGAGAAATGTAAAAAAAGTAGTGATCATTATAAATATATTGATCCTCTAAGAGAGATATGTTGTATTAAGTGTCTTAAAACCTGTAGAGTTTAAATATGTTTTTACTTAATAAACTTATGCATAATATAAATAAACAAAAATAATCAAAAACCTATAAAAATCAACTTCATCATAAATATAAAAATAATATAATAATTATTAACAAATCAAGCCTCTTAATACTAATTCAAGTTATTCTATTATATACATACTCGCTGCCGCTTGTAAGAACATTACTGGCGTGCCGACGATAACACGACTACTTATAGCAATCTTGGAACGTGGATATGGTCACGTAAAGTCGTAACAAGATATTTGGTCATATCGTAAGGAAGGTAAATAAGTAAAGTGCTTACTCAGGGAGTTTGGGTTCCCGAACATAATTTCATCCGCCACCCGTAGGATTAAGACCGTATATCTTGATTAACTGCCTCCATTTAGATAGGCACTTACACCGAACTGTAGATAGAAATAGATGGTATCCCGATTTCGAAAGCGTAGATTTAAATATTCGTTTTTTGCTTTGAGTTTTTCTAAATTTGTAAATATGTATTTTATACACATTTTTCATTAAGTCGCTTTTGGATACAAAACCCGCTTTTGAATACTTTTTTATTTCAAATTTATTTTCTTCGAATTCTTATTTTATTTTTTGTACTCTATAGTATATTTTATATTACGATGTGTTGTATTGTAGGTATTATTAAGTTTAATAAATAATATTCATATGCATGCACATAATTTTAATTAATCATATAAGACATAGATTAAAAAACATTTATATATTTACTTTAAAGAATAATCCTTCTAATGCTAAATTCTCTATGTATTTTAAGGTACTTCTGAATTACCATAAATAGTATGTAAATCGTTTGTTGTTACAAATGATTATTTTAATTTAGAACATTTTTTTTAATAAAATTTTTATTTATGTTATGCCAGTATATGCGTGACAGTGGTGGTTCTAAACGTGCACTTCCGGTCGCCGCAAACACACCGCATGGCGCCCTGGGTGAAGCGCGTCTTCATTCATATCCTCCCCAGATTGCTCTTTATGAAGCGGCCGCAGTACAAGTTTGATACGTCGAGGTAATATAGTAGAAGATGTTATATACGTTTTATTTGTTTTTATTTTTTGTAGCTATATTAATATTAAAATGTTAATATGAGACCGCTGTGGCACAGTGGCACAAGTGTGTAACTGTAAACGCGGCAATTGTGGATTTGATTCAAAATCTACAATTGCCGCGTAAAGAATTATTATTTGAGTTCCGCCTCTCAACAATTATGGAATGCTCTGAAAATTCGAAGGAAAGTGGAGAACGGAGTATTACCAGTTTATTTCTGCCTATTCTTCTATAGGCGGATACAGCGTAAAGCTAAAGAAACTATGCATTTCTATAATAATTAAAATATGGTCTCGTAAGTTATCTATTCGATTTCCAGATTAGTAAAACATTTTTTTAAATGAAACCTAAGATTTTTGACATGGAAAGCCATTTGAGACCCACACAAATGGCAGTCAAACCATATGAAAGCAATAAAGTGCGCTCGCCCGATTCTTTTGTGTCGTTTGATAAAATCTATCATGAACAAAACGTCATTGTTGTGAATTGCGATACAAAGTAGATGATGCTTCTAAAGACGAACAGGCAGTAAATCAATTCGATATTTACCTATATAAAAATTATTTAGATTTTAATATGTTCATTTAGGTAAAGAATATTGGTAAGTACGTGAAATTGTGTAATGCTAGTTTTTATATATACCTAAATAGATAGGGTAGCTTTCTCTCAGACGCATTGAGAAAAACATTTTATTCAAGCCTTGTCTTGATTGAATTATTTATAAACATAACAGCTTGCAGCAAGCTGTTTTAACATCTTAAATGGAATTATTAAATAATTATATAATTCGGCTATTAGCTTTTTATGTAAAAAATTCGACCTATATATTCTATTTCTTAATCGTGATCCAAAACCAGCGAATAATTATATATTATACATTGACTTTACAGTTTTTTTCTTTTCTTTAAACATAAAATAGAAAAAAATACCCACATATTGCTTATTTAGTGCATCTTACTTAATTTTACTTTAAAAAAAAAACAAATTTAATTTGTCAATGTATGCGGAAGCACTATTTACGAACTGTCATTGCGTCACCTGCAATATTTCAAAAAGTGCAAATATGTACATCCTTGTTGGACCAACTGTGCGACATATTTGACTTCTACGTTAATTTATTTTTAAGTTTGCAATATTCTGAAGCTCAACTAATGTAAATATTAATATTTAGTCTTGTTAAATTTAGAACCCAGAGAAAATAACACAAATATATCATTTTTTTATTACTTTTGTTAAAGAAAATTATATATATCTGTCGTATTTAAACGTTCGCACATATTAATAATTAGGTATTTGTAAAAATAACCAACTGTTTTAGAACAAAACCGAAATATCCTAAAAGTTTCACAAGAATTCGAACATACTGACTATGCTTTAAATGCAACTTTTCTTGTACGAAGAATACTGACAATAGCCTCGAGAGATGTAGCATTGTCGGCTCATACTTTATAAAGAGTAAAATGAAAACTACAGAAAGCAGAAAATATATTTCAATGGAATTGCATAAAGATATAAGCTTATTTTGTTTAATTATTTACATATATTAAAAATATGTAATATTTCAATAAAAACTATTTTAATTAACAAAATATACAAGTGTTATTGTTAAAGCCTCAAAGGTAGTTTTGAAAGTTTTCTTTTTTTACTTATAGATTGCAAAAACTTCCATCACAAACGCTGCATCGGATGTAGTGCTAAAAAAATTTAAAATCAATATAATTTCGATTTCAGATACGATTAATAATTAATTAAAAAAATAATAATTAATAATTAAATAAATAGATTAATAGTTAAATAAAAATAATTGTAGAAATTAAAAAAAAAAGATTGACAGGTATAAAATATTTACATAATCTTTCAAGCAACCCACAAACAAGTATAGCTTGAAAGTGAAACTACTTATAATAAATAACTCAACATAATAACATCTTTAAGCTAATCAAGTATACTTGACCGACTTTTGCCTCAACGTTATTTAATAATATCAGAAAATGTATAAAATATTAACTTTATAATCTTGGCTGTTATATTATGCCATAGCGTAGAAGAATATTTGAAAAGTTTCATCTCTGAAAGTGTTTTAAAAAACTTATCTTATAAGGGTTTCGTTTTCTCCTATCGAGGTGCGGAACCCTAAACAACAATAGAAAATAACTATACGTGTAGGAGTTTTGTTTCTTTTAACTTAGAAGCACAAAGTAGCTACTTATACTTTTGTTTGAATAATTATCAAATGTCTTTACTGTCTCTATAATTTATATTCATTCCATAGCAATGATTTTTGGCAACTAAAAAGAAATTTGAATTTAGAAATGTTTTTCTATTCCTTTACTAAAACCGTTATAGACGCAAGTACCTCAATGATACACAAATGCAATTTGTGGATAGTCTATTATTATGACGAGAGCCGTAATAGACAAGCCGTTCTCGATGCGGCCACAGATCGTTACGTAAATGGCTCTCCGGTGAAGCTTTGAATGCGACTTGGCCTCTTTAAACATTTACTGCTAGCCTCCATAAACAATCTATTATTGAAATATTTTAGGGAATACATATTTTTTTTCTTTAAAAAAACTAAAGTTCTAAGTTATGTTCTAAGTTACTTTAAACTTTAAGAAAAAGGTACTCTTTTTTTCTGAGTTTTCCCTTATTTTCGTAATTTTTGTTGAAGTAACTTGTTCTTCTATTTTAAATGTCTAACTATGTGAAATATTTATAGATTTGTCGAACCGAATTGTATATTGTTTGAAACATTTCTGAGATTTAAAATTCAAAAAGCGAATGCAGCTGGGCTTTAGTTTGTTGAACAAAGCTGTCAGCTTGCAGTTGGGTCAACTTCAGCAGTAGGTACCGTAATTACGCTAAAATATACAGTGCGCCACAGATATATACATAAATGTTTATATATTATGTTGCTTAAATATTACAAAAAAAATAAAATTAATATTACAAAAATAGATAATTTCATGGAATCAATTTTATCATCGACGTTAGTCGATTAACATTTTACTTTGGAGTTAGTTTATTAGTTATAAAAATGTCTATAGTTTTGCCCCTTCGCATGCCGCAATAACTATTGATATTTAGTAGATACTTATTAAAGTTAAACATACTGACTGATGTGAACATAAAAGACGCCTATACAGTCTTCTTCTTCTTTCTCCTGGCATTAATCCCGGCTATTCCCAGCTCAGCCAGCCAGGCCCAGCTCTTCTCAGCAGAACTGCCTTCCGAACCGGTGGTAGCTTTTTGTTCATATGTTCATTCGACGATTCAAAAGTGCTTATTATAAGTTTATTTGAATAAAGAATATTTTGAATTGAATTGAATTATTGCCAGGGTCTGGCTTCCTACTCAACCTACTCCACTTTGCACGGTCTTTTCTTATACAGTATACCTATGTAATTATTACTTATATATTAAGTTAGTTAGTTAGTTATCTAAAAAAAGTAATCTGTTAATGGTAAATGACCGATAGCAAAAAACTGGTTTACGTAGTACACCAAATAAACGTATGAAATTGACATATGAGCAAGAACATTAGAAGCAATATTTCCAGCTTGTGCAGATCACGCTACACGACGTGCGGCGTGGTGGTGCGCTGCGGCGGCGCGGCGCGGCCCCTGTACCCATACCGGCTGGCGGCGGCCGACGATGACTGCTGCGCGCCAGGAGCCTGGCCGCCGCCCGCAGCACCCGCCCGGCCTCTGACCCGCACGCCCAGCAAGGAGGACCTCACGCACACCACTTATGTGCAGTCTGGGTAAGCTTGCTGTGTTTAATAGGAATCTTATATCCATATATTTTCAATATAAAGTGCGTGAAAGCTAATGTCCAATGAGATTTGAGAACTTCGGAAGGAATATGGTAAGCGAAGTGTCTCCCCTCTTGTTAAATATGAACATAGGCTTACATTTTACTACATGTTATCTGAAGAAAAACGTTAAAAGGTTTTCTATGATAATCGATTTATTGTTGCAAGTAAAGGATTAATGTTAACGTGATACGAATGGGCTATTATGTCTAATAATATATTAATTTGTAACGCAATGATAACTGAATACAATTACTAAATATTATTTGTACTAAATATATTATTATCTATGCTAATTTATAAACGTGGAAACACTAGACGTCTTTTGTATTCCGTTTAAATGTAAATTTTGTTCGCGGTTAATATGTTATAAGTACCGTATAAGCCTTTGCCAGGTTAAATATTATGAGAAAAGTTTCAGAGAGAAAAATAAAACCCACCAATACATATACTCCTCTAGTTATAGATAAGTATATTACTCTGAAAGTTCAACAAAATAAGAGACTATCCTTTGGGAAAAAGCTGCCCGACTTGATTAATTGCTTTATCGGTTGACTTCATGTAATGCCTGTTTCCTCTTTGGTCCTAAACGCATAATATACTTATTATATAAGCTCAGTAAAAAGAAATATGGTAAGATGAGTATTTTAATATAATTAATGACTGGAAAAATATCAGGTACGCTACACTAAGGCGAAAAATGGTAATAACTTTTTCGATATCCCCGTGTTTTTTTTCTTTATCCGAGACGCCGCGCTGCCTTCGCTCGCCTGTTTTAATAAACGCTAATGGATGTTTAACGGTCTTACTCTGGCAAGTTTTAACTTGCTATTATTAAACGCTTATCAATTTCAATGTTTTTGTAATTCGATAAAAATAAACTTCAATTTTGTATCTAATAATTTTGCTTTGCGCTGAAAGGAAAGCTTAAACATATATGTATATTATTTTAGATAAAATGCTTCCTAAAAAGTTTTCTTCCTAAAAACCATATGTAATATACACACCTTAGAAATTAAAAAATATTTACTATTTCATTGTTCTCACATTAGTCATATTGTTATTAAATATTTATACACTTGCTTAAACCTTTTCACTTGTGTTTCTTTGATAGACTAGGAGAAAGTAATCGCTTCGGCGGCAGCTGTGTCGTGCACGGCTCCAGTGAAGGCGGTGCTTTACCAGTACCTGAAGAGGAGGCACTCAGTCCAGTCCCCGATCCTCCTCCGGGCTTCAGTCACTCTGCCTGTCCGCCAGAAGTGCACAGAACATGCTTTTGTGTTCGTTTCATCGCAGAACATACTAGAATGTTAGAAGACTCTACCAAGGTAATCTATATATTGTTATTTTTAATTTAAGATATATATTGGACTTCGGACGAACAGTTGCATACGATTTGAGTACAAAAGAACCTAAGCCACTCGAGTTCAAATTCAAATTCAATTCAATTATGTAATTATGCAATTAACTTACATTACATTCATAAGTTTTTAAGGTAAGCTTAAGTTTATTCACTAAACGATCAAAACAAAACGAAAACTAACATAATCTTACTTTAAATATTACCTTTAAATATCCATTCTAAATACATAGTAAGTTAATTTTAATGAAGTAATATATCGTTCGTGAATAGCAGTTGCATAATTCATGATGCTGGACCGTTGCCATCTAACACATACATAGCTCCAAGTCGATTCCTACATACTGGTATCTACGTAACCCAAATAGCCGTGTACACAGTACATGCCGACACCGCATCAAATACGATATCGGGAAACGTAAAGCAATTGTAAGTTAACATAACATAAATTACTTATTTGAAACTTATTTGATCCAAATTTTTGACGTTTATGTTGTTTTTACTGAAAATGAAAAGAATTTTAAATAGAAAATGAGTAAACTTAAAGAGCATTTAGGGTAGCGTAACCTAACACCGCAAATTATCCAATCAAACTGAGCAAGCTTACATTTTAAAATTGTACAGATCTTTCTACAGTTGTGTAGACAGTACTCTGAAGCATTCCGCCCAACATGGAATGTGTTATAATTGGAAAACGGAATGATTTCTAACTAGGTTTTCTTACGTCACGTAATAGGTGAATATAAAGAGATATACGTGTAAGTTTCATGTAACTTCAACATTTATGATATAATTTTTAAATCAAAAGCGCGGCGTTGAGTTCTGCCACTCAACATGCAATGCCTCCAGAATTCGGCAGAAAGTGGGGAACGGAGTGACTTAACACGAGGTTCCCTCTGCCTACCCTGCTGTGCGCGGGATACAGCGTGAAGCTGATTTTAAATCAATACTAAGTCATTTAAGATTAACCATATTAATTTTTTTACGTACAATAAATGAAAAATTACACAGTATAAATACTTAGTAATGATTTTGTAATACACAAGATGACCAAGATATGTATTCAAATCTAAGAAGCTTGTTTACATTGAATACTTGAATAATGAATAAATTAAGTAGAGCTCTACGAATTTTCTCATGAAAAGGAAACGTAGATACAAAATAATTTATTCATTTCAGCAAGTTGTTTCTTAATATGTAATTTGGAGAAATCTATTTAAAATATTCAGAACTTATACAAATAATAAAAATGCCTTCAGACTTTTATGCCTTCGGCAAGAAGTCCAGGAACTGTAGATAAATGCAGTCTTTATAAATTCTTATTATGCATGCGAAACATTTTCGTGAAGCATTATGTAATTTCTTTTTTTTTTAGTTTTGAATAAGTACATTCGTTTTGACTTATGCATATGTAATATAATATATAGTAAACTATTTAGGTACCTAGTAGTTACACCTAAACCTCTCAACTCTCATTTCTGCAGTTTTAAATGGAAAATTTGGTATGGAAATGTGGAATTTGAAGTGTAAAATTGCGAATTTTAAGCGTAAAACTATGAATGTGAAATATAAAACCATTATTTATTAAAATTATATTAAAAAGGTCAAAGAAGACTGGAAGTACGTAGCAATGGTGCTTGACCGGTTGTTCCTATGGATATTCACCCTGGCCGTGCTGGTGGGGACAGCGGGCATCATACTGCAGGCACCCACGCTCTACGACGACCGTGTTCCTATAGACAAACACTTCAACCAGATCGCGACTTCCTCGCTGGTCCGATGTCCGCCGCCTTCTTAATGAAATACTTAACTAATGGGTTGTAACGAATATTAATCACAAGTAATATTATCATATATATTCATATCTTCACAAGTTAATAATCATTAAGTTCATAATAGGCGAATCACTATAGAAAATTATGGTAACATGATGTTACTTGTTGAATATTTTCCGCATCGTTTGCATATATTTTTGCATATATGTTTGCATATATGGAATGTTCCTTACAACCCTATCATCTGACACTCTTGTACTGTAATTTGTTTGTAAATATTTGTTAATTATTATAATATAGAGCGTACGCACAAAACCTTCATATTATTATAAAGTATAGTTTCGAATTTAATTTTCCGTTTTAGACAAGTACTTAAATATGTGATAATTCTATCCTACTATTATTATAAATGTGAAAGATTGTGAGGATGGATGTTTCTTCCACTTTCGTGCAAAAACTACTGAACGGATTTAGATAAACTTACAGTTATATAGAACTTGGTTATAACATCACTTAGTTTGAACGGGCGAAGCCGCGTTTGGGTCGCTAGTTTTATTTATATAATATCTTATTAATAGTTATTGTAATAGGGCTCTAGGCAGATACCTAAATCGCAAGCAAATTACAGTCATAACATTTGAACGGTCGCGACTGATCGTCAGACCACAACGCACACCCGTCCTGCCCGGCACGTGTTCTATTCCACGACGTTTAACATAGGATATACGTACGTAGTGTCTCTTCTATCTCCTTATAAGTAACTTATGTAGTTCCATGTTTTCATATCTAAGGTAGTTTTAAAAATGCATAAATTCATGCATATAGCGTATCTATCGTTGTTTGGTATTGTTTTGTTACTTCAAAAAAAAAAACAATAAAATTATATATTAGTAATGTGTACTGATGAGGTTTTCAAATTGTTTCTTTAGGTAAATAGATATTTATTTCTATTTTTTAAGTATATAACAGTCTCATTTCAATGAAACACGCGCTACGCAGCTACTTATATACTAAGACGGAGCGAAAACCACCAAATGAATGTTGTCTGTGTTCAAGTATCATATAGCTAGAATATTAGTAGCAAGTAGAATCACTCCATATAGGTAGACGACGATTTTTAAGATCATTTCGCTTTTAAAATCTCTCTCTCTATTATTTCATTTCATCATTCCTCCTTATGTATACTTTTTAAATAATATTTGCTATCTGTATTAAATTAAGAAATAAGAATAGGTTAAATACTACTATAATCTCGTATCACTATATCTTCGATTATCTATTAACGTAAGTGATTTCTTCAATTCTTCTACGGATTTACTCATAACATTGTCGTAGAATAGAACATGTACATTAAATTAATGTGTCGATTTTATTACTTATAAGAAACTGGAAAATCATATTTTTTTCATGAATAACGTTAATCAGAAATTAGTCACTTATATATATTTTTATTTGGTGTATAATTTGAGATGTTTACTTTATGTACAAAATTACATCGACTATTATTGATATAAGACATACGAAAAAAAAACTATGTTTAGTTTACAACATTTTTTTTTTGACATAAAAATTTAAATGTATATTCAATTAAATTGTAGCAGGTACAAATAATGTCTACTAATTTCAGGAAAATTTTCCCCACAGATCTGACTTACATTAGTATGCATATGTAAAATAATAACAAATGTGTATGTATGTAACAAAGGAAACAAGATAACATTATTTAAAAATATACTCAGATTTCATAAACAGAACGCACTAAATATCATGAAAATGAAATTATTTACTTTAAGTTAGGAATATCCTTAAAATAAATAAGTAATTATTTAATTTAAGTAATCATTGCTCAATTTTGTGAACGAATATCTAGAAAATCTTTGTAATCTAGATATCGATTCTGCTATGACGTTTACTGCCTGAGAAGAAGATGCAAGCTCATGACTCGAGGAAGGTTTATGTAAACTACATGTTAAATATATCTTTTCTTACTCTTTTTTAATAAATGATTTAGATACAAATACTTATAAATGACCAAATTCTACAACATTTTGGAGAGTAATTGAAATTTAAACATCAATGTAATTAAAAATCAATAAATCAATTATGTACAAAAAATAAAACGAAATAAAATGCTAATATATCTAAAAAAAATTGTGTTAATTATAAATATAAGGTCGTACTAATTCAGTGCACAATATATTACCTGTTGTGGATAAGCGATAGTTTTTATTGTTGGAAATATATTTACTTTATTTTAGACTCGAACCCAAATTATAGTCAAAAATGTTATTTTAATATTTGTTATGTATTATTAATTACTATCCTATCTTTTTAATTTAATTCATATCGTCGAACGACGTCGTTTTAGCTTCGAGTCTAATAACTGTGTTGGTGCATAGAATAGACCCCAAAAAGGGAATAAAAATGTAATCTATAGTATATTATAATAAATAAGCACATTGTACTGCTCGCAGTAGAGTAGCGCAGCTCAATTGTAGAGTAAATTTGTAATTTACCTATTTATATTGTTAATAAAACTGTTATAAGATATTATACATGTTTAATTTTATTTATTCATATTACAATTATAAATTTAATTTATTATATTTTAAAAAATCACTATAGTTACGTCATCACGTAGCAGTTTGAATGGCCTCTAAAGTGAAATAAAATCGAGAGCAGAGTGTTTTAACACCAGGCTATCTGGGTCTGATTTGCTATCGAAAATCAACACCAGAGCGAAGAAATGAGAATATAAATTTAAATAAAATACTTCATTTCCTCGAGTGGGGAGCGCGACGTCTGATCTCAAATTATAATAAAATTTTAGGTGATATAAAAAAATAATAGAACATTAATTATTTTTATTGCATGGTTATTACTCCTAACCGTAGGCAGCATTAAGACTATAGTTATTGTCCGACCGAAATAAGGTTTTCAGCTGAAATTGAAACCGAAACCGACCTTCAGCTTTGGCGTCAGTTTCGGCCGAAACGGTTTTGCAAAAAATATAGTAAAGTATTAGTAAAGTAAACTTTTATAAGCGAAAAGAAGGGAACAGAAGAACACTACGTTTCCTCAAACAATCTTGCTATGTGCGGGATATAGCGAAAAAATATTGCTTTTGCATAAAGATCTGGAACATATGATGAAAAACCATAACTGGTCATCAGGTAAATTAAAAAAGAAATGAAATGGCCTTTGATGCTAACAGGTGGTAAGTGGTAAACAAAGGTAATATGGCATAGGTCCTAAATTCCACGCAAACAAAGATGCGGGCGACCATTAGTACGAGTACCTACCTTCTATAATAAAATACAATACATGCTTTATCGCAAGTAAGTGAAACAAACAAATGGATTCAAGATCGCAAGTTAATTGATATAATTATTTAATACATTTATTATTACTCCTGTGATATTTATTATTGATTAAGAGCAATATTAACGAAAATTGAATAAATTAGGATTACTAAAAACATCAACACTAGCTTTATGATTTTTGAAAAATTGATTTAAAACTTTATCTGTATGCTCACTATCTTGTATTATTTTTTTTGCATTATCGATTATATCCTTCTTATTAGAGTTTGCATTAGTCAATGGTGAGAATGCAGCAAGGTCAGCTGAGTCCATATCAAATACAGACTTCGCGGCATGTGGTTCTTTTTTGCCAGATATTTTATCTACTTCCTTATTGTCTTGCTTACTTTGGTCAGCAGTCTCTTCGAGCGTCTTTGGCACGTCATTTGTCGTTTCATTTTTATATTGTGAATCGTGTGCATTCTGTACCACTTGATCACCACGTAACTGATTATCAGTGTTTTTGTTGGAAAGTCCTTGTAGTTTCTTCTTAATATCATCTATATTATAATCACCTGCACTATTGGTATGGTTTATGGCCAAATCTAACTTGTTTACAATTTTATCCAGAACGTGGCGTATTTCTTTAATTTCAACGTCATTATTGCTAGTTCTTTGTATGTCGTGTAGAGCTTTTATTACACTCCAAAGCGAGTCTACAGAATTAGATTTATTATCGATGAAACTATTTTTTAGTTGTCTCCTTACGTTACTTGATAATTTTTCTAATTCTTTTTTTAACAAGTCCCTAATTTCAACTAGGCGATGTGTGTCTTCGTGTAATACTTTAGACGGATAAGTCTTATCTATATTTAAGGGTCGCTTTAAAATATCGTTTATAGATTTATTGGTATTTACTATAGAACCTCCTAATTCCATCGATATGTGCCTAGAGGAAAACTCACTGGATGGAAATGTTAAGTTTCTAAATCTATCAAATGGACTTTTCTGGACTTGTGAATTTGGCTGCTTGACAACCTCTCTACATCGATAATTGTAAGCGGATGTTTTATCCAGAACTCCTTTTAGAACCAGGACTTGTTCCATTGCGGATAGGGTGCACTCTATAGTATCCTTAACATCTGTCACGACATCTTTTATTAGCTTTCCAAATCCACGTTCCACATTCGATATTGCGCCACGTAACTCATCATAGAAAGATGCAGCAAACGCCTGAAACAACAAGCCGGTAACTGCTCATGTTGCAATTGATTACTATAAAAACTGAATGAATACATAAACAACAAAAATAGTAAATAACTTACTTGTGACAGCAGAGCTAAGATTACGACAGGTGTTTTCATAATAAAGCACTTCAACTTAGACAAAACTAGGCACTAAACAGACAACATTAATTGATGGATTATTCGGAGACATTACTTCCATTATTGGCTTACACTACAGTATAAAGTGACGTGTGTTTGAATTGCACAGACTGTGTCGAACATCATCACTTGAACTAATATTGACTGTAGAATAAATGGATTCTAGAATTCGCGAGTTCGAACTCAATTAAATAAAACAAGAATTATTAATAATCAAGATTAATTTATTTCAATATACCCTATACTCTTATATCACAAAATCCTTAAGCTAATAATAAAAAGCTGCTAAAGTTATCAATTATTACTTTAACACTTTGAATGATGTATGTTACAATTAAAGTATACAATGATATGCATAATTATAATAATTATCTTTAAAATACAAAGAAATACTAAAGACCACCTTATAAAGTTTCCTTTCCTTATAGAATACGACACTACCAAATTATTAATATGGTGATAAAAAATGTAAATTACAGATTAAAATATTGCATTTCTTTTTATTTAAATGTGTATTGTCAATATTTTGAAAAATCCATCCATCTTTTCATGCACTAGGTAAGATAGAATACAGTAGAGAAAGAGTGCTCACACTGTGTAAATTAGTGTCCTACATACCTACATGTATAAACATCACGTTACCATTATTAACTTTGTATGAAAATTATTCTCATTTTAAATTTAGACAATAAAATTGAATAAAGTTAAAAGTGTAGTATAAATTAAACACTTAATGAACATACTACAGAATGTTCTAAATATTATTTAGTATTAATATCAAATATACGATTTATAAGGATATAAAACAAAAACCAATAAAAAAATACCAAAAAAACAAAAACGTAGAGATTTTCTATTTAGTCTTTGTTTTAACAACCTTGTTGTCGCACATTATATCATATTAACATTGCCACAATAATGGAGAAAAATAGTTAATTTTTTACACTAGATTTTGACAACTTTTACCAAATACGGCGACAAAACATTTTGAAGAATAATAAAAATATTTTAATCATTTAAAACTAGTATTTGATGTACAAAAGTCCATACAGAGCTGCTAGTATGAAATAATCACAGGTTAATTTCTCAATGTTGGCACGCATTGAGCAACTCCTTTTCGATTTCGTATATACACATTTTTTAATATTATCCGTAAATATACGTTTGATATCGTAAAGTAATGTATACTATACTTTCTTAAATATATTACTTTTATACATGGCAATTGATCAAAATATTAATATTTAATTGATAATAATTTTTAATTTGAAATAAATAACGAATATTTATTTATATATTTACAAAAGAAAAGTGTACAATTCTTCAAAGATAACAAAATTATAATATACTGTGTTGTCTCTACATAATGAGAGCAGAATGAACATGTGACGTCATAAACTAACTAGCATAATACATTTTGAACTAAAAGAAATATTGCTTATATTTAAATCCATTTACAGTTAAATCCATAGACTGATTAACTCCTTTATGTTATTTCATATTATGTATTAAAAAAGATAAAAATCAAAATATTTAATTTCGTGAGCATCACAATACAAAACATGTACATATTATATAAAAACCCAACTCGTATTTTCGTTTTCAATAACACTTTGGACATAGGCCAGTTGGTTAAAAAAAATAAAAAATGTTTAAAATTGTGTTGTTATAATTCCAAAAGTTATGTGGGACATTATGTAAATTTATTGAGACATTAAAAAATAAACTTATAAACTTTCGTTATATATGACTGACAGATGTGTGAGTGTAAGTTTCTTTTTATACTATGTAATCATAAAAATTACGTTTACAAATCCTTTAAATTATATCATTAAGCATCTTTCTGTCAATAAATTAATAATAATACGCACAATTGTGTTAATAATATTTAAAATCTTATAAATGTCTCCAAGTTCAAATGAATTAAAAACTTATAATCATATCATAAGATTTTATAAAATAAAAAAATATTCATATTTATAAAATAAAAAGGTCATATAAAATTTATACATTTACAACACATTAAAACTGTTCAATTAAGTGTATGTAAAAGTATTACTTTGAAGTGGAATGTGACAGGTGCATCCACAATTTTAACATTAAAACTACAAAAGCTTGTCAAAATATAATGATATTCAAAGTACATACTAAATTATTTAAAAATTGAACTTAATAATCATAAGCATTAAAATTTTTGAAGATCATTTCTGTTTCTATTTCGATTTATTTTCTTTTTACTTTCATCCATTTGTTTCAATTGATATAAGAATATGAAAATTTTAAGAGATTGCTTGTGCCAAAATCCATGTAAGCAGTTTGTCGCTTACAAATTTAGACTTCCCTGATTTGAACCCAAAACCATTGCGGTCAGTCATTCTAACCGCACTTCTATAGCAACATTTGCGAAAGGTATAACACAAAACGGTGATGAAACATCGTCTTTTAAATCAATTTTAAATTAATGTATTAACAGATTCAATTATTTAACAAAATAAAAATGATATATAATTTAAAGCTTTATATCAAAAAAAAGCTCACAACATTTTCGTTCACACTTAAAAATACACAGACTTAACTTTATAAATAATATTTTATATGAAGCACTCAACATTTTATATATTTATTTATTATTGAGCATTTTAGTTGTATAGAACACATCTTTATAGCCAAATATCAAATTTAAGTGTATTTTAGTTAGTTTTTATTAAGATAATATATCAATTAAAAATACTTTATAATAATTATATTTCCCGCATAGTTTAACAATATTTAAACCTCCTTTATTTTTATTTTTTTTAATTGAGTTTAAAAGCATATAAAATAAAAATAACATGTTTGTCCATGCAAGTCTTCATTTGACAATAATATATATTTTTAAGTGTATATGAGAAAATAATTTGTTAAAATACTTTAAAAAAAACAACATATGTTTAAACAATTGCCTCAAGATCGCATAAAATACATGCATACTAATAAAAGTAAATATAAAATTTATTTCTATACATTTAAAAATACTTAATTTTAAATTAATCGGTAAATATAATAATATATTTAAATATCATTATTGCTGTCCGTAAATCACAAGCTTTACAAATATCAAGTAATAAGTATTTTTAATGACACACATAAAAGGTAAAAAATTAAAATTACAAAAACAAATGAGATTTTCACTTACAAGCTATCCCTACACATTTGACTGAATTTACTAAATGAATATTATACAATTAAAGATTTGAACAATCCTTAATCATACAAAAAACAACTCATTTCCACTAATTAGGTACCCAAAAAGGTTTTTTAAAATTCATATCAAAATATAATTAATTTTAATATTTTCACAAAAATAATGATGATACTAGTATATTCATAACCCCCGACGAAAACAGAGGGATATTATATGTTTGACATGTCTATCCATGTGTGTATGTGTAACTGTATGTATGTCTGTGGCATCGTAGCTCCCAAACGAATATATCCATGATTCAAGAAAATAAGTTTAATCGTTTTAAGATTATCACCTCTTTTATTTTTTACAGCTTTTTGTGTCGGGGGTTTATAATTAGAAATTATGTATGTGACCATATAACTTGCTTAAGATATATTTCATTAAGGGCTAGTAGTAGAGTTATTTTCTTCAGGTGGGTTATCTCTTTTGGGTGGTGCAGGCGGAGTGAGGGGCGCGGTGGGAGGTCCGTGCAGTTTAGGTAAAGGGGGGATAGGGGGCGTAGAAGTACTCAAGTCGCTCTCCTGAGACCCCGCAGGTACACCGTTATTCATATTATTCATCCTTTGGTAGTGTGGCTTCCAAGTGTTGGATGGAGGTGTGTAATTCAGGTGATCATATTCCATTTCTAAAAGCAAAAATATATATATATAATTGTCTAAAATTGTACATATAATAAATGGTTATTGCTGTGTAGAAGTTTGGTTCCTTTTTTTCTATTGAAATGTCGGTTTTTTATATTCTCACAATTGAACCTAAAATTTTCGAGTTGCTAAAAGTCAAATAGACATCATTATAAATAGTAAAACCTTTAACGCGTGAAATACGTGTTGCCATCGCATCGTGTCTGCACCTTTATACAAGTGTGTCTTGTCAAACATAGCATGGTAGTGTGTATTATGTTTATTTTATTAATTTAACGCATTCTGCAATTCTCAATATAAACTATAACTGTACCAAATTTCATGGCCGTCTCATATTTTTAAAGTGTTATTCCACAGTTAGAACTTGCTTCACTTATATGCGATAACATACCATATCCTTCTTTGTGTTTAATTTCATCATAGACATGATCCAGCTTGTTGTCTTCATCAATACAATGGTATAAGTTAGGGTTGGTGAGATCCGCATCTTTATTTTTGAGAGACGACAGAGGATCATAGGCACCTTAAAAGTAAATAAATTAGCTCATTAAAAGTAAAATAAAGATGATTTTACATGTATGTTAGATAATTTACAATATTCTCAAAATAATCTTGAACAGTTCTATCAACACAAATATTAAAATATGGTAATATTTACGACAGAACAACTTACTTCCATTAGAACTAGAGGCAGTCATCCTCAGTTTCTCCATAGCTGTGTTGCTAAGTTTACTTCCCGATCCCAAGTTATTAAATATTTGTGTAGCGTTGTTCAACAACGTGGTAGAGTCGTCACCTCGCGTGACACCTTGGAATGAGTACACTGGATTGTCGAAGTGTTGTTGGTCTGTTTGGATTATACAAAATATATTATTTTCACTTGTAAAGGAGCTAAGGGGAAGACTATAAAAACATTTATTTCAAATTTTACGAATTTTGGAATTGCGAATTAAGGATTGTATACTTTTTAATAATAACATAAAATAATTGTTATACCACCGATTGATGACACCGTTTGGTGCAGTAGCACGGGCGTGTGACTGTAAGCGCGACGTTTGTGGGTTTAAAAAAGATTAATATTAAAACGAAAATGTAATAACTTTATTTTTTCAATTTTAAATTTTATTTTTGAACTTCTTATTTTGCTTAATATCCCAAAACAACTGGATTTCACTTGTAGTATTACCAAGTCCAGTCCATCCAGTTGTTTAAATTTTTTGTTCAAAAAAAACAAAAAAGTTGTGAAATCAAATTATAAAGTTGGCTCTTGCAATAAATGTTCAAAATTGAACATTTATTGCAAGAGCCAACTTTATTTGGAGGTGTTCACTTTTTATCGCAAATTAAACCTATACAAATCGACGTGTTTCTTCTCAAGAATGCAAATATGGTTGTGAAAATAATCGAAAATTTACAAAAAAAAATATAATTAAATCTGCAATAAACTTCAGGGCGGCCACGACTCGTCGAACTTAATGTATAGACAATATATTATATCTTACCAGGTTGCGAGGCAGGATCGGCGGTGTAATGCACGTGCGCTATCTCCCGCTTGAGACTGCGCACGCGCTTCCTGTAGTACAAGAGGAGTAGCGCCGCCACCGTCGCGCACACTATCACCAGCACTACCATAGCCGCTGTTAGACCTGCATTGCCGTTACCTAGCGCGTACAAAATAAATTTAAGCAATGAGATTATTTTACATTTTGTTAAGTTATGTGTAGGGGACGTGGCCTACACTATTTAGCTGGAGATTAGCGGCTCGATAATAAAAAATAATATTTTAATTAAAAGTTGCTTTATTGCTTGCTATATGATAATACGCTAATGAACGCTACCGGT
>JAEBDU010000008.1:432823-560784 GCA_016802625.1 Heliconius numata
TATTATTTTATAATAATAAATATTCAAATCAAGAAAATTTTAATTTGTTTTGACTAAGTATATGTTTTTGTTTTTATATTTGATATAACAAAATATAACTGTAATTTTTGCTACTAACCCGGAAACTTCAAATTGCTTGCTTGTTACAATATATCACTTCTATGATTCACTTATGCACACTCAAGATTCTTTGATATATTAATCGCACAGAAATTGTAGGATGTTGTATTAGTGTTTCTAAATCAGGGTAATCAAGTAATTTTTAAAATACTACATTTACACAAAGCACGTCCACTTAAAAGTACCATAGAACTAATACCAACTTCATAATAAGAATAATTAAAGGATAACGCACTAATTAAAACTCAATACAACTTATAAGATCACATTAATAATTTCTATACTCAACTCAATGACGTTTTACGTTTCACTCTAAAGTCTAATATCTGTGAGACTGTGACGGCTGGGTACGCGATCATTCTGCGACGAGAAGCAATTTATTATTATTAGTGTTGCCACCTGTCATCTACATTACCCTAACGAATAATTATAATTTAGCTAAGGTAGGTCTAATTCATTACACCCTACGAATATATGGGTTCCGTTATCTTGACATCAATATTATCTTCTATAAAATATGTATTGGCTGAAAAGAACCGCACACACCTGGACTGGACACAATTGGAATGATGGGAGTTCACAGTTTGTTAAATCATCTATACTAATATAATAAAGCGGAAGAGTTTGTTTGTTTGTTTGTTTGTTTGTTTGTTTGAACGCTAAGATCTCTGGATCTACTGGTCCGATTTACATTGTTTTTGTTTTGTATGAAAGCTGCATTCTTCAGAAGTGCTATAGGCTATATAACATTACATTATACAAATAAACTAATATATTTTAAAGTACTTTCTAATTTGACATGCAATTTATTCTGCCATGTTAATAACAACCGTCGCGTCGCTACGCAACCGCTACCGCGACATTTTGAAATTATAGTTTACTGTATAACATTCTAATAAATAATTAAGGAGATGTCACTGATTCGAAATGACCTAGCCTACGGCCGGCATAGTATGAGTATGACCGACGCGAAAATATTCTTATAGTTTAAGCAGGCGTAGCCGCGTCCGGGTCCACTAGTGTAGGTATATTTATAATATAGCAAAAACAGATATGATGGCGCATGGGTATTACTGATTAATTCATTTTCTAAATACATATCCTTTAACTCCAGACCGGTAACACTAGCTCTTACTGTCAAGGTGTCAAGTTGACACTGTCAACTGTCAAGTCACAAGAGACGATATAGGAATTAAATATGAAGAATTGTGAAATTATCTAATAATATAATGTATTAATTTGTATTTGATATCTTAAAATCACACATAATCATAAAACTTCAAATAAATAATTGACAAAATGTCGTCATTACGAAAAATGGTAATAAAAGGAATAAAATAGAAGCACATAAGAGAGGATAAAATTAACAATTTATCAAATTTTTCAGGTTTTACAAAGCTTTAAAAAATTACATCGGACCAGATTAAAAGTATTTCAAGGTGATGAGAGGGCTTTAACAGCGGCTAAGATAAAAATAAATGAGGAATACAGAAAAAATAAACATGTTAAAGACGAAGAAGCTATTAAAGCGGTATGCAACATAGGAAAAGAAAAACTGGCTGGAATACAACAGAAGGGAAAACAAAGTTATTTCTTTACACAATGCTGGATCTCACTAAGCAAAAGCTCAGAGTATAAAAATATAAGCCACCCCCTGTTTTGCTCCAGCTGTTGCTCTATATTTATGATTTAAAATTTATTGTTGGAGATTTTGGATTTTGTGGATTTCCTCCTAGGATTCATTATTTCTTGATGTCATCGTTCCATTCTAAGCAAAGATATTAATAATATCAACACTTATATTAAATAATATCTTGTATAAATTTTAGCAGTTTTTTTTCAGATGATTAAATTTGGTGAAGATGTAGAAAAAGAACTGAGAACACAAGTTATTCAAGCAAAAGAAATAAAACCTGGTATATTTGGTACGAAATCATTATGCTAATTTAATTTATTACCTTTCCCTCTGCCTACCCTGCTGTGTGCGGGAGACAGTGTGAAGCTGATTTTTTTATCTTTTTTGTGTCAAGGGTCACTTATTTGTTTTTTTATTTAAAATTATTGTACTATTAATATACAAGAAATATTTCAGAAGCCAAAATTACTGAAGACACATTAAAATTAGACAATATTCCATACAATGATGCTGCATTACCAATTGATGGCACTATCGAGAGACGCCCTTGTTGCCAGGATGAAATTAAAAATAAATGAAGAATATAGAAAGTTTTTAGCATATAGAGTTACTTAATAAAAGCTTATTTATTAGTGTATTTTTGTTTACTATTTTTTTTAGCACTTTAAATGAACACAGTTTTAACTACTCTATAAAAGCCTTATACGATTACCAAATTTATTGTTTTTCGCAAAAATTAAAAAAAAATATTTTTTCAAACAAAAATAAATAATAAGGCTAAGCGCGCACTGGTAACTTTTGTCACGGTGACAATAAATTTTTTGTCACTGACATGTCACCATATATTTCGCGACTGCGCGCACTTGCGATGACAATGACGAAATTTTTTACATTTGATAGAATAGATCTCGAAGACATGGTTGCCTGTGCACTTATATTAAGAAATAGAAAAAAAAAGCAAACGTAGAAAGTATTGGCTTTCAAATTATTATTTGAATAATCCTTTAGGGATTTGTCATAGAGAACTCAATTTCGTCAATCAGTATTGTCATTGTCTATTTCATATTCATGAAAACACACGTTTTGCCTTGGTGATGAACTTGACGCCATTTTTGAAATAAAAATTCGGTGCTGCAATGCAACACGCTGCTGTTTCATGTTTATGGGGAAGACGACTAGTATGAAAACCGCAAGGGGGAGTGACATTTAGTTGCTAATGCGCGCACGGGCATACAAATCTATGGACGCGGTGACAGTTGCGTCACCGGCGTGTTGCCGTCCTCCGCGGACAAAAAGTCACCCAATTGTCACGTATCCAAATGCGCGCACCTTTATTTAATGTAATGTACACGGTGACAGTGACGCAACAGTCACGGTGACAAAAATCACTAGTGCGCGCTATACCTCAGATTTTTTATTTCATTTCACGATGTTCATCCATACCTGTATTTCATATGACGCAATTACGCATAGATACCAATAACGTAAACACTACTACAAAAATACTACTAAGGGATAAAGCTAGAACAACTTTGAACTTTATCGCCAAATTCCTACTCTCGATTTCAGAATAAGGCGTGTGCGGCGTTCCTTTGATAGGTTTATGTGTACGTGCGTCGTTCTTAACAAATGGCGTTTTATTTTACAACGATAATTTTATTAATTATTTTGTTTGAAAAAATAACTTTTTTGTTTCCGGCAAAATCTCTTATATTTTAATTATATATCAGTAGTATCTAGTATATGTTCCTCGTCAGTAGATAATAAACCATTGATACCGTTACATTTATAGTGGTAACTTTGTTACGTCGATATTCGATTATTATTTAATATCGATTATGATTTGTTTATGTCATTTATGATATTAGACAGGGCTTGAAATACCGTTAGAAAGTTGGTATCGCTACTCCGGGTATCGATACTTGAAAAGTAGCGCTACCTAATTTGCGTTTATATTTAGATACTTTTACCGTTAACCTGAAGTTCACTGTATCATTAGGTATCGTTAAAATAGTATCGTTATGAACTAATTTTGTTACCGTCGCTCTCGTCTAATTCCGAGTTTTGATTGTTTTTGTGAATATAGGTACTTCGTTGGTTTTAAAATCGTTAAGCATTTAATTTTTAAAAACTTAAATGGATAATTTTAATAAAATTATTATCATTATAAAAAATATTTTGTGTAATTTTCTTTCGTTTCTTTTTCTTTTAGCTTCACGTTGTATCCCGCACACAGCAGGGTAGGACCATCCTTATTTTTAACAAAATGAGCAATTGTAGCGAAATAAAATTTAATGGAAACGTCACGTAAAAGTAACAAAATAAAAGGGTAATTTATACCGCTACTTTCGAAGTAACACAAATTTAACGTTAAGAATTAACGCAAAATTAACCTTATTTTAACGTTATTATTCCGTTAAGTTACCAAGTATCGGTACCAAATTGTAACGATACCTAGGTATCTAAATGAAATTACCGGTAATTAAAGGTAATTTAAATGGGAATTGGTAACGTTAACAAGCCCTGATATTAGAGGCTAGAGTCGTCTATATATGCTATATAGATTATAAAATATTTAGACTTTAAACGTCACAGTCATCTAAATTCTCATAAATCGTAATAAACTAGTATATGTTCCTTGGTAATAAAACAATGTATTCAAAATAAACATGATGTAAATTATTATGAAATATAATATTACAGAGAATACAGAGTATAATTGCTTGTATATTCTTTAAGCTCAACTATCTAATATAACTCACAAACTTTCCAGTCAGTAATACTAAAGAATCAATAAGTATGATATTCTTTCTATAAATAATTAAAAATCAATAATGTAGACTTACAAGCTAGTATATGTTCCTTGCTTACAAGCACAGAACACATTTACTGATTTACTTGCTTACAAGTCTACAATTCTTAACATAAGTTCTTCAAATTTCGGTTCTTGCTTTTCACTTCTACCAAGGCTCTATTGAATATTATAAGCTTTCAACAAAATTATTCATCACGTAAAAATTCATCTAAGCATATATTACGTACAAGTATGGCAAATTTTTTAGAAATATTGATAAAAGCTTCCGAAAAAGCTGCTAATGTAGCTAGATCGTGTTGTGAACATTCAAATGCAGAAGCATTGGTAGTCACTGAGAAATCTGAAAGTGAAGCAAATTCTCGTTTTGATAAAGATTTTAAAACAATTGCTGACGTTTTAGCACAGGAGGCAGCTAAATCTGTAATTATTACACATTTCCCAGAACTTTGTAATTATGTCAGAGGAGAAGAATCATCCGAAATTGGTGGCAAAACAGTTAGATTGCAAGATGATCAAGAAAAGACATCTGAATTACTTCAAAGTCTACTACCAGTCGCTACAGCTCAAAGAATGGCTGCTGCAGCCCATGGTGATATTAAATGTGATATAACTGTTCCACCTAGTCTTCCCTATATAGACACTACCGACATAGGAATATGGATTGATCCAATTGGTAATTATTTTAAAACTTGCAATTGCAGACATACAAAGTCTTATAAAAGACTGAAGGGTGTGACTGTTGTATTGAGATGGTTGTGGGTTCGATTTCCACTTGAGGAAGTGAAATATTTATTTACATTTATATTTCCATTTCTTTGCTCTGTTGAATTCTATATATAAATAGTATTTTTTTATAATGTCATAATGTCATTGTTGCACATAATGAGAAGTATATTTATAGCATTTATTATTTTAAAATATAATATTGGTTATAATATATTACATTTATACTACTTTAGATGGCACAGCAGAATTTATATCTGGTGTGAAAGGTGATGCTAAACCTGGCCATGGCTTGTCTTGTGTGACTGTACTGATTGGAGCTTATCTAAGATCTTCTGGCAAGCCAGTTGTCGGAGTTATTAATCAGCCATTTTATCAACAGTAAGTATATTTTTATGTGTATGAATATGATAAAAAATTAAGTGCCACTACAAGAACATCATAGTGCAGTAGATTATTGTCTGACTGTAAATGTGAAAGTTTGTAGTTGTAGATTCCATCCCGACCCAGGGATAAAAATTATTTAATTTTACCAATCGGGAAGTTACAGTATTGTTACAAAGTAATATTGCCAAAAGCATTAATCTTCTATCATCTGTCTTTGTAAATGTGACAATGATTTTATATTTGTTTATTTCAATGTTTAAGTGGTAAGACTGTTAAATTGCAAGGTTCACCTACTAAAGGTTCAGTGCCAATTTCATAATTATCGGTAATCAGGAACATGACCTGCAAAAGTTGCCAATCTTGAGTTTTCAGGTGTATGATGTATGCACTTTATTACTGTAAGTTCTTACTTCTTGTCAAATTTCACAATTCTAGATTCACAGCAGCAGTGTACCCTATAGGTTTCGTGTACTTAACAAATTTCATATAAAATGCAGCAAAAACACTCATATCTCTTGATTGTGTTGACTTAAAAGTTTAAATTTTTTCTATATTCTTAGAGCCTATATACCTAGAGACGTGACTAAGCCCTGTTATATGCAGTATATAGTGTAAAGCTGTGAAAACAATAATGCTTAAATAAACATTTATAATTAACAATTATTTGCAGTGACAAGGGACATATTATCTGGGGTGTTAGTTATAACAATGTCCACACATTTTCTGATGTACAAATGTCAGTGAAAGATAAAATAATCCTTATGAGTGGGTCAGAAAAGCCTGAAGTAATAGAAAAATTCACATCTTCTGGGTGGCTGGTAAAATACTTACCTGGAGCTGGTCACAAATTGATGAAAGTGGCTCTAGGTAAACAACTTTTTTTAGAACAGTTATCATATTGAATATAATATTTGAATATTAAACTATAAAATTGTTAATTCAATATTGAAAAGAGCCATTGTTCAGATTCTTGTTGGCTATTCTCAGTGGATTTGCCTTCTAAGATTTTGAATTTGAAATAATATGTTAAGAAATTAGTTGAATGGAGAACTCAATGCCATGCTTTGTCTTGGTACCAGAGCAAGGTAATAAAAACAATTCATTACTCTCAGTGAAATGAACCCACAACTGTTGCGTTTACATTCTGACACAATAACATTGTGATACAATGGCCTCAAGTCACCATATTTATGATATTAAATAAAGTTCTTTTTATAATATTTGCAGGAGAGGCTTCAGCTTACATAGTTTCACAAGGAACTACATTTAGGTGGGATACCTGTGCTCCTCACGCCATTCTGCTGTCAAAAGGTGGAAATGTAATAAGCTACAATCATTTTGAAGAAATTACTTATAATGATGAAAAAGATTTAGATAGTAAAGAATATTGCAATAAAAATGGAATTATAGCATATTTAAATGGAGACATATTAATTGAAATAAAGAATATACTTAATAAGAATAATTAATTATAGTAGAAGTAATATTTATGTCAAGTTTATTAAATTATTAAATGTTGTTATTTATTATAATTCATACAAAAAATGGTTTCAAATCTAAAGAAGCAACTGTTTAGGTTTTTTATAATTAATAGTAATAATTGCAAAAGTATTTTTGACAATTTATTTATTTAAAAAATTAAAACATTCTTATATAATATTGTATTTGAATTGATCTTGGTTTTGTAGACCACTAAAAGAACTTTAACTAAAGACTTAGAATTTACTCTCCGAAAGGTAAATTGTATGGAGTAGATGGATATATACATTTTTTTAATCAAATGTGTACTCAATTCCAAAGCTCGTCTAAAATTGTGTCATCATCATCAATATGATTATAATAGATATATTTTATTTACATTACATCTACTGTCTAATCTTATTTTCATGAAGGTAAATTGTTATATAAGTTAACTTTAAAATAGTGCTTAGATTCCTTTAGGAAGTTGAAATAAAAATTTGTAAGTAAAAATTCTATTTACATACAAAGTTTATGATAATTAAAAAATATATTACTGATCTCATTTATTTCTATTAAATTAATACGACAGAAGAATCTCATTGTCTTATTTAATATATATTTTAGTCAAACTATAAATAAAGAAATTATAATGTAATAGTGCTTATTTTTTATTTAATCAGTAGAACTTGAACTTGACCTATTTCTTTTCTTTTTCTTTTTGCTCTTCTTTTCTTTGTGCTTCTTTTTTTTCTCTTTTGGCTCTTTTTCTTTCTCTACTTCTTCCTGTATGACAAAAATATATATAACATATACAGTAGTTAATTTTTAAATTTATGTAAATACATATTCTGTATATAAATCAGTGCAGAAACTATCCTTTTACAATATAAAAGCAATTATAGTTTCTAAATAGTATAGTGACTGGCTATAAACTTATGATATGATGGAGACATATTAATAGACATGGGTTAGATAGAAATGAATCAGTTTTAAATCCTTGCTCTGGATACAAGACAAAGAGTGACATTGATTTACATCATTGGTGACTTTAACGTAAAGGTTTAACTGAAAAAGTTGAACATTAAAAAACCATGAACTCAAATTATCTAAAGCAATTGCAACATGCATTAGTGTCAGCTATATTTCTTATATCTAATATGTATGGACACTTACATTTTTTACAGGCACTTGGCCTACTGATATGGACGGTGCACAACCCTGTGTTCTTATAGAGGCTGTTACTTCATCTATTTTACTCATATCAGCATTTGGTGCCCTATATTGTTCACAATGATCCACACGAATTGTTCTTCCTAAAATCTGCAATTTTTTTTAAACGTTAGAAAGGGCTCTTTCTTTAATTAATATGTATTTTTGTAGGGAAATTGGAAAGCTACTAAAACATTCTACTTCCATCCAATTTTTGTTAAGCCAGAACTTAATGTTGTACTTTGTCTACCAAAATAAGAAGAAAATAATTTATTCAGATCAGAATCATTGCACAGACAGGCACTTTGCCAGTGCACCACAGCTTCTAATCAATAGTTTAAATAATTATGCTAAACTTTACCTTTATTCCATTGAGATTATCAACTGAAAGTATAGTAGATCTTTGATCTTCATAACAGATAAATGCGAAACCTTTTGATTTTCCTGTAGCTTTATCCCTTACTAAGTTTATATTAACTATTTCACCATATTGTGAGAAAACGCATATGACATCACCTTCAGTTAAATCATATGGCAGGCCTCCGACGAATATCCATGCACTGTCTTTATACTGATCATGCCATGAGCTTTTTGAATTGCCGGCAAGTTCTCTTTCACTTAACTTCAATACATTTTTCACGTTTCTATAAAAAGAATGGTTTTATAAATCCTTCAAATGTAAAACATAAAAATAAAATTTAGCCATTTAATAAATAATAACAACACTTACGTCATAGGATTCATTTTGAAATTAGGTTTAAATTAAAATTTGTTTTTAATCTGCTGTATTCCCAATTAATAATATTCCCAATTAATATAATACGTTAATAGGATATTGCGTATAAATTTTTATTGATTGAGTTTTTGTAGTAGTTTATCATGATATTTCAAATTTAATTTTTGTTTTGAGATATATTTTTAATATAAGAATATTACTCTACTGCCAGTTAAATTCATTTAGGTTATAATTTTATAAACAACAACACAAATCGCTCCCATTTGATTCTTACTTCTTATTATGTAATATCGATATTTATGTCGATGTAACGATCAATGAAATTCATTCGATATTTTATCCTTTACATATCGAATAATTATTAATTTTCAATTTCATAAATTTTAACGTGTCACTCCAATCACCATTTTCGGCTGAATTCTGAAGACATTGCAATTTGCATGTTGAATGGTGGAACTCAATGTCGCGCATTGCTTCGATACCAGAGCAAAAAAATGGAAATATTAAATATTCCATTTCCGCGTGTGGGAGTCGAGCCTGTCGCATTTACAGTCGCATTGTGTCCCGGCGCCACAATAGCCTCAATTCAAACTAATAGAGTTTCAAACTTTCAATAATTAAATACATCATTTTAATTATTTTTACTTACTGTCCCTTGCTCAATATATTTCTTGCGCATTGTTGGATTAATAGATTTATATTACTTTGGAAAATATCTTACAGGTACAGGACAGTCCTGAGCATAATCGTTTTGATATTTCAAAAAGTTTATAACGATTAAAAAACATTAATATTTATATATCATTATATTATTTAAAGAATTTCAAGAATATAATTTAATTTCGTCTTTCTTGCTTGTCACGCCTAAAAGCCATAAAATAAAAAAAAAAGGATTAGATAAATCATATGTGTAATCTGTCACAAGTTGACAACTCTGTCTCTCAATCTTAAGTGAAGTGAACATTTATATTTACAAAACAACATAATAAATTTAATGTCATATAAATACTTTAAAATATACGACAATAACTTTTAAATTGACAATTATAGTCTCGGTTGCATAATAGATGTTTAGTTATGTCTACTCCAACCCCAGAAATTGCTGACCAATTTGATCAAGTATGTCGATAATATTTTTTTTATACAATATAAATTCTTGTATATAAAATATTACATATTTTATATATTTAAAGTTTAGCATAATTTAAAATATTACATATTTTATATTGCAGTTTGACGATGAAGATGGTGATCAACAATTAGGTGCTACAGCATCTGGAAGGAAAAGATTGTTTAGCAAAGAACTACGTTGTATGATGTATGGATTTGGTGATGACCAAAATCCATACACTGAAAGTGTTGATTTTTTAGAAGACCTTGTTATAGAATTTATTACAGAGACTACACATAAGTAGGTTTGAGGTTGCTAATTGATAATGACCAACTTTTGATATTGATTTTTTTTATAATTATTTCATTAAATTACCAGAGCTATGGAAGTAGGCAGACCAGGCAGAGTACAAGTAGAGGATATTATTTTCTTAGTACGTAAGGACGCCAGAAAGTATGCTAGAGTTAAAGATCTTTTGACAATGAATGAAGAGCTTAAAAAGGCTAGAAAAGCTTTTGATGAAGTTAAATATGTTGGTAAGTGCAACTTTAAAAAAAGATATATTATAATAAAATATGTATGTACAACTTTCATTCATATTATATATTTTTAATATTTTAGATTTGCTATTTTTTAACTTATTGAATATTTTTTAAAACTCATAATATCAATTACTTATTTAAAAAAAATGCATAAATTACTAATAAACTATTCAAGTTACATATAATTTTGATTGACAATTGTTATGAATAATAAAGTGTGAAAATGTGTCTTGATATACTTTTTTAACTTATAGAAGACCAACAATAAGTGTTGGTGGTCAAACAACACCATGCTCTGAGACTGATGCAAGTAAACAAATTACATATTAACACATTGCTTTTGTGTTTGCACTATATACATGTAAAAGTCATTAATATTTTGTATGCTTTGTGTCAATTATAATTTACTATAATGCCATATACTAACCTTGTGTGCTAAAACATAAATCACCATTGTATTATTGTAAATTTATGCAAATAAATATTACTATATACAAGCATTTTTCGATAGTTCAAAGATCACATTAAATAGGAGTCTTAAGTAGGAATGCTATTTCATAATCTTTAAATTTAATAAAAGCACAATTTAGTTTAATTTATAGTTTGTGCACAAAGAAGAGTATATATTCATTTAAAACTATATTATTAATATATAAAATACACTTGAATAAATATTTTTTTCTATCTGTATTTATTGAAAAAATACATATACATTTGCAATACATTTTCTAATGAAGTAACATCATTCCAACTGGCACATTTACTAGCCAAAATAAAAAAAAAATAAACTGTTAAATATATGACTGAAGTTTATTTTATAGAATGTTATATAAAAAAATGATTATTTGTACTTCATTTCACATATGGGATAAAGATACTTGAACTGTTGGATGACAATGACAACCTAAAAATGCATTTTTTTGGGTATACTTGCTTGTATGTTGTCTAGAGTTTTTGTCTTTTAAAAGCAATTATTTTGCACTGAATATAAAAAACATTTATTTTTTCAGAATGAGAGAATATTAATGCAGACAGAGGCTTGCAAAGTAAGTATATATTTTATTATACAGATTGAAAGCGTCTGCACTCCTTTTACAGGAGCAGTACATAAGATAAAATATTTCAAACCCATACTTAAAAAAATAATGAAGATTCATCAATAGTTTAGACATAGGATTAATATTTTCTTGTAATTATTTTTTTCCATACTATATAACGTGTGACGCGGCTAGGAATAGACGCCAATAAAGTAAACATCTACTATAAATTAAAAATTAAATAAAAAAAACTATTATAAAAATAATAAAACATTGCTGAACTGCCACTTTTCGTTCTATTTTACGTAATTACCTGTTTTCTATAATAAACCTAAATAACATTCAGTTCAGCTTCACCCCCATCGAATGGCATTTTATTTTACAACGATAATTTTATTATTTATTTTGTTTGAAAAAGATCACTTTTCATTTTGGCAAAATCTCTTTTTTTTAAATTTTATTAAAGTTTTATGGAGTAATTAAAACTGTGTTTTCATTTAAAGTGGTGAAGAGAAAAACACTCTGTATGTTAAACTAGAGTTATATTTATATTAAGATCTGTGATTTTACTGCTTTTACACATTTTAAGTAAAATTATTTATCTGGGTTTTTCTGATTCTAGTGTGTTAATCGGACTTTGATAATACTACTTCTTTCATAGTTGAGTGCGATGCACAACAACACTTTTTGACGTTATTATTTTTTTTATATTTACGTGTATAAAAACTTATAACAAAAAAGATAACATATTTTATACTTAATTTAACCATTTAATTATGTACTTGTTTCAGATAATATATAAGACTTGGATTGTATACATCAAATTTAAATACATCAGTTGCTGTAGAAAACATTCCTAATCATTTAAGAAAATATAAATATGTTTTTTCTATGTTTGTTTTATGATACGAATCCTTTTATTATTTGTGGCCTACTCGCGGCTTCGCCCGCAATTCACCTATAATACTATAATTATGTTGCATTTGCCAACAGATTACAAGATTGAAGCTACATGCTAGATTTAGTCTTGTTAAAAACAAAAAAATAATAAATGGCATGTAATAATTTTATTAATAAAAACAAAATTGCACTCGATTGTACTAAGTTACTGGTTTTGTTATTTTTTTGTTTGTTTTTATTTTAATGTTATTTATTATGTAATATATTATGTTACTTATTCGACATAGGAGCAAAAATTAAACAATTTTCCATATTTTAGTTCTCAGAAAACAATATATTAAAACACAATTACTTATCTGAAGTTTAAAAGTTGATCTTAATTGATTTGATATTATAACTTTTAATTGAATATTATACTCCCGAGTCACTGTGCACTACAGGAGTTGAGTCACTGTAGACCGGTACAGGTACACAGTGGCTCATTTCCCATTTAAAAAAAAACGTAGTCAGACAAGTTTAATATTGATTTCACTGGGAAAATGATAATGCAGGGAGAAAGATTTGTTCGGTCCAAATATTGTAACCGAACACCGCGGCATAGCCTTTGAGCACGTTCCCGGCGCTACGATTATAAGGCAGTGCATACTCGGACCGCGGACCGGTAGCATTCATTAGCGTATTCATTGATCATTATCATATAGCAAGCAATAAAGCAACTTTTATTTAAAATATTATTTTTTATTATCGAGCCGCTAATCTCCAGCTAAATAGTGTAGACCACGTCCCCTACAAGATTAGTAACACACAACATACCTTATATGTGTAAATTTTAGCTTGTTATTATAACTTTTCATAATTTTAACATGAGAAAAAATCCGAGTCACTGTTCCCGACCTGACCCTTGAGCTTAAAAGGTGATTGACCAGGTACCTACAAATTTTCCACTCTATGGGAATTATTGTAACAATACTCCTGGTATTGAATAGACAGAGCGAATATATTTATAGATAAATTTTAGACAAGATTATCGAATAAAATTATAACATAAATTTTCTTTTGTGGTAGAAAATGATGAAGTGTAAAGTGTAATTTATTATAACTAAGGAATTTGAAATAAAAATCGATATTTTTTTTCTAATAATTTACTTGTGCGATTACAGAATTAAAAAAAAGAATATTAGAGACACATTCCAATATACAGATAATACAACAGAGCATTATTAATTCGAAATATAAAAATCTTAGTAACTTAAAAGTTAATTATATATTTAAAAAAAAACTATATAATTTAAAACATTCATTTGTTAGGCAATGCAAAGCAATGGCATAAAAGGCGGGAATAAAAAGTGACTGCGATCTAATTTATAATGCTTTGACAGTATTGTATGACACACTAAACTACATCTAGAATCACAACATTATTACATAAGGGGTAGAATTTTTTTTCTTCATTGTCACACTGTATCCCGCGTATATGTTGCAAAGGGAACCTAATGTTAAGACACTGTTCCCCACACACCGTTCAAATCACAAGACATAGCGTGATGCGTGGCGAAACTAAACGCTGCATTTTGTCTTGTCATCAGCGAATGGAATTGTTAGTCTCCCAGAGTGTGAATCGAACCCACAACCCACGCGTTTACACTCAAGCGGCCACTAGGCCCTTACGGGCAGATAATTTCTATTTTCTATTATAACGTTAACAATATGTATATATTAAATATTTATTATAAACGTGTAAAAGTTCTAATAGGTAAAAATAATGTAACATTTCAGGCGACTAGACCTGTCAAAACAGCCGAAACTTTAACCTTTGGTTCACACAACTAACTGTTAAACATACCTACTGCGGGTTGTATAAATATAAAACAATTTACTTACGTCATAAATAGGCCATTTGTGGCAGTGAATACGTTAGTTACACATAAATTCTAAGTTTAGGCAATAAAAGCATCAAAACCACACATTACATTAAAGAAAAAAAAATATTAAAAAAATTTGGTAACTCGCAATAAACAGCACGCATAAAATAATAACATATATATACATAATAATTTTACATGTTTGCAAAAAAAAAAAAACAACTTGGTTAAAATATTACACTTATTGGCGCTGATAAGCAGAGAAAGCGAGAAGAGACATTATTAAATAGATGATATATATAATAAATTATTTACCACAGACAACGTAAAGGCACGTAATATTCATAGATATAAATGTCTATTCTAATATAACAATTAAGACTAGTTCGGTTTATTCAAACAAAGGTACTTCCCGATACTTTGGTAAGTAATTTTTATTAAATATCGGCAATTGGTCCCGTTATCCGTCAGTGTACGTCAAAAAACCGAACATATCTTTAATTGTTTTTACATAAATATATATAAAAAATGCATACCAATATAATAAATAGGTAATATAAGGCCGTTTAGTTGGCACTAACTTAAAAATCCGAAGAAGTTTTTATATTATGTAAGTTTTTTTATATTATATGGTTTTAAATGTTGATGATATTATTTCCTTCTACACATAACTGTAGTGGCAAAACAGAGTTTAGTATTTCACTTGAGACGTAAACATTGATATGTATATAACTCTCTACTATAAAACACATACAAAAAACAGTACACTAACTAATCAAATAATTGGAAGGACAATTTGAGCCTTAAATTCAGATCTCCGTCAAATATAAACAGTCCGCTAAAACAAGAACAAATAACACGACAAGACATTCAAAGGAATACAAAATACTCATCAACCATTTATCATAACGTCAATAAAGTTGTAACATTTATAAAACCGGTGTATATATGTATAACTACAATCTAAGTTTAAATAGTATGTAAATAATATGTACTTATAATGAAATACTAAGAGAAAAGTAAGGCAGGTGGACCTGTAACGACATCTAAATGTATCTAATATGAGGCCATCCATAAATTATGTCACACGAACTTACAGGATTTACACAACACAAGTTTCGTGTATTAATTCTTAAATATTCTATTTTAAAATGAGATGTCATGAAATTTAGGTTTCCTCCCCCCTCCCTCCCCTTTTCATACACTTTAAATCTCGCAAAGTTTTTTTTCAGCTACACTTTAAATCTCGCATATAGCAGAGGAGGCGAAGGCAACGTAGGGTAAATTTTCGAGACATTGCGTGTTGAGTGGCGGAACTCAACATCTCAACGCGTTTGCAGTAACACTGAGCCACTGCACCACGACGGCCTTAAAAAAGCCTCCCTTAAAATATGACGTAATTTTTGGACGACTTCTATCTAAATTCTACGAATCGGTTACATAATTATCTTCGAATTGGGAATTTTCAAAAACTAGTGACGCTATGGAATTGAATAATATTGATGATATATTATATAATTACATTTAGATGATATTTCGAGTCACAATTTTAAATTTTAATGATTGTTTCATACATATTATGTAGAGTTGAAATATCGATTTTTTTTATAGAAAACAACACTATGTATCGTTAATTATTTAGCAACGATATTGTTATGTTAGCATCAATGAAATACTTTTTGAAAATAAGATTGATTTTATAAAATTAATTTACGATGTAATCTCAGTTCCCACTATTCAGTTTGCTCCATATAGTTTAGTGGATGATATATTACAAATATAAGGCCTTAAGTTATTGTTTAATCTTCTTATTCAGACTTTGATTCATATGCGATGATGTAGAATTAAAATGTAAAACATTTGTAAATACAATTAAAAAGTGAAACACAATATAAAGTAATTTTTTTCTTGAATAATAAATAATTCGTCAATAAATAATAAAAATATTTTTTTGGCAATTAGACAAATAAGTATTTTTAACTATATTCCAGATATAACGTAAAATTAATGAAATATAAATAATGTATTAAATTCTGGATATCACTTTAATCGGTTGGTGGTTGTAGAGCGGCTATGATGGCCTTCATGACGGCGGCGGCCGCGAGCGCAGCGTGCGGCTGCCACTCCTTGCCGCGGGTGCCGTCGCGGTAGTCCGATATACCTAAGAGTATCAATGTTATAGGTACTTAGTTAATAGATATTAAGTTAAATATGTAGAAAAATACAATCTTCTCTTAATAATTTAATAATTAGATATAATTATGGACAGCATCTAACTATAAGCGCGATGGTTCACCGTTCATTCGCTGCGATGGTTCACCTAAGCGGTTGCGGACAAGCTATGGATAATTAACGCCAAAGTAAAAAAATAAACCTCAATGCACGTATTCACATTTTTAGCTTCACTTGCGTTCCCCTTATAGAAGGGTAGGCAGAGCGAACTAGCATTAAGATGTTCTGTTCCCACAGACGAATTCCCGAGGTTTAGTAGCGAAAATCAACGCCGTTATCAGAGCGAGAATATAAAAAAACTAAATAATTTCTTTCCTCCAGTAGTACCTACAACAGTCGCATTTACAGTGACACGTTGTGTTACTGTATCACTTGTGATCAAAATATAACATGGTAACATTATTACATATAAATGTGACACACCTCGTATAGACACGAAGCAGTCCTTGCAGTTGCCGACGACGCTGTCGAGCACGGCGTCGAGCTCGCAGTCGTAGGCGCGCGCGCGGCTGTGCGCCGCGAACGCTGCTCGCACCTCGCCCGCGCCCGCCAGAGCGCGCCCTCCCGCTACAGGCGCGCAGTGGACGCGCGGACTGCGCCTGACAAATTAAATTTTTTGACACTTATAATTTTTTTTATCTAGTTTTAAAGTTAATTGTCTAGTCTAATAAGAAAAATCTGGTCAAAAATTCAAAAACAGAATAAATGATGACATAATTTAAAAAATATAATAAGAGTAGTGTAGTAGTCAATAAAACGATATTTTTCAGGAAATTCAGTAAGGAATATAATGGTGAACACTTACGTTTGGTCGCCCTGCGGCGTCGGGTGAGACACCTCGATAAAGGCGCCGCCGCCGACGTCAACGCACAGTCGGTCCGTCGCCTCTTCCGGTATTTCCCATCTGCCGGGAACGCCCCGCAGGCGTTCTAGACCTGAGGAAATTGTGTTAAATATTACATTTTAAAACTTATATATGAGGCCGTTGCGGAGGGGTATAGGCGTGCGACTGTAAACGAAACTGTTACGGGTTCCATTGTCACTTGGGGGAGTCAGATTTTCTTTCTCTGGTAACGAGGCAAGTAAGAAATGAAAATATTAAATATTTCATTTCTTCGAGTTGGGATCAAACCCTCAACCAGTCGCGTATACAGTCACACATTTGTTCCCCTCGCGCCACGATTGGCCTCAATATAATTTCTAATGGTATAAAATTCTAATCTTAGTTAAGGAAATTAATTATTTATTATATACATATATAAGTATCAAAACCAATTTCTCAGTAGTTTCAATAATTATATAAAATATTACTTTTACGTAGCTCCAGGAAAGAGTACTAAAATAATTATAACAAAACAAATATACATATTTTATTGCGTTTCGCGATAATGTTCGTAGAAATTATGTAACGAAAAGGAATCTTGACAGAAATGTGGGTTGTGTTAGCTAGTAATCATATTTTTAGATAAGAAGGAAAGTATAATTAATTATAGGTCGTCGTGGCGCAAGCAGTGGGAGGGGCACAAGGTGTAACTGTAACGCGACGATTCTGGGTTCGATTCCCACTCGAGGATATTATGAATAATTGTTTATCAATATTTTCATTTCTTCGCTCTGGCGGAACTCACCACGCAATGTCTCGAAAAATTTGGCGGAAAGTGGGGAACGGGGTGTCTTAACACTACACTAAAAAAATTCAAAGAATTTGATTTTATTCCTTCTTAAATACTACGTTTGTTTAAAGCTTAACAAGAAAAAACTTAACGAGTTCCCAGTACACTTAAGAAGTGAGTGCCCCTAGGAGTAGTAGGTACACTTAATGAAACAGAAGTACTTCGAAAGTATTTCTGATTCATTCATATCTTACATCATTATGAGTACAATTTTTTTTTATAAATATAGAAGTTTTCAACTAGAAAAGCAATCTATGAATGAAATTCCTGAAATTATTTATCGTTTGCGTCTCTTAATATAACGACATAATTATGTATAACTTGTTATTACATATAATTATCCTTAATTTATTAAACTCTTTTGTTGTTCTTGCATGAGGAAAAAGAAGTAGAAAAGTGTATCAATACTCTGTTTTACAGGTTACGAATGTAAAGTAGTTGAATAACTAAATAAAGAAATAAACCATAAGTGCTATAATAGCATTTTTTTTTAACTTTTGCAAATCATGAAAGGAATTGCTTTATTTGCGCATAGCGTTGTGCTAGGAACGCTGGTTCATATTATGCAAACAAATATTTACAATTAGAAATTATATAAAGAATGAACCACGTACGAAACTTAGTACATGGTGTTTTTATTCAAATTATAGATATAATTACTGGAACATTGAAAAAAAAAACAATTAAATGTTACTATGAAATGTTATCTTTTCCCAGATTTCGTTCAATAAATCGCGACATTGTACACAATTAAGATAAGTATAGAGTGGAATGACACATTAAGATGCTCTATATCTTTCCCGCAATAAATGAGAAATATAAAGATAATAAAATATTATAAAAAAAAACAAAACAAAAAGACCTAACTGTATAAAAATACAAAAGATAAAAACCAAGTTCAATACTTTAGAATTGTGTCAAAAGTAATTCAGACAACGTCAGCATTATAATTATTATACAGGGTGGAATTGTCAGCGCCACTTTAAATGAAACCACAGTTTTAACTACTCTATAAAAGCCTAATATAATTCGGAAAAAAAATAATTCTCAAAAATAAAAAAGTTTTTTTTTCAAACAAAATAAATAATAAAATAATCGTTTTAAAATAAAACGCCATTTGTAAAGTATAACATAGGCACGCACACACTTACCTGTCAAAGCGGCAACGTCGCTTACGTATGTGTGCGTGACACGAAATACAGGTATGGATAAAAATCGTGAAATGAAAAAAAAATCCTACGTCCAAACCGTTGAGGTACCTTGATTATTTTTTTTAATTCTGGGTTTGAAATATTTTACCCTATATGCAGTTTCAGTAAAAGAAGCGCTGCCTCTTCCACCCTGTATAATAAACAAATCACATAAACAAATAATATATTGTTTGTGAATAAAAGGGATAACAGCCAGGACCCTTTTAAACTGTATAGGGTTCCTTGGGAACCTCTAATTATTTAAAGATCGATCGATTAACAAGAAGACTTGTTGAGTTTTATAAATGTAATCTTTAACTAACAAATAGCATATACCTACAAATCTATAGTAATTACCTTCATTAACATAAGTCATCCATGTCGTAGATGAGCCGGCAATACGACAAGCGATATCTTGTAGTAGATAATCAGCAGGCTTGTATGGCTTGACCTCGTAGTCCCACCCACCTTTGCTATTGCGTTCTGCTTTTTCGCAGAATATGTATACGTATCTGTAAAATTTAAATATTTAATTGGTTTTTAAATGTACTTGATTAATTTTAAAGTAGAAATAAAAAAGTATAAACACAAATATAGTATATTTTAATTTCACGCTGTATCTCACTCACAGCAGGGTAGGCAGAGGAAATGTTGTGTTAAGACACTCCGTTCCCTATTTTTTGCTGAATTCTAGAAGCATTGCGTCTTCAGTAGCGGCACTCAACGCTGCGCGTGGTTTCGATAAAAAAAGCGGAAGCGGAAAATTCAAAACCACACACCATTTAAAAAGACCAGGAAAGTGTCTTTATCAAAAAAAAAACCTATCAAACGCGAGTTGCAGTCGCCCACCGGGGCTTCCGTAGGTACTTTACGTTTCCAGAATCATAGGTCAACGGAAAGTACTTAACTTATAAAAGTTGATTGATAAGCTTAAGTTTGCGGGCATATTCACAAATCTTATATGATATACTATGTACAAATTTACTATGTACAAATATATAACTAGGTACAAATTTTAGAAAAAGTTTGTAATATTTTTTTTCTATAAAACACCTAAAAATTTTGACTTTTCGGATTTTATCCTTTATTTGTATTATAAGTTTTTAATATGTTCCAAATTTCATAAGTGTAGATCCACAGGAAGTATCCTATCGATTTTGTCTAAATGCTCGTATCTTTTGATTTTGTTGTCTTAGAAACTTGATCTTCCAAGGGACCATAACCTAAAATATATAAATTTCAGCTTTACCGACGGTCGGACATCAAAGTAATCCTATAAGGGTACCGTTTTTACCTTTTGAACGACGGAATCCTAATATTTACGAGACGAAAAACATACAATCAAAGGCAACAATGAGCAAAAAAATAAATAGGCAAGTTACCAAAGATCTCGCTTCACAAAAGAAACTTAATATAATTATATATTTAGTAATAAATGTTGGTACTGACGTACACTATTTTGCTATTATTATTTACGTTATAATTGCTAATTTACCTTAAAAGGAAATAGTTTCCCACAATTGATAAAGCAGCTGAATTAGTGACGAAACTATGAACGAATAAGTGACGATAGACAACATTTTAATTAATATTCTAACGTATTGGCTTATTAATTGTGGTCTCAACTATGACTATGAGGCCAGTCGTGGCAGGGGCACAAAGTGTCACTGTAAAGCGACTGGTTTTGTTTCTATCCCCACTCGAGGAACTGAAATATTTATTTAGAATTTATATTTTCATTTCTTCGTTCTGGTCTCGAGGCAAAGGCCACCGCGTTCTCTACTTTAAAAATGAAAATAAAATTCTTTCTCTGAAGTGGGGGTCGATTACACAACCACCTCATTCACACTCAAAACTGGTCCGCTGATAAGAAACCAATAAAAATACCACAAAAACTCTGTCCAGAAATAAAAATATCAAGAAACATAAAAACGATGTATCTATTTCTTACGTTAAATTTCCCTTTAAAAAACATAAAACTACCATTGACAATCATTTATTTGTTTTTTTTGTGTAAATAAAAAAAAAACACCTGGCTTACTGGCATTATAACAATGAACAATAACTTCACTATGTTTAGTTTTATAAGTATTTCATAACATTTATGGTATTTCTATAAGTACTAAAGTATAATAGTCCAAGGTGTTGACAAAAACTTGTCTTTAACCGTGATAAATAAATCTATAAATTTGAGCCAAGGTCGAGCTCACGTCATCGTGGTAATGTATTTTTTTCCGTCCAGCCAATTATCTCTAGCTTTGAGATAAAAATGTTCTTAAAACAAATGCATAATATAATTTACTGGAAGTTGATAAGGTATAAATAATATATTTATGTAAAAATATAAATAAACTTCAAGAAAACCATACGGATACGGGATTACCAACGCATCAATCAAGTTAGATATAATTATGTAAACAACTAATTTAAATGTAATTGTAATTTTAATAATTTATAAATAAACTATTTTAAGATTCCATTTACATATTTCTAAGGATGTTGTACTAAAGGTAACTTTTTTAACTAGGTACTTACTTATCCTTGAGGTCTGAAGCGGGAGTAGAGACAACGACGTCGCCAAGTCTCACGTGCTTTGAGTAATCAGTATAATGCGGAACCCCTCCTCCCACACCCACTAGAAATACGTAATCTACCTACAAAATTAAACATATTATATAAAAACATCAACAAAATTAAACATATTATATAAAAACATCAACAAAATTAAACATATTATATATAAACATATCATATGGTGTTATATGGTGACTTTGTGTTTTAGTTTCACGTTATACTTCGTAGGGTAAACAGAGACAATAGAAAGTCAAGTAACTCAACGCCGCGCTTCTTGTTACCAAAACGAGGAAATGACAATAGCTCATTATCTCGATTGAGGATCGAATCCACCACCATCTTGTCCCTCTATAGCCTTGATGGTCTGCAGTCTTGCATATGATATTTTCCCGCGTTAATACAGCATTCATATTTATAATCTACATGCATTTGACAATTGCATTAAATATTTTAACAGATTCTAAACGATATTAAAAAGATATTACTTAAAAAATAATTTACTATAAAAACCTTTCAATCTGTAGCTTTTCAGTCAACGCTAATATAATAATATTTTTTCTTTAATATGTAAGCAAATACATTTGGACTCTCGCTATTTCTGGACTATTACGCTCTGTTCAACTATTCGAATCGATAAATTGGAACTGGAAGCATGCCTGCGGGCACTTCACGTATCGATACAAATTAAGAACAGACGGCCAAGGATGTATGGTTGTACTCTAAACATAAATTTAGACGAATTGGCTAAGTCATTATAAAATCAATACTTGTATTACTTTTTACGAGTTTACAATAGAAAATGAATGTTATCAATATAAAATTACGTAATTTACCAAATGTATATGAATACCAAATAATTATTAATTAGGTATTATGCACAGAATAAAATTTAGGAAAATACTATGAAAATATATACATATTTAATTATTATTTACCTTTTGAAAAATGCCCAAAAGTCGCGTAGTAGTGTTACCAGCAGCTGTCATAGCTTCCCGAGTCCTCCCCACTGATGGAAGTTTGGTGGTTACAACTCTGTGAGATCCAATGGTACCCAGAGTATAAACATTTGATTCGCCTGTACAAATATTGGTATTGTTTAAAATTTTAATATTTAATATTCAAGAGGCCAGTCGTGGCGCAAGGGCAAAAAGTGTGAGCCTCCAGAATTCGGCGAAAAATTGGAGTGTCTTAACACTAGGTACAAGGTAATACTAAAAAAAGGATATTCATGTCTTTGTCTACCTGTAGTAGGGATTATTTTTCCTTAAAATTCTCAAGTATTGAAGTAAAGTAAACAGTAGTTTAATTTTCTTGTATTTCTACTACTATTTAATTAATATTAATCACTTTACCCATGCAAGTTCTAATATTTACTAACATAAGTTGAAGGCAATGATCATTATATTATTATTATTTACTAATTTCTTAGACATCGATTAAAGTAATAATTACTAACATTAGGCAACCATATACTAATTAATAATTAATATTTTTTTAAATCACTGAACGAAACTCTTGCTGTGCAAAAGACAATGTTTATCGAAAAGAACGTGCCATGGGACGAAGTGATTCATTAAAATAATAAAATATATTAAAGTAAATTAAACATAACTGTAATAAGCAAATTTATAAACTCCATTAGACGTTAAAAGAGACAAGGAGAGAAAATGGACATTTCTTTATATTGTGCAGTGTTGTGTTATTTTTTTATGGAAAGTGAAATGAAGGCTTTGGTACAAAATGTGAATGAAAAAATGTAAGTGGCATGTCGCTATTTGACACCATACAAACAATGTTTGTTAAATATAATAAATAAAAATATTTAGGTATAACAGGAGGGCAAAATTGACAGTTGATGCAATTTAAAGTTCAAAATGGGGTCAATAAATATTTTCATTTTAAACATTACGTGAATTCGAGCAGCTACAGCGAGTAGCTGGTGACTAAATAAACTTCATGTAGGTACATAAAGCATTAAGAAAAAACATAAAAACAATGTAATGTAAGGAATTTAATAAGGATGAAGGAAAACCAAAATATTAATATATTCCTCAATATATTAACTTGGATCTCAACAATTTTTGCACTAAATAAATACATCTATACATATAATAATCATTGTTGTCTGTACATAGAAAATATATGAGAAAATCTATTATTCTGGACAGTAGATAATGTAATAGAAACCAAAATAAGGATTTTTAAAAATGATTTGTCGATTTGCCTGTATGTCTGTGCGTATGTATGCTCACGCTAACCTGAGAAACGGCTTAACCGATTTAAATGAAGTTTACACTGTTGTATTTTGGCAAAGTTCCCTTATCATTTAGTATTTGTTTTATTTTTAATAAAATTATGACATTAAAAGAATTGCATGCGACAACATTACTACAAACTAAAAATATATATATTTGTTTATAAGTCAAGTAGGTAACTTAACCAAAAAAAAATAATAACCCTAACTTTTGTTTTGGATTTTCTATTAAAACTACTTTTTTGACGATGCTGTCTAATAAAGCAAGCATAAAAAAGTAAAATAACCAGCACCCGGAATGCGTAAACTAGGTAAAGCCTAAAGTGATTCACTTTTTTAACATTTACAATAAAGTCACGTACTTTTCGATACTCGAACAACCCAGCACAGTCATAATTAGAAATATTTCAGGTTTTATATATTTATGTTATTAATAACAAAGTCAAATGATTAATCAAGCGATAAAATCCTGTAGGACTTGATATCAATCATAACTTGAAGTGATGTATGTAAACTCATAACTATAAATAAATTTTACTATATCACGAATATTACAAAATAATTAATTTGTTGCAAAATATTATTAGAAATATCATTTTCGAACAACATTAACGTTTACATATCGTAAGAGGTATTGCTAGCAAAATATCATTTAGAATAATATTTGGAATTGCTATAAAATACTTTGTTGAACATAGTTTATATTGAAAAACCTATATAAACGTGAGAGTTTACGAGTATTTAAGTTTAGAAATATTAGTTGTACAAGTGTACTGACGTCTTACTAACTGTGAGGTGTAACTGCGCTAGAGTCGCTACCGCGATTGTATATTATAATCTTAAAGGTTTGTATAGTGTCTCGGATCTTTCCAACGGTATACGTATTCAGTGAACGTGTTTGTTTTCGGTATTACGTCATCTCCTTCTATACAACATTCCATCTGAAGTCTTTATTGATAGATGGTAGTTTATAAGAAAAATCTGCGGAAACGGACGCGTGTAATCAGTCTAAATCAATAATTTAATCGAATAAAATGCTCAAATCATGCTGGGAGTGTATAGCGGGGTGTGTATTTTATATTATACAAATTAAATAGGATAATTTTAAATTCCAAATAGTTTTTTACTACATAATAAGTTTTAATTAATACAACATCAATGTAGATCGTGAAGAATAGATATGAAATATAATTTTATGTTCCACATATTATATACTGTTTATTTATCATAAATAATAATAATAAAATTTTATAATTCAAATAATTAAATTTCATAATAGAAAGTAGAAGATATCGTGTATATAAGTAAACGTCAATGTCAAAAATGAAAAAATCTATTGTCAAACCTAGTAGCAGGCTTCAGATTTCGGTGGCAATGCAAATATTAATGTAATTTTGTAAATATTTAGATTTATCTACAAATGCTCATAAAATAATTATATCAAACAATATATAGCTATTAAAATTTTAGGTAAACTGACACAATTGTCAGAAAACAATGTAGGTATATAATGCCATACAAAGCAGTGACGATTATTTTATGTTTATCCTCCACTTATTCGATAAGCGATGTGTAAGCAACGTGTGTAGTATATATATGAATCTTCAATGAAATAACTTTCATTGCATAGGGAGCGCTTGGACAACGAGATGATTGTAACTGCAAACGACTATTCCCAGAAAGGGGGGCCAGAACCTAACGAAATAATATTTCAATTACCCAGGGATCTTATTTATGTAGATGGTACAATTGTTATAAACGGAAAATTGACTCAAAATAGGAAAAGGTATGCATTTGATTTATTTTGTTTACCAATACTTTATGTAGAATATATAATGCCAATGTATTTAATATTAGTTGTGGTTGAGAGTAAATATAAATAAATTTATATAGACTTACATTATAAGCATTGGTCTAATTTAATTAATTGAAATAATATCAATTATATTTTTATATTAAAGTTTGTATTATTTTCAGTTTACGAATAGGTCTCATGAGCGGAGCAGTTAATTCAGTAAAAACACCACTTTATTATATAACTTTTGATTATGTTGGTAATGAAATCTTATTTGAGAGGGTTGAAAATGGCTCACTGAAAGTAGAACAACAGGAAGAACTCTCAAGCCTTAGTGTTGGTAAGTACGAATATTTTTGTAATTCGCTTTCATTATTATCATCATGTTCTCATCCATTGCTGGGCATAAACCCCTATTAGTGCACCACTGAGGTTGATCTTTGGCTCTTAGCATCCAACTGATACCAGCCACTTTGCCTATGTTGTTACACCACTTAGCAATGTAGGTTGTCTTGCCAAGGTTTGGTTTCCATTCCAGAATGCTTTTACCCCACTGGTCAACAAACTGACAAATGTAACCAGTGCACTGCCTAATAACTTTGGTTGTCTGACAGATTATCCTATTTCAAACTCAATCCTTCAGAGCTTTCCTAAGCATAGCTCTCTCCATAGCATGCCAAGTTTTAAATTTAAATTTTTGGGTTCCAAAAGCAAATATATAAGACACATTAAAAGTAAAATATATATTAATATACATAAAAGTGAAATAATCTTTTGTCCAATTATTACTGAGATATCAACAACATTAATGAAGTGGGGAATGGAGTGTCTTAACACTAGGTTCCCTCTGCCTACTCTGCTGTGTGCGGGATACAGTGTGACACAGATTTGGTTTTTGAATTTGAAACAATATTGATGACTTATATTATATATGTCTATCTATGATGACTATAATATCCTAAAATTTGTTATAAATTTAATCGTAACATATATTAATTGTATATTGTATTGTGATTACAGATTCTAATTTCAAATTTCACATGAAGTTTATGAAAAATAGCCAAGGTGTAATAAATTTGGTAACAATGTTGGGAGCTTATGGATTCAAAGATGTACCATTACTGACTGAGACTGAGTTACAGAAAAACATATTTTTGTCTATAAATGAGGATACATTGAAAATATCACAATTAGATTTTATATGGGATTAATCTTTTCTTTACTGATTATGACTCAAGTCATAACTACTTTGTATTTTAAATATTTATCAATTGTGTTGTTGTTATTTTTTGTTAGTATTAAGTCTTTAATTTTACTTTAAACATGCCAGTATTAATAAGTTAAGAAATGGACATTAATTTAATAAATAATATATTATGTATGTCTTCGTTATATGAGAGTTTTGTATACTGTGTATGACATTTATATAGATATTGTAAATATAAAATGACCCACCACTGTTAATTTTTTAAAATAAATTTTACTATAAACATTTATGTTTTTAAATAAGGTCCCTTTGAATTTAATAGTCATATTTATAAATATTTTTTAACTAACTTCTTGTTTCAGAAAGGATTCATATTCCATAGAAATTGAGGGAAACTCGAATTTTATAGGTATCTGTATTGTGTTTTATATAATTTCTTATAATAATGATATATTTACTTCTTGTACATATCATCTGATGATGATGACCCAACTCTTCAGTTGATCTTTAGATGTTAGGGAACAATCTTTTAAATATTATAGGTACTTACAGAAGGCTAGTTATATATTATTACTTTATTCGGTTAATTGCCCATAAAAAGTTAAATGTTATATAAGATTAACTGAATAACAATGCTATTATTTGGAGCGCTGATGTAGATGTTAAAATTAATAATAATAACTCTAAAAAATTGTTTTTTTTTTAAATTGTAATTAGTTTTAAGAGCCTATTTGAGTATAATGAGGCCTACATCCCAGTAGTAGACAAAAGCAGGCTGATGATTTTAATACCAATTCTTAAAATAGTCTATCTAACAACAACAAACAATAATTTTAAATTAAAAGTAAAAAATATATATTTTTTAAACAAAAAGCTTAAAGCCGCGTTTCGTTACAGTGTGGAAAGGAAAACATTAAATATTTCATTCCCCCGAGAGGGAATCGAACCCACAAACGTCGCTTTTACAGTCGCATGCTTATGCCCCTGTGCCGTGTCGGCCTCAATAGTGTTCATGTATAATATTTTTATTAACGAGACAGTGACAAAGGTCAAATGATTGTCTCATTGAATTAACAGGTCAAATCAATTTTCTTATATCAGAACTTTAAATTTAAAGTTTAATATTTAAATTTAAAAAATCAATAAAAAAAAAAATATTTCCTGTTTTATTAATTAGCTTCATGTTTTAAAAAAATAACTGTGATCAATAACACGCTTGGGAAGTCCTCTGATGCATACACAGTAATTTACTCAGATTTCAGCAACATTTTATATTATGTATTAATTTTTGCACACTTGTTATATTACGTGTTGGATCACGAAACCCAACGCTGTCACCCAATACGTAATGGTATATTGTCTGACTGCGAATATAATAAACGTAATGGTTATGGCCATATAAGATCCCATTGCTTAAATCTGCAGGTGTCTGTTTTTTAAAGAAACTTTTTTTAAAGAACGATACATGATAGTAGAATAGATTACACCAGGGTTGCCTAGAAGAATCGTGCCGCAAACACCATTAATTAAATTTATGATAATGCGTTTTTGGGGAAAATTTGCACTCATGTCTTTTTATGTGAATCCCACATCATTTGGAAGAAAATTGCATAAGGAATTAGAAATTGCATAAAGAATTACATAAACCTTGGAATTGGCTGCATGGCTTAAACAGGTCACTTATGTTAATAATTTGTTTTGCATGTGTTTTTTAGGGAATTAGATATCAAATTAAAGCTTATTTTTTCTCAACACGATAACACATGGTCGCCTGGAAAATAACTGCCGCAAGCAGAGGTTGCCATCATTTGTAATATTTTATTCTGGTTCCGGTTGACTATGAGAATAGACGATTTAAGACAGATTTAAGCACTGGGATCTCGACCTATTATGGTACATACACACAAATAAAAATTTATGAACTATTTTCGTAAGCGAAGAAAGTAAGAGATTTTTTTAATGGAGAACTGATTGAAAAAAACAAAACAATAATAATACATCTATGTTAACTCACCGACAGTAGTGTACCGGACGTACGTTTCTTGGTTGTCCATCATGGCGTCGACGGCTTGCTTTTCGCAGTACAACGCCGTCACTACAGCTATTGTGGGTTGACGTGAGGAACATAGAGTGGGCATTTGTTTTACCACCTAGTGCAACAAATATTATTCATCTTTAGATATTACCGATTACAGGCAGTCAGTCAAAGGTTGTGGGTTCGATTTCAACTTGGGAGAAAGAATTACAGGACAAAACGCGGTGTTGTATTCCGCCACTCCACTCTTCGAATTACATATATACAAATATTGCCAAATTAAATCCTCCTTACTTGGGTATCGATACTGTGTTGACGAACGTAGATTCCGTCAGACATAAGCCTTGTCAAACCTTTTTCTTCTAAAGATTCGAGAGCATCCTTAACATCTGCTTTGGACCATTTTCCAGCACTGTAATAAAGAGTTGTATTAAGGTTTTTGTTACAATTTACATAGTGTGTATTTATGTTCATTACCATATGTTATAAAAAATTATACTATTAACTTTTGCAATTTAACTTTAAAAGTAATTTTATTATATTATTATAAACACATCGAAATTTCATTATAAAAAAACTGTTACTTCAATAACTAAATAGTATTTTTTCTTATCATTGTTAATCTGGTGCTTAGTTTAACACTACACTATGTTGAATAACTAAACACCATGGGCATAGGGGTTTCTGGAGTGGGCACAATACTATTCTGGGGTGAGCACTGACCACCAAGGTCTCTCTATTGCACAAGCCTGCGGTCAGTTACCTCGGGTGCTTAAAATATGTCGTACACAATTCTTAGTTATTTTCATTTGACCACGGGGGTGAAGCAGCGATTGAAAGTTAGTAATATATACTCACGTAACAAAATCCTCTACCGACAGTGGGTTGGGGTAAGCATTTTCAATCATGTCCAATACTTTTTGCTCCGATATGAATGTTTGATTCACTATGCTATCTTCTATGAAAGCTGAAAATAATTCTAGTATTAAATAGTGTTCTGAAAATGAAAACTTTTTTTTAATGTATAATAAAACCATGCTGTAGGTAGAAGTTATATGTAAATTATACAATTTATAGTATTGTTATTTAATAAAAAATAAACTTAATATTTATTTTTTTAATAAAACTAACTATTAAAATAAAGTAATTTTACACTGTTTATTTTACATTATTATAATTTATACACGCAATTCTACTACGAAATATACATAAGAATCGTATATCAAATTTATTACTCTAAATAATAGTAAATATGTAGTAGGCATATAATGAAATATTATATAAAAATTACCAATTCGATGAAAAACGTATGTTTACTTTTTGAAAAATACTTTAAATGTAATTGTGTAAAGGGAAAGGGGCGTGGGGGTCGTTACATGACATTGTTTTTTTAAAATAAAATAAAATCTAGCTAATTAAAACTCGCTATTTTAGGCAATATACACAAAAATTTAACATATCATAAGATGTGGTTTACCATAGCATTTTAATTAAATTAAGGGTTAGTATATTGTGTATAAAATAAATAAAAATTTAAAATATTGTGACAAAAACATGCACAAATGACCAAGCCCTATAAATAAGTTATAATAGGTGTAATTATTATTACTTTACATATTATTATAAAAAATCTCAAAAACATAACATGCTGTATACTAAAAATTATAATACATACAACCATTATAATACTTGTATATAATTGCCTTACTCGAAATTTCGCCATTTGCTTCTGTGGCACAAAATTAAAATGATATCTGTTATAAAAATATACTTATTTAAACCATTTTTGAATATAAATACATTATATTTAAAAGCTCCAAATCTATTTGTATAAAATATCTTTCAATTATATTAGAGGTATACATTAAGAAGAATAATATATAAATATATGTATATAAATTTAAGTACAGTGGAAACTCGATAATAATGGACAAATAATTGCCAAACTAAAAATTGTAATAAAATATTATATCACTAAAAATATATAATGTGTACACAAATATACTCGGTACTTATACATAATATACAGAATGGAAGCGTCAGCGCTCCTCTTACGGGAACTGCATATACGGTAAAATATTTTAAGAAATTAATCAAGATACCTCAACAGTTTAGACGTAGGATTTTTTTTCATTTCACGATGTTTATCCATAGCTGTATTTCGTGTGACACAGCTACGCATAGATACTATACTAAATCACTTTTAATTTTTGTGATGCCTATTATGTGTATACTGTCTATACTCTCTTAAGAGAGTAGTTAAAAAAGTGGTTTCATTTAAAGTAGTGCTAACAAAAATACTGTATATTTTGTTTTGTGAATAAGCCTAGGATTTTTTGCAATGTTTGCTTTATAAATTCGGTTTTCTGTATATTTTTTATGAATCGAATTTATTAGTAAGTGCAACAATAACTCTGGGTAATCGAATTTCCACTGTGCTATAGAATATTATTATTAAATAATGATGAATAAAGAAATATCTAAATATACTTCTCTGGACATTAATAATGGTTTATATAATTTTTCAACACGAAATGGAATTTCTGTAACTGTCTATGAGATAACAATATGTCATTATGTCATCCTGAAACCGCTTTGGCTTAACATCTGATGTGATGGTTATGAGTTCGATACCGTTTTGGGGCAATATTTTTTTGTTTCCTCGATTCAAACATACATGCCCTCATGATTTTACTTGACCTTTCTCCAGTACCATCGATATTGTGTTTTCGAAGGTCAACCTAGATAAAGCTATAACATATAAAAAATCTTACTAACCAGGAGGAGGTGAACCACTTTCTTCTTGCCTCAATTCAACTTCCAGAAGTTTTAATTGGTGAAATTTATTTTGCATCAATTTTATTATTTTCTTAATGAATCCAACATAATCTAAAATACAATTATTATAAGTACATAATAGTCCTAGTGTTCACATTAAAGGTAGAAAAATATTTATAGGAAAAACTAAATTTTGACAATATCAGGACTAAAGCCCACACTTCTTGCAGATTGTTCATAAATAAGTAGTAACAAGCATATAAAAATTTTGATGTAGCTTAATTAAAAAATAAAGCTACGTGATCAGGAGGTTGAATGATTTAAAAGATATATGGGGTGGAGGTCCTGCTAAATTCAAATTTATACATATTTGAAAATAAAATAATTTAATAATAACTTTTCTTACTTATTTTAAAACAAGTAGTTTACCTTTAGGAAAATCTTGTGGGCTGACAAGCTCTCGGAAGAATGCTTGAGCCTGATAAGGACATTCATCTCTTGGTACATCAGGTTTAAACCAAAATCTCAGACCTCTTGCCTCTCGAGTATGATTACCAGTAACAGCTGATACTAAGTAAACACAAAATTCTAACTGAGCATGGCATGGTTCTGTTACTCCATTTTCTGAAAAATAGGACAAATAACAAATTTAAAAATAACAGTAACAAAGAATGTTTAGTACAATTTAATAATATATTGAAGAAAACAATGAGGAATGAATCATTAAATTTTTTATTTAAATATTAAAGTGATGTACAGGTGGTACTCAACATGCAATGTTTCGGAAATTAAGCTTGTATGCTGTATTCAGCTTAGCAGTTTAAGCAGAGAGAACATATTGTGAAAACAATCTGTCCCCAAATATCCTTTTAATTTTTGAGACTTTGCATGTCAGGTCAACTAAAAGCAGCAGAAGAAATTAAAATATTGCAACTACCACATCATAATCAAACCAACAACCATAATGTGTACAATCAGACATGCTGTTGGGCCACCTTTAATATAAAATGTATTTTTTTGTATTTACATTTAAAAAGAGATTTTGTTGTAAGTTCTAGATATTATAAAAGTAATAGAGACATTATAAAGTGCTTATATATGAGTTTAATATATTTTTTTATTTTAATTTCACTAAAGTAATAAATTTAAGCTTAAAGAAAAAAACAGTAAATGACTGATCAAAGTTTAGTTTTATAAAATAATGTAGGGAAGAAGTAAGCAAATAAGGAAAAACTCATATGAAATTTGATAATGTTAAATTAATTTTATAATATGTACGGATGAAAAAAAAATTTTGGATATTTTTTTTACGATTTATGAATACAGGTTGATTATCAAGATTTCACTATATTTTCTTTAATATACAACTTACCATATATTTTTTCTTTATTTATTATTATTCCTGTATGGTCTCCACCAGCTACATGTATTTTGTCACTTGGTTCAGCCTCAGCAATTTTTCTTTCCACAATTAAAACAGTAGATGTAGGTGTTTTACTCTTTGGAGTCATAATAACTTTTTCTTCTAGCTCTGCCATAGTGCGGATCTCAAACTTTTCTAATAATAAGCCCTCTTATTCAAGCTCTTAATTATGTGGTTACTCACTTCTGTGGAGGCAAATAAGATGACTCATACAATCTTTTTTCTTTTTTAAAATGTCTCAGCAAATGACAAGACAGCCTACTTTGCTCTGCACCACAAGGTTATTAGTTATACTTGCTAACCTTAAGACTAGTAATTTATTAGATCAATCGCTTCAACTACTGTTGTTAAGACAGTAAAAGGGCGGATACAATAAATACGATAACGAAAAGCAGTAAATGTAAAACAACATTGTTTGTCGATATATATTAATACATTTTTCTTTTACCTTAAGAGTTTCAATTAAAAGATTGTTGTTTAAATACTAAAATTGATATTTAATAATAATTAGATTTTTGTTTTTATCACGTCACATAAGTATACATATACAATATATATTACACAGGTAGACATTAGACATATGTCAATTGCATTATGGATCTGTATTTGTTTCTGTTGTCAATTGTCTTTATAAAATGTCACAGACTGTTTTTTTTCTTATACAGAAAGATGAACTCGACTTTTTATTGAAATTCATTAATTCATAAAAACAACAAAATAAAAAACATTCAAAATTATTTTTATCATTCTGCGGGAAAACAGTTCGCTACATAATCTGTGTAAATGTCATGTAATTTGTGATTGTGACGTTGAAGTCTGAATTTCGAAATGTGTTCTGTGCTTTCAATTTGTTATTACTACTGAAATATAAAGTAACAATATAAGTTTATAGTTTGAATAAATATAACATGTTGATCTGATATATAAAAAACAATTTAATTTATAATATTATGTTATGTTTTTCTTATTAAGAGAGAGTGAGCTTATTGACGTTTAAAATTAAATTCATAATATCAAAACATAGGTTTTATACTAAAGTATCACTTAACCTTCAAATTAACTAATTTTTAAAATGCGCTTAGTCTGTTATTGGTTTCTTTTAGTATTATACTTATCAAAAGTACAAAGTCAACTCTTACAAAGTGTAAGTGATGATGAATTACTCCAATTCATTAAAGAAGAAGAAAAACTTATTGTTTTATTTAGTAAGTTTTGTTTATAAAATATTAATTTTCATATGTTTATTAGTAATAGACAACCCCTATTTAAAGGTCTTTTTATTAAAATGATTACGAATAAAAAAAAAAATACAAATTAAATTTACAAAGAATAGTAAACTACACTTTGTTTATTGTGGCACAGTTGGGAATTGATATAGTTTATTAGGACAAAGAATATTTCTTAAATTTTATAAATATTAGTCACATTTTTTCAACTTTATTTTAACCTATTGCATTTCATTATAATTATTAATTAATAAAACAAATAAATAATAATATTTAATTAATAGTATAAATGTAGAATAGTGGAGTTATTTTGAGTAATAATCAAATTTTTTTTTTTTAGCTAAGCCAAATTGTGTGATTTGTGATAAGCTTGAAGTAACATTGGATAGCCTGGATGATGATTTTAATAAGCATTTGAATGCTGCTACAGTTAAGGCAGTCAATAGTCATTTAGCAAGACTTTATAGTCCAACTAAAGAACCAGCTGTTGTGTTCTTCAGACATGGTGTACCCTTATTGTATGATGGTAGGTAATAAACATTGTGATAGACTTGTACCTTATATATGTAAAGAGGTCATTGTGGCATAGCTGACTGAAAAATTAATAGTTTCGAAGTGGTTCTACTCCTACTTGAGGACATGAATTGTTTTCATTTCTTTGCTCTGGTAACAAAATAAAAGTACAATGCTTGACATTATCACACTAGGTAGGGCCACATTTGTGTGACCTCCTCAGTAGTATGACAAAGTTACAAGCTTTATTTTTTGAACATTAAATAATTTACCAACAGTTCATAAATTTAAGAATTCTGAAATTCGGTATCTACTATATATTAGCATATTTTCAATGCTAGAAATGGTTTCTCTTGTCTGAGATATGTCAAAAAATTGAAATAGAATCTTAAAATTAAATTAAAGAGATTGATTATTTAATTTTTAACACAATTTAAGGTTATCTTAAAGTAATTCTTTATTTTTCTGTTTTAAATAACATAATATAATTATAACACTGAGGTATGTTAAGGTGAACCAAATGAAAATGAAGTGTATGGATTTCTGGAAAAGAACCAGTCACCAGCTGTTAAAGAACTCAATGACAAAATATTTGAACATTTAACACAAGCAGCTACTGGGGCTACTACTGGAGATTGGTTTGTCATGTTGTGAGTATTCAATATTTTTTTATCTCGCTTTTCAATGTGTTCATATATTTTTTGTAGCCTCACGCTATTTATTTGCTATACAAAAGAAAGGAAGCAAAGCAAGATAAAATCATAACCCTCCTTTTTGCTATGCCATAGTCGTGTGATAAAAGAGTGTTAGAACACTCCCTTCTGTTTAAATGCGAGAGTTTGTATGCCAAGTGGCGGAACTCGATACCACAGTGAAAATCTGGGAACCTAGTGTTATGAATCTCCTCTTCCCATTAAGACTTCTATTTCCCATTTTCTGCCGAATTTTTGAGACATTGCGTGTGGTGGTGGTGTGGCGGAACTCACTGCCGAGCTTTACCACGTTACCTAACCGAAGATATGGATATACGTCTTTACAGACGCACGGTTGTGCGTAGTTTGTAGGTTTTGGGTATTATTTTAATTTTCTTGTTCTAAATACGAGATAAGTGCGGTGTTGAGCGGCTCATCGTCTCGGAACAGAGTGTCTTAACACTAGGTTCCCTCTGTTTTCTGTTACATGCGGAATAGGCGTAAAACTAAAAAAAAATATGTCTTATGTTTTTCTTTCAGCTATGGTGCATCATGTGTGGAATGTCAAAGATTACATGCAGTATGGGAGGGTGTTGGCGCAACTTTACGTGGTCGCATCAATGTTGCTAGGATTGATGCTAATTTAGCTGGTTTAAATACCGCCAAACGATTTAAAATAACTAAACTGCCTGCTTTTCTTTTGTAAGTTTTTTTTAAACTATACTATTTAATATTTATAATAGCATTAAACTGTTTTTAGCCTGACCTTGTATATAGGCAGAGAAAATGTAGTGATATGCATTAGGACCCAAGAATTTCCAAAACACTATCAAATTTTGAGTGTTGAGTGGAAAAACTAAACACTGCTCTTTTTCTTGTTATCAGAGAGAAGAAACAAGACATAATGAATTTAGTCCCTGAGCGGGAATAGAACCAAAAAAATCCCATAGTGCTTGCATTCATATGCTGTGCAGCTGCACCACAAAGCATCATTATGTGCTTATAAAAAGTTTTATTCATAAATTTTATTATTCTTCATTATTTTACAGCTTCCGCTTAGGGAAAGTATACAAGTATGATTTGCCAAAAAATGATATAAAGTCATTTGTATCATTTGCTCAGGACTGGTATAAAAATTCTAAAGGTCAAACAGTACCACTTCTTTCGTCACCTTTGTAAGTATTAAGTTACTACGACATTGACTTCTTTTTTTATAACAAACATGGAAAGGCCATTGTGACTTGACAGTTGAGGGTTTGATTCCCTCTTAGGAGAACAAATTATTTTCATATCCCTCCAAACACACCGGGTTGGCAGAGAGAACCTAGTGTTCCCCTCTTTCCGCCGAAGCATTGCGTGTTGAGTGGCAGAACTCAAAGCTCCGCTTTGCCTCAACACCAAAGCAAAGAAATGAAAATATAATTGTAAATAAATATTTCATTAACTTGAGTTGGGATTGAACTCACAACTAGTTGATTTTACAGTCACACTTAGTGCCCCTGCACCATAACTTGCCTCTTTTTTTGTTGATTTCTTTAAATTATAAAATATAGGGTAATTAAATGCTGTAATATTTTTTTTTCTAGTGATGAATTGGTTGATTGGTGTGTAGATATTATTAAATATAGTGTGGCACTATCAATGGAGATCTTGGCCCGGTATCCATGGATTTGGCAAATAGGTCTCGCTGGTTTTGGCCTAGTTGCTATTACAGCCCTAATCGCTATCATTAAAGCGGGAAAATCAAAACCGAAACCCAAAAAAGATAAGCAAAACCAAAGCAAGAAAAGCAAATAATTTGTTTTGTTTCATTTATAGTACTTTTGTTTGTGAAATTATGTATATTATATCCTGTAAATTTTGGCAGGCAATATTAATATAAACAGAAAATTTTCCTATATCGACAGCTTAGAGTGTAAAGGAAGGACAGAGGAAAAAATGTTCTTTTAAAATTATGAGTTAAAAAACTTTGTACATGCTAAATGTGTGCCTGCCTCTTTCTGTTTAACTGACAATATCATTCATGAGAATAAAGGCTTAAAAACAGTAACTATTTTGTGAAGATTTATATGAATAATATAAAAATATATTAAATTTGCAGGGTATGCACAATATAATGCATTTTATTCATCCGTCCAAATATATTTAACAAATTTGTTAGCATTTCTATTTTTGTGATGTTTTTTGCATTTTCCCTAAGATACAGATAAAATAAAAGGGCTAATTTAACATAATTGTATATTTTATTAAGTTGCTTATTTCATGACAAATTTTCACTACATCTTTTAATGGTCTTTTTTATGTTATTATTTTTTAAATAAATACTTATTACTGGCAGCATTAGTTTTATTTAAAATAAATGTTTTTTGGAATAAAATGAAAAAAATAAATAAACCAATGTGTACATAATATTTTATTTTCAAACATAAATTATAAACACTCTTGTCATGAAAATATTATGCTATTTATGTGATGTTTAAAAATTAGCTATGTTTTTTTAGTTTCACATTGTATCCTCCATATAGAACTGGAGGTAGAGGCAACCTTGTATTAAGGCATTGCTCTCCACTTTTTCGAATTATTGCATGATCAGTGGCAGAACTCAAACTCGTGCTTTGTCTTGTTACCAGAGAGAGGTAAATAACTCACCCCTTAAGTGGAAATCTAACTCACAACCATAGCATTTATAAGCAGATGCTGTGTGACTGTGCTACAAAGGTTTTAAATAGTAATTTTTATGGTACTTGTAGCTCTAATACACAGGTACCATTTTTAGTAACTTTTTACTTTATATTTTACTAAATATGAATTTTAAGAAAAAGCTGTACACTGAAATACAAAATTATATTATTAATGTGGCTCTATTTTAGCCTTCATTGTGTCAATATTGTAAAGGTCGAGACAATAAATCTGAGGTAGGAGAATATAATGTTGAATAAAGCATTGTTTTAGTTTAAAATTAGATTTGTAATGAATATTCAGCCTCCATTTAGTATTTGATATATTCATAAATTTTATTGTATTCTGTCCAACACCAAATATTTATTTACTATATCTTTAATAATTATGAATCCAGGTTATTCAGATCATTAAAAGTAATGTTAACATTCTCATTACAAACGTGTGAGGAAATGTGACAAGTAATAAAAGCATAATTATATTAATGTATTATTACCCTAAATACTATGTAAAATTTTCATCTTAAAATCTTGTGTAGTAAAATCTTGTATTTATAAAGCTTGCAAAATGTGCATAAAATACTTATTTAAACACTATATTTGACTAGATATTGTTATACAGTGTCAACTTCAATATTTATTCGAAAAACAGATGCAGGATCAGCTAATTCAGTGCGTATTGCATTTTCAAATTTTTTAAAGATATTTGAGAATTCCATCATATTTTCAGGTTTAGATTCTAGCCATAACTTATCAAACTCATAAAATAAGTAGCAATAAAATTTATGAAATAAATTAATACTAGGCAATTGATGTTTCGCATTAAACATGTAAGTTTTTGCTGAACCATCTTTTAAGAGAAAATATGCCATTGATGTTAAATTGATACCTACAATAGCATATGTATAACCATACTTAGGGTGCACTGAATGACTCAAAACATGTCTTGATACATCTGGATATTCAGTAGAGAAGTAAAGTAAATTATCCAGACCAAGAAGTCCCATTCCACGAAAATCAGTTTTTGGATCATCACCCTGCAAAAAATAAATAAAGTGTGTAATGGTTTCATTTAATATAATATAATAAATTTGACAAGAGATCATGACTTTATAAGGTTATAGTGAAACAGCATATTTACCTGAAAACCAATATATTGCCACTCCTTTGTAATTCTTGCTTCCAGTGGTTTATTAGGTACTAATAAGTCCCACAGTTTCAATAATTTATCTTCATGATCAGAATTATTACTATCATATTGAGTTTTACGTATTTCTTCAATTTCATCTGTAAGTTGCCTATAACTCCAAATTTGTTGCAGGCAGCGTCGAAATGATGGTATAAAGACATCATGGAGCTTGGGGTTAATTTTTTTCACTCTTAAAATAATATTTATAGATGGGTCAAGTATTTCTCGGAAGCTTATGGGAACAAACTTACGTTCTTTTACTACAGCGTCTAAAAATGATACAACCTCCTTAACGTCTCGTGTTCTTGACAACATCAAAGATTGTTCGATATTACATGTTCTTTGAGCTCCAGGCCTATCACCATAGCATATTCTTTGGAGTTCACATAGTTGGGTAGTTTTTCTTAAAAACCATTTCACAATTGGTCTTAGATACCAGTGGAGAATTGACCAGAAATTAAAGAGCACCATTTTGTATGTTGATATTGAAATGTCACATAGTTTTATTAGTTAATTTTAGTCTTAAATTTTCATTTTTAAGTTGTTACTGTTATTCTACAATAAAATTCGATTCAAGGCACAAACTGCATTTAGATTTTAGATTCAACTTGTCACATTCAAAGTGACTTTGATGTTTGAACTTTGAAGCTTCAAATATAAATTAATGTTGTCAATGTACATAAAAATAATTATATCCGAAAAAAAAATTTAAATCTAACTGTATCGTATTATATTAATAATAATGCTACATTTTTTTTAATATTATTAACTTTAACATATTTATATAGCTACGTAGATTAACGCTACGTGGATGTTTAAACTTTGAAATGTTATTTCATTAAAATTGTATAAGGTACCGTACTACTTCCATACAATTTACTTCACTTTATTTGTATATATTATGAAGTTTAATTATTTTATGGCCTCTGATTTTTTTAAATAAAAAATAGCCAAAAAAATACGTCTTAAAAACCAGGTGTATAGTTGAAATTTTGATGTGATATATAGGCTTGGACATTATATGCGTGTATAAGTGCGGCGTTAAGTTCTGCCACGCAAAACGCAGTGCCTCCAAAATTCGGCGGAAAATGGAGAACAGAGTGTCTTAACTCTTAACAACCTTCCTTCCTATAGATCAACCACAAATATTATCTAAAGCGTACTATTCCATAAATCAGTACATCGAGGATAAAAACGCCTGGCATATGACTCCGTCCTGCACACAGCGACTCCCCGGCCACCTTGATTCTTGATCAAGAGTCTCTTAGTCTTAATTTGTGTCATAATTTTGTTAAACTTTGTGTAATGATGACTATTCATAAGTGCCTGTAACGGTTTACATGAATAAAAATATTTTGAATTTGAAACTCGTGTATAGTAAAGAAACTTGGAGCACGGATATTTGAGTAGCAAGATTTTTTTAAATTTTATAATTAAATTATATAATTGCAGATTTTTTTATTGTACTTACCTACGTTTATTTTTTTTCAACGCAACCAGTTATTTGATGAAATTAGCAGTTAAAATAAAACGAATTAAGTTTGAAATTGTGTTTTAATTACTTTGAAAATTGTAATCATAAATACTATATTAAAATTATTTACAATGCAACGTACAATTTGACATCCAGTCATCATTTATTTACACAAGGCGATGCGTGAATTGCAAATTTTGTTTAATATTAGGTACATATTATTGTAAGTAGGTAGTTACCGATCAATACTATATTATAATGCTTAAAAAAATACTAATCTTGATGTATCACATAATGCAAAGTGAACTATTAGGTATATTATAACATATTATTTGATTTTTAAAATGTTACAGCCTTTACATATGATTTTAAATATAATTACAATACAATAAGCACTTTTTACTACCAAAACAAAATAATTTTGCTTATAAAAAAATATGTGTGCACACATTTATTATTATGTATATTTAATTTATTGAACAAATCTGCATATACTATAAAAAATATTTGAAATATTTGAAGAATCATTATGGCATGCTGGAAAATCTTAATATTTAAGCTACACTTTTTAGAAAATATACTCACAGTAGATGAAGTTAGGTATTTCGCACTTTACCTATTGGGTATATGGGTTGGCCTATAAAGGGCCACGCATCGGTCGTATTTATCTCACTAATGTCTTTTCGTGCAACTTAATCCTAATTTACTAACCTATTTACTTACATAATATTCACGTCATTAACAGAAAATGTAGAAAGTATTTCAATTATACATTTTTTAAATTAAAATCTAACGCTCGCATACACTTTAATATTTATTTATTGCCTAAAAGTTCAGAGTAACATTTATTTTTGTTAAGTTTAAAATTAATTTAACTCAATAGCGGTAACGAAAAAAATGACGTTCATGTGGAATCTTAGGGGAAACGAGAATTGTAGAGACAGTTGAAGTACACCGTAAATAGTCAGAATTCACTCACAGAACTCAACGGGAACCAGCTTGGATTTAGTGGACGGAATTTTATTAAAATTTCACAAAAATACTTGACAATGTTGATTTGCCTACTTATACATTAAAGCAGCATAACCAATGATGTAGACTACTCTGGTCTTTCAGGCATATCAATCTAATAGGAAATTAGAAAAGTTGTTGATTTTGAACACTTTATTAGAGTATAGCATTAGGCGTAGCTACTGAAAATGAAATTATTTTGTTGTTTTAGCTTTGCTAAATGCGACTATAACTAGTGCAGTAATCCATTGAACACTAAAAGACACTTTTAATAAAAAGAACTTTGTGTTATTTATTGATTACATTGCTCGCCGCCACTATTTACTTGTGGTTTTGCTTCTTTTCTAAAGCTTTTTCATTCATGTATAATATTTCATCAGTAATGTATTGTAATAATTGAAAATGCCTATTTATTTTATCAAGTGCCTTATGCACTTTGACTAGTACTTATACTTCAACAACTTTTCCAACTTAAGGTAGCAACATATCGGGAGCCATTCGCTAGAATTAGTGACTACTTGAATTATTGTTTCCAAATTACAGCATTCACTTATATCTATTTGAAATAGATTGAAAATGTATGGTAACATACCTACTTAACTCTTAAATAAAGCGATTTAAACGTTTATATTATATATTTGGGCAAAGCATCACCTCTAAATTTGTATATGAAAATGCACCTTTACTTCAGAATGGTGATTATCTTTAATTATTATGACTAGGGGGCTAGGCAATGCTTTCTGCGCATCTCTACATTACAACTATCTTCAATTAAACCTACAAAGTGAACTTAGCTAATGAGAATTAGGTGTTTTTGAATTTTAATATGACTTAAGCCTTCCTTCCTTGTGTTCTATTCAGTTAGTTTACCCACCTGTTTTCAAATACTGTCTGTATGTTTATAATAATGATTCGTTTATGTATTTGTTTAATTTGTACAATAGATCTGCATTAAAAAATATATTTTTGTGGCGAGGATGATATTTTTTCTGCCTAATATTGTATATATATACCGACTTATTAATAATATTAAATATTGAATATATAACAAGAAAAAGCTATAGGAGCAACTTCATGATTTCAATGATTTTACAAAATTGGGCAGTAACTTGTTGTTTATTATATTTTTTTAAATATTCCAGACCATGATTTAGGTGCCCATCACGCAGTAGACCAGATGCATTGAGTTCCTTTAATGCTCTTATAAAATAATTAATTTTTTTGTACACGGAAATTAATATACAATGTGTACATAATATACAGGGTGGAAGAGGCAGCGCGCCTTTTACTGAAACTGCATATAGGGTAAAATATTTCAAACCCAGAACTAAAGAAAGGAATCAAGGTACCTCAACAGTTTGGACGTCGGATTTTTTTCTCATTACACGATTTTTATCCATACCTGTATTTCGTGTGACACACACGTACGTGTGCGACGTTGCCGCTTTGACAGGTAAATGTGTGCGTTTACAAATGGCGTTTTATTTTGTTTCAAAAAATAACTTTTAAATTTTTGGGAATTATTTATTTTCTGAATTATATTAGGCTTTTATAGAGTAGTTAAAACTGTGGTTTCATTTAAAGTGGTGCTGACAATTCCACCCGTATATAAATAAAAAAAATCAGTACTTAAATATTATTTAAACGATTACACTGTCTTTACAATATATATACTTTTTATTAAGTTATCTATATCAATTCTACTTGCACATCAGGTTTTATATTAAAAAAAAATGAATGTCAAAACTTTAATATATTTACCTACTACACTTTAATATTGTAATTTTACTGGTAAGTGGGTGATCATTGTTTAAATTATAATATAATTTTCATTATTTTAACAATATATTCATTAAATATTTAATAATGTTAATATCAAGCATAAACAATGTTAAAAGTTGGAAAATTTAACAATATATATTTGAGATAACGCCTGAATATAATCTTACAAAGTTTTAACAGAATATAGCGTAAATTTATATTTTTGTTTCTTATAAAGCGAATGATATGTTATTTTATCTTATATTATTTAACAGTAGATAGAAATTGCGAATTAAAATATATCACTTTGAAAATTTTTATAAAATTGGGGAATGGTACAATTTAAGAAGGTAAGGACTTGTACAGATTAAACATTAATTTGTAACAGGAGATCATTTTGAGGATATAATAGAAATAATTCTTTTAATGGCGATTTATATTATATTTTTTTGCATTGATTCTGATTTCAAATTGTAATATTTAAAAGTCAGATGGCTTTTAAATATTTTTAACTATTTGATTTAAGTATAAGCTACTAAAGGAGTCAAAAATAACACATATATAAGTACACAGACTGTAAATATTCAAAAGTTTAATGAACATCAATTACGGGACGGCGTAGAGATTGAAAGAATTTTATTCTTTTTCTCTCAAGTAAGACACGATCTCACGTGTTAAGCCAAACTGAAATAAATATATTTATTAAAATATATTAAATAAATATAATATATTAAATATATTAAATAAATATAATTATGTATAATGTATATGACAACATATATTATACATCTTTACTACTATAAATAGTTCAGGGATAATTAAGCTTTTTTATTTTGTATGGCACTGGAAAAACGAACAAGACGTGAAGAATATGTATATCATTAGCATACATATAATAAATAGGTACATGTGAAAATGGAGCAAAATTAATTATCAATAATTTAAGTAATCGCTTCTTCGAGTGTTCATCTGATCAAGTCTACTTACAGTTTTATTACGTCGAATCAAAAGCCTAAGCTCAAATAATATTTAGGTTTCTGACGTAAAAATGAATCGCGTCATTGAAATATTCTTAACGCTTACATATTAAAACTAAACTTGGTAATTGTAATAAGCAGTTCCAAAAAACAAGCTAGTCTAGTACTGATATATAAGTATATAATCTAACTAAAAAAAATTAAATGCCTCCATTTTCTATGAATTACATTTTATGTCATTGTTCATTATAACATTTTCCAAAATCTCATTCGTTTTTTTTCTCGTATCTGCCTGTTTACCCTGAAGAAAATTAGGGGGGAAACGAAGATATCAAAAGACTTATTAATTTGTTCTACCTTAAATAAATTTTATATAAGCATTTACACTTTTCATGTCTTACTTGTATTAGGAAAAATTTATAATTATACACTTTAAACTGGGTTAAAATTAAAATATTGGCTTTAATTGTATTTATTCATGTTACTTTAATTACTTACGGCGACTTTTAAATAGCTATCCTTCATCAAATCGTATTAAATAGCCGTGCCCTATAATATATTAAATAGATAAACAAACAAATAGACAACTTTAGACGATAAACATATAAAAATTAACTTCATAATACTATACAATTTATTTTACAATATTCAAGCACAGCCAAAACGGGTTCTTATAATAATAATATACGATTTAACTATACATACTATATTTAGATAAGGTGTATATTACCAAAACTTGACTCGTTGGTCCGCTTTTTAACAAGCAAAAGGCATAAAATCGTTGACACTAATGTGGTTGAACATAACGTTCTAATGGAATAATAAGCTTAGGATCTATGAAAAACTATATAAAATGGACAAATTTAGGATACCACGCTTTTATCAATATAATATGAAGCATGAAAGCTTTTTATTTAAAAGATTGTTTATTTTCCACGTCAAACAATTTTCCAAAACTTAATACATAATATTTGAATTTTTGTTCTTATGTCAAAAGGGAATATTGATCTAAAATAATGTTTTTTTTTTTAAAAAACTTCTGAAGTCGACAACTGAACTTCGAGCTTAACTGCTTCGTTTTTATATTAAAGTACATAATTTCAGAGGCTTTTATCTTATTATATTGTAATATTTGCCGCGTTTCTCGTATATCTACGTCGCATCCAACTACTATAACAATATAATCGTTAAATAGTTCTATTTATCGAACGCCTTAAGAGTTACTAAGCCGTAGAGCCGTAAGACATAAGCCATTCATTTATATGAAAGGACCACGTGAAAATAGAAAAAATATAGCTACATATTATAATACCTATGTTGATTTTCAAGTTTTCAAAGTGTGTGATAAGTGATAAGTGTGTAAGTAATTTGTAGACATACTTGCTATAAAACGTAATATTTATTTATCTCAAAACAAAATTAACAACTGTAGTATATTATTTTCATTGTTAATTAGGACTTTTGATGGGTTAACATAGGTACAATATTAGGCAACGTTACGTTCCGGCCCAAGATCTTAAGCTCCCCAAAGAGTGTTTTTTTAAATGAAATGTATCAGATTATATAGCGATCGCATATTATATAATTCGGCCTGATGGCTAATTATTGGTAAAATTAATTTTAGAAATTGGATTGAATGTTAATTTTAAACAGTATTTTCTTAAACATACGGTAAAATTAACAGTAAGAAGAATATAAGAAAGTTAGCACTGTTTTCAGTTTTAGTTGTTCGTATCTGTAAATTGGCCGTGGGGTGTATTGATACACCTACATTACATTACATTATCTGTAGTTGATTGACGGGTTACACTCAATGTTTCTTAATTAGTACGAATGCTACTTACCTAATCAAAAAAAAGATGTTCGAAAAATAAGTTCTGGGGGAGCCTCGGACCCTAAGCTTTTCTTTTATTTAGAAATGTTCAGCTTATGAGCGTAACTATAACTTAAAAATTATAAATATTTATTAAAACTAATGAATATAATTCAAAAGTATGCAAATTATGTACTATTAAGTATTCAATTAAGCTTATTTGAACATAGCGAATGCTTCGCAATTCTAAATTTATCTACTTTTAAGTACCATATTATGTTCTGAAGTTATAAAATGTAATTTCGTAGTTACAAAGGACTTTAATGTTATTTTTAAACCAATAGTACAATCATTAAATAACGATGTCTTTGGTCATATCAAAAACGAAAAGTGCGGTAATTATAAAAATGTAAGTTTCCAAGGCACACTTATATCTATTTTTTTCTATAATTAAGCCTTTTGAGCTTATGGCGCTTCACAAGTCACAGCATCGCAATCACATGTGAATTTATATAATAATTTACTATTAAAGTAAACATCAGTGCATAACATAATTGAACGTTACCCACTCACTATCGTGTTATGTTAAGCTTAAATTACGTATTGATAATTCATTTGTATTTACAATATAACTATTTATATTCTAATCAGGCAAAAAATGAATATATGAATCGAACAATAGAAGGCATGTTCATGGTATTATACCAAATATTTTTATGTTTAGGTATCTAAAACACGAAAACGCTGTGATCTTTAGGATAATGACTAAATCTATAAAAATAACTACTTATTTGAGCTTTATTATCTACAACTAACTTTGGTTAAATTTCATCAATCTCAAATCAACAAATATACAGCAATAAATACTAGCGTGACATGTAAAAGACTAAATAATGGTAGTATCACAACAAATGTGGATGTGGTTCAAAACAATGAATATATAAATATATAATACTTAATTATGTTTTTAAATAATCACTCTTGGACTGTAGAAAGATTGAAATAGATTCGTTTAACTGACACGACGCTAACTAAATAAGCTAACTTAAGTAACGCAATAGATATTTTTCTCAAGACAAACCAAAATTCTAAAATTAACTAGGTATGTGAATTGTTCCCACTTTGATAAGTTTAAAAATCTGTCCCAATCACAACATTATAGGTTTGAATGGTTTTACAATCTATTTGAAGTCCAAACTATAATTACGGTAGACTGTTATACTTTGAATTTTGAATAGACATGCCTGACCTCTAACACAGAGGATATTTGATGCTTTTCAGTTAATAAAGATTATTAGATAAATATTAATACATTTTTTCAATTTCATATTTAAGTTCAATGAATTTTAATTTAGTCTCCGAACAGTGTATCGTAACTAAAACGTTTTAATAATAAGCTGCTTAACAACCACAAACAAAAGTTTAGTTTTCAATACATATGCTTATGACTATTTTCCACTTATTCATATAAGGGAACTTAAATCACAATTCCCAAGTTGTATTGAATTAATCAATAATATTTGTTCACAGTGGAATTATCTAATAAAGCTTTGATATACATATGATGTAGAAATACGAAGCTGCATCATTGTCCGTTTCTTATACGAGGTCCTAAAGGAGTCTGACTCTTTAAAGTTTACATACCTAGTCAAAAAAAATATATAGAAAAAGGTGATATATTATGAAAAATATTTGAAGCTACGCGAGGACTTTTTCAGTGATAATAGAAGTATAGTACCCAAACGCGAAGCTTGAAGCGCGCTGATTGATGATTAAGAAAAGGCCTTGTAGTGTATGAAGAAGAAGATAAGAAACACAGCGTAGGCAGTGGGGAATGTGATTCGGGCGATCACGTCGATTGTCTTCGCGACTCGGATCGGATGCGGCGGCTCCTTTTTACGGACCTGGACGAAACATGGCTGAAAATAATTTTGCAAATGAATGATGATGGCGAACCAAAAATACATACTACGTTTTGACACTAATAACAAAAAGCAATGAAGAAAACAAATTGTGTAGATAAATGTGAAAATATAAATACACCATTATATACCAAAATTAGTTGTTGTTTAGGTGAAATAAAATAAAAATAACTTAATTCCATTTCCTTTCATTGTAAAGAATATTTACGTGTTTTAGTGTAAGATAGGTATAATTAAGTAAAATTAAATATTGATTGTGTAGGTAACACATGTGTATGTTACCTCTGAAACACCACCATTATTAGTCGTGTGGGTGCACGCGCCCGGCGCTCCCGCGCACGTTGTACACGTCACCAAGTCGGCAGCCCCTGTCGACTCCCGCTTTTTATCACCCTGCAGCCAATTATTTATATAAATCATTCGCAGAATATTGGTTACTATAGAAAAATTATTGTTAAAAGAAAAATCACTAAATCTATTCCTCTACTAATAGTGTTGGATTTTATGATTCAGCTGTAGGTAGTTGTCATATTTTTCTTTCTTTAACAGTTACTTTATTCTCGATTGCAAATATCATTATGTACCTAATAATAATCGAATCCATCACTATTGCTTGCTAGCTACGGAAACACTAAGGTATATATATATGTATGAAAGTATTTTATGATTTGGAATGACATTATGAAGAATTGGTTAATGTTTTGGTACAAACTCTACAAAACTAATGGCTACTTACAGGCTGTAGCGATCCGAAGTGGCATTAAAAAAAAAGTATGCGTTAGATTTCGTGATATCATATCTGAGATGGTATGGTGTTTGACGTAATGTATTTGGACGTTGTGACATCACTTACAGCACCGCTAGACTCCGGCTGGGGCGTTTCTGACTTTGCCCAATTGAGGAATGCCATCGCCTCCTACGCGGATGAATATTATTATTTACTTTAGCCTAAGCATCTGATGTGGTTTGTATTCGTGATCGCATAAGCTGCACAATGTTACTGATGTCTACTAACAAAGCGTCGGTTGCAAATTTGCGTATATTTAGGTTACGCTCTCATCTATTAAGGCGCCCCAATGTTTTGTAATGCGTTCCTTAGATATTTCCCTTCTTTTACTTAATTAATACAAATTATAAAGTACATACGAATTAGCTAAATACGTTTTAAATGCTACACCTATATAAAACAGTGTATGCTCTATAATATATAATTCTACTTAGCTTACCTATGCTTATAAATTATTTGTAAATTTAAAATCTGCTCTCTACGCATGCGTTTTTAGATGATTCTGTGCTGTGATTGCAATGGTGTCCTACACTGTTATATTTCTTAGTATTTTTTTTTAATTAGCTATCTCTAATTAAGGATCGTTATAAGAAATATAACAGTTTCGTTTCAGGAATGTGCCAGTGATAACGGCGAATGTTCTTACCAAAGGGCTGGCCAGTATAATGCCAATTCTGCTGAGAACTGCGGGCAGTCGCTGTGAACACATTATACAGAGATATCGTTCACTTGTGACAGATGGTCTACTGGAGTGCATCGGTGAACATAGACTAGATTGGTGTGGCCACACTTTACACGCTAATTTATCATTTTACAAACACTTAAATTATTATTATTATTATATTGATTTGAAAAATCTACTAAATCTTTGCAATGTTTTCTTTATAATCTGGATGCTCCATGAATACGAGAAAATAATATGACAGGATCAATTATGGCCACACAAAATAGTCCTTATATTTTGGTGTAAAAATGATAAAGAAAATTCTACGTAGTTTTTTGAATAATAAAGGATAACATGCAAATAGGAATCGTAAATCATGCTTAATGAGAATTAAAACATAAAAAGATGGTTATTGAAACATGCTTGTATAGTAAAGTGGTAATGAAAGAAAACATTGCAAAGAGTAAGAATAGAAAATAATAGAAAATTTATCTATTTAAACGAATAAATTTAATTTTTCAAAAATGTGACATACAATAAATAAAATATTAATTACAATTATTAATAATGGAAGGTAGAATAGTATTATTTTTTTCGTGTAATAGGTAGACTCTTATAAAATAAACGGGATTTTTTTTTAAATGTATGTAATATTTAAACTTATATATTTTATTATAGATATTTTAGATACTCATATAGTTATATCATCCAATAATAATTTAAAATTGCAAAATAAACATGAATAACGCTCCTCTTTTCATTAATATTAGGCAAATTATTATAATTACATATTATTTACTAGATAAATAAAATAAAATAGATATTTATTAAAATTAAACTCAACTATATCATGGTTTTTTTTACTAAAGTAGGTACTCTATCTGTAACGGCCACCATATTAGGCGTCAAAAATTAACAGAAATTAAACAGAGACTTAAATAGAAACTAAATTGTAAATTTAATTTCTACAACAACAAAATTTGCTTCTTTTGAATGTTAAGCAACAAAAATTACACAAATCACAGAAATATAACATTTTAATAAATGTGTATCAATTAGTTCATTCTAAACGAATTAACATTTAATTTCGCTGTTAGGTGCAATCACAGGGAAGCATTGCTATAATCCACGTCCACACATCATCAAACATGTGTTCCCTGTGTTACCGGGTGCGTAACTCACCTGCGTTACCGGGTTTTCCCCTGGTCGATACACTACGTTGTGTAGAGGGCGCTTCCTGCCCACGTAGTTCACGCACACGAACTCCAGCAGCGAGGCGTAGATGAAACACATGCACACCCCGTCCCATACGTTCATGGCCGTTAAGTTTGAAACGACGGGCAAAGTGGAACGGAATCCGTTGGACGTTGTGAAGAAGTTCAACATAGTCGTTACACCTGTTCGAGAAGATCATATTATATTCGGGCATTGATTTACATATGAACATGCCAGCGGAGTTGCATTTATTTTTCTTTAAGAATGAGATATTAATGGTGCATTTATAGTTTCAAAGCTTTTGTGACTGTAGCGGCCAAGCAAAGCTGCTAATAAGTATACTTTGTATACATTTAAGTATACGATACTTGTTTATGCCGGATGTTCATATTTTGTTAGAAATAATTAAAAACTATCGAACTTCTATATTAGTTAGGTGCTATTATAATGCCTTGAGTGCAATATTTTGTCAAATAAAATAATATTCAAATACTACTGAACTACTAAAATTAGAAGCCTTTAAGAAATTGAACGTGCATTGTGCATAGTAGTTTAATTTCTTTCAAAATAAAAGAAATCGAAGGAATTTCCTACATATCCACTTACGCAATGATTATGATGTTTATTTATGAATAACGCCTCGAGAATTAACACAACAATTAATGTTATAAGTCAAATACGATGTAGGTCTATTGTGTTTAATAATTTATAAATAAAATAATTAGAAAACTAACCTATCATAACTCTAGCAGGCACTGCATTCCATTCCAACCAAAAAGTAATAAAAGATGATGTCACCAAAATGATCCCCGGAATGAAAACGGTGGTGAAGTAAAATGATCTATCTCGCGTGAAGATGAGATCCACTTTGAGGCAGCTGTAATTACCTAAAATATCAAGCATAGTCTAAACATAAATCATAATAAACAAAGCGATTGTGAAAGATGATTGGTCGGCGTACACTTGAAATCTACATTGCCAACTTTAAGCGACAGTAACCTGCAAAGAAGAATGTTAGCGTGTTATTAACAGCCGCAGCCACATCTACGAAGAGAGAGATGCAAGATGCAAGACCGAGAACATTCCATTCGCCAGCCAATTTTACCTATCATGGAACGAGCTGGAACTGCGTTCCATTCCAGCCAAAATGTGATGAAAGAAGAGGTCACCAGGATTATGCCAGGGATAAATACTGTGGTAAAGTAGAATGCTCGGTCTCTCGTAAAAATAAGGTCCACCTTTAGACAGCTGTAGTTCCCTGTGAAGTTAATATTACTCGTAACGATTGAACGTCATACAACACGCGCTAGCTCGCATGTGTCGTGTTGTATTCGGTCGCACAATGAGATAGAAGGTTAGGATACATTGGACATATTCCAAATAACTCTATTCAGTGGCCTTGTAATTATTTACAATTACGACTTTAATTACTTCTATCTATACTACGGTCCCGTATGCAGGAGTAATGCGTGTTGTGTACCAGTGTTCCAGCGTTGTGTTACGACAGTTCAATCAGCAAATCGACTAACCTCTATCACGTGCATCCAAACAGTTACGTGCAAAAGTAACACAAATTATAAGTAAATGTTCGATGATTGTGAGTGATGGAGTTACGAGCTTATGTTCGTTAAACGTTTCCCTTTCGTATGACACAACAACGCAATTACTCACACATAAGCGGAGAATACGGTATAAATACGACAACACCGGGACGGTCAGTCATCCAGTTCAACTCAAGAGGTAGGTACCTTGCTCCTCAAAGCGTCTCTGGCAAAGATTACATGTCAGCTCTTCATCGTCCTCGTAAAGTGAAATACCATCAGCTGCTTGCAAAGACGTGAATAAATTCTTACACTCTACATTTAAATTTTATTATTTAATATGATATTTTAAAATCACAAACGGAAGCACAAGTTACCGTACAACTAATGCAAAATGTGTGTTAGAAACCAATAAAAAATGAACATGCCACATCTACGACTAGCTACTCCCAATCAAGTCTACCATATACGTCTTCAGTTTATATATCTAACATATAATAAAAGCTTTATTTATAATATATTATATAACTAATATAAATTCTAAGTACAATTTTGTAACTAGACAGCACGAAAAACTTAAAAGTATGTTTCGGTAAACCAAGACCAAGCTGAAAAGAGTTAATTAGAATTTGGTTTTATCAATTATAGGATTGTGCTCTTAACAAAACAATGTATGTTGGGATTACTAAGCTACATAAATATACAGGGAGTCACGAAACTAGGTGTTGTAAGAAAAATTAAAAGAATTTGACGAAAATAAATCAAATGTAGGGATTTAAATAAAACCAACGTTTAAAACAAAAATCATCATTTGAAAATTGATATAATTATTTTGTTGGTAGCATTCGGAAACGGTAGAGACAGGTGTATCTATCTGGAAAATATCACTTACATATACAATAAAAAGACTGAGAGACTATTGAAATAGTCTTTTCAATATATTAAACACCATTATCATTGATAAACTCTTAAAGTACCACATTATACATATATTAAAGGCGTATGTATTTCTAAAATTATTATGAAGAATTCCCGCAGTATCTGTAACCAAATCATATTCAGAAGAAAATATACACAATAAGAGTAGTTGGTTTTAATGCCCTTTATTCTTTATTACTTTTTTATTAATATATACACACATAAATTAGCTTAAATTAATTTCGGAAACCTATATATATTAAGATTACCCATTTTCATGGACACCCTGTATACGCATTAATTTGTCAGTAATGTCATAGGAAGCGATTAAATATAATGTGAACGGTCCATTACCTCTCCAGCTCGCTTTGATGGGACAGGGTATTGTCTGGTTCTGAATGAGATACGCGTTGAGGGTTGTCAGCGACGGTGACTTCCTCAATGTGTCTTCGTCATTCTTCCATACGTAGGTTATAGCTGATTGCTCATATGATACTAGAAATTACGGGTTTTATTAAACGATGATGGCGTTAAATAATTTGTTTATGTAAAAAATGATTAAATAAATATCTAATTAATTTGATTGAGAACAACTATGTTTAATGATAAAAAAATATACAGGGTGGAATTGTCAGCACCACTTTAAATGAAACCACAGTTTTACCTACTCTATAAAAGCTTAATATAATTCAGAAAAAAATAAATTCCCATAAATGGAAAAGTTATTTTTTCAAACAAAATAAATAATAAAAATATCGTTTTAAAATAAAACGCCATTTGTAAAGTATAACATAAACACGCACACACTTACCTGTCAAAGTGGCAATGTCGTACACTTATGTGTGCGTCACACGAAATACAGATATGGATAAAAGCTACCTTGATTATTTTTTTTAGTTTTGGGTTTCAAATATTTTACCCTATATGTAGTTTCAGTAAAAGGAGCGCTGCCTCTTCCACCCTGTATAATAATAATTTAAAGAATTAAAATGTTTAACTGAAAACGTTGATAAAAATAATATGTTACTGTCATATAAAGTAACATATTATAGTTTAATATCATCCACTCTATAAAACATTACTCACTACTCTCTAACGCAAATGAACACAATGGGTCATCAAAGGGGAAGATGTTCAGCCGCCCCTGACAGGAGAGAATGAGATGACGCCGCATTAAATAGTTGATTGTGCCATTCCTGTATATGCGTAACGCGAAATGCATGGGTATTATCGGATCCTGAAATGTTATAATGATATATTATTAAATATTCTATTAAAATTCTATATCAACAGCTAAATATTTACAGTTCTTTTTATGTAATAGCCGCTAAATTTGAATTAACTACTTATACTAAATAAGCCACTTTTTTTAGCTGTCATTCTTTGTATTTATTATATAGACTAATAAGTATAAATAAAAATGCTTAAGCTTCTTTGTATATACTACGCATGATAAATTAATCGATAATATTATTTAAAACGTCTCGTCTGAATTTTTGAAAAGGCTAAGATCTCAAGTTCTTAATTTTCATGTAAGTAGGTCGTATAATGTATAACGTTATTATTTATACAATAGCATTGTAAAATATAACTTATAAATATTTTTTGTTACAAATAAAACAAATCTTACACTTTTGTGCTGACAAATATTGAATTCATTGTTATCGTAACAGCTATGTACCTATAACCAAGTCATTAAAATATAAAATGTTATGATTTATTGAACAAAAATACGGATCACAAAGCATTTATCATGATTATAGCTCTAAAATAATATTATCATTTTGTACTAAACTCATTGCAGCTAGTGTAACAGTATTTCTATAATCTATCTTAATCATTTATTAAGTTAAAAATATAACTAACTTTGAAATCTCCATGCATTATGAAGTACGTATCGGGTAGCCAGATATCCTCGTGATGATGAATGGCATTAAGATATTCGTAATGCGACTGATTAGAATATCGAAGTCGAGGATCATACCATTGCTGCTGCAGAAGAAACTCAACTTCGTATTTCTGAAATTTTAACAAAACAATATTTAATAATAGAAAAAGTATATAATAGCAATACAAAAGCGTAACAGATAGCAGAATAGGTATATAAATAAATAAAGTAAATAATTTAGTAAGAATAACAACTTACAAGACTAGATTCATCTGGAGATGCTAAACTAAGAAGTAGCACGCTAACATTTACGGTGAGGACACCTGTAAACCAACAATGACGATTTGTGGTCATTACAGACTGTCCAGTTCATTAGATTTATAATTCAATTACAATAACAGCAATTTTATTATAAGAACGCTTTATTTCCATTGATATTGTAAAAAAGTTGTTAAAAAGCGTTTTAATTCAACAAATAATAATCATTTGTAAAAAAACAATTTTAAATTTATAACTTAATTAAATATTTTTTGTATATTATTTCCATTTTATAATCTATTGGTGTTAATGGAAATGTTTTGATTATCTGCAATTTCTTTTGTACATTAACACTGGCAGTTAAGAAGAACAGCAAAATAAGGAGAAGGCTATTTATAAATTATAGCTTATAGATCTACTAGTTTACTTAATGACCTAGTCAAGCACACATTTATGTCACACAGAGCATGCTTGGACTATAAAGAAAAAAAAAAACATCAAAGTGCTCGGTATACGAAAAAAAATAGTTTATTTGTATCTTAACTATTATTACAAAACCGACACAACAATAAAATTGATTTCGCGCAATATTAAAAGAATAGCAATCATCATTGCAAAACGATTTGTTTTGTGTTTGTGAAAAGAGAAAATAAAAGCTTATTTTTATTTCATTAAATATATAGGTTATTGGATAACAAAAGTGATATATTTTTTTATTTAGCATAGCTAAAAATAATTCTTAATGATTGATCTCTACTTTTATTACTTTTAAAAGGTGAAGTTTTCCAGACTATTGTAAATTTCGTAAAAGTCTTGTTTCTTTTTTTATATACAATGTTAAGTGCTCATAAACTAAAAATAATACTTAAAATAATAATCACAATGAATGTGCCGTGTGCAAAAATAAATGAAACAAAGCAAACTACAATTGCATTCATAATAATTTAAAGAAACATTTTTTTACACTCGTATCTACGTCTCGGCTCCCCTTGGCCAGAATTTGGTCTTCTCCAAAATAGTTCAAAAATTCAGTCAATTCGTTTATGGTGCAAGGTGAATCCGAGTTTCAAATGATTATCACAACTAATTGGGTGCCAAGGATATTGCGGTGTACATTAAACAAAATTATAGAAAATAAATAGGGAAGACAGTTTGAAGGATTTCTCTTTTCAAAAACATAAACACAACGAACCGCGATTGTGTGACCGAGGCCGGAGCGAGGGTAGACCAATATTACTTTGATTCATAGTGTCATTCGGCGAGGTTAGACCACAACAAAAATCTGGATCTGTAAGTTAATACAGCTTTAAAGCTGATATTCAAATTAGTTCCCTGCCAATTCTCAATTTCGTTCTTTAATATGAACATATCTCTTGGTCTTGTTTGAGATGGATTCAATGGTCTATAACTGTATGTGATGGTTTTAATGGTTTACGTGATCATATCGTCTATTTACTTACCATCTACTGGTGGAAGCAGTCTTTTGTCATAGCGGGAATTTTTTAGAAGATTGTCCAGAATTTCTTTGTCCGACTTGCCCGCTGCAAAACTGGAACAACACAAAGCACAATTGTATAAATAGAAGTTAGAACAAACATGCGATAGTGAAGTTAAATCAAAAGTGAATATGATTTAATAGATTTACAGTGAATTTTAAACAAATTTAAGAATATACGATGTTACCACAAGTGCTACAATTAATAATCAATTAAAAGGATATCTAAACATGCTAGTTTCTTAATGTACCAAGCGGAAAAGGCCATTTTAAAATTGACTACAATATAAAATTAAAAGAAGCTCTTGTAGCCCCCAAGTATTTTGAAGGTTGAATACACACATTTTGCTGCTTTGCATAGTTGCAGGCATATTTTTAAGGAAAATAAAAAGAAAATCACAGATTTTTACAAATAGAGTTAAAAAGGAGGACCTAGTAATACAAACTATTTTTATTATTTTATTTTATTTTTGATGGCTAGAACTAACTCTTTATTTTTTTTCCAGATTATATTTTTCCTAGTCTGGAAATGAACCACGACCACATGTACATGGTTTTTCACTACATAACTGTGCTACGAGTTACGACGAAATATTTTTACCAGTTGTATACGTATTTAACTTTTTAGCGTATAAATAAAAATATTTGAATATCAGCCTAGCATCATACAACAATACATTTCACAAGTATCAAAAGTGTCCACGGCGTGCAGTCTAGTCGTCTATAAATAGGGGGAGTGTTTCACGCTCGAACAGATGTTTAGCGTGTTACATCCGCTTCGTCGCCCCGCGCCCGCCCTACAAACCTTTCTCATTTTTGCCTTGGAGTGCCGTTTAACCATATCATCCGACTCGACTAACCTTTGTTTTAATAATTTATTTTTTGTTATCATTGTTATTCCCTTTTTATTTGTTTTTAAAGATAGTAAAGTTTTTAAAATTTATCTAATATTGAGGCCAGTCGTGGTTCAGGGGCATAAGCGTGTGACTTAGATGTAAGATGCGTTAGACGCGTAGATGCATAAGTTGTGGGTTCGCTTCCCACTTGAGGACATTAAATATTTAATGTTTACATTATCTTCGCGTTGAGTTACGTCACTCAACACGCAATACCTTCAATCAACCAAACCAAATACCTTAATTCAAAATCAACGGAAAGTAGAGAGCGCAGTGTCTTAAAAAATATATAAAAATAATATATTTTTAATAATAATATATTTTTTATGTTAGCTACATTTTCGTACGTATACAGAAGGTCATTCAAGTTCATTCAAGGTCTACTTAGTGTTAGCTGTATGTATTGTAATTAAATAGAAAACTGTAGGCTTTTTTCATTAAACAAATGTAGGCACAACAAGTGCTGGTACACTTGTTTGGAAGCGGAGGGGTTGATTGCAGATTGAAGGTACAATTGTGAGGGAGGGTTTACTTTCCCTCTTCATATCGCGTTTCAAAAGTTTTTAATGCATAGAGAAATGAAACTACACTTATGCATTTCGAAATTAAAAGCTTTTAGCCAGAGGATTTAGGTTATGTTTACATTTAGGTCTGTTGGTGTATTTTATCTGCTTTTCTGTTAGACTGTTACATAAGCCTTAACACTTTGAGGGATATCTACGAATATTATAATTTTATTTTATTTTATATTTTTTACATGTCTTTTTTAAGATATATAACTTTTGTGAATTATGTTTAGGTCACTTATAGTTTTTAATAAATATAATTTATGTATTGCTCTATATATACTTTTATGAAATACATGTTAAATATAAAATATGTATTATTATTATGTTGACAAATATACTTACATGTCGGACGTAAGCGCTGATGCTCTGCTGAGCATGAGGAGAAAAGCCACGGCGCGTGCCACCACGCATGACCAACCCATATTAGGACATCTGTACAAAAAAAATAATTGTAAATGGTAGAACAGAATATAATATGTAGAATAAAAAATAATGTAGGTATTTAATTGGCGGGGAATAAAATATGATTTTTATGTAACAATATAACAGTACTTAAAAAATGCATGCAAAGGCAGTCTTTTTTTTTAAAGGCTGAATTAAATAGGGGATCGTTTGTGTAAAAGAGCTGTCAAGTGCGCGTCGGAGTCGCTTACCGAAAGATTCAGTCAAATTTCAGGATTTAGGTCAACGGGAAGTACAATTTAAAAAAGTTGACAAACTTAAGTTGTCGTTTGCACTCATTTGTATGAAATGAAATAGAAACATAAGTTTATAATGATTTTTTCCAGTGATATGCATATAGGTAAAACACCCACGTTATTATAAATAATTTTCTGGTTTTTTTCTTAATTTTTTTTCAGGTTCACGCTTTATTCTGCACACAGCAGGGTAGGCAGAGGCAATCTAGTGTTAAGTAGGGAACGGAGTGTTTCCCACTTTCCGCCTAATTCAGGAGGCATTGCGTGTTGAGTGGCAGAACTCAATTCAACTCAGAGCGAAGAAAAGGAGATATAAATTTAAATAAACATTTCATCTCCTCGAGTGGGGATCGAACCCAGAACCAGTCGGTTTTACAGACACACTTTGTGCCACTGGCCATTTGACATTGGACTTAGAGCTATTTAAAACGGAAATCATAAAAAATGTGTTAAAACCCTACAGAAAATCAGGATGAGCGATATTAAATTTATATAATATAAAAGTACAATATGTTTCCTGATATCGATTATTATATAATATACGATCCTGAACTAATAAAAGTTGTAAGTCATGCAAATACACCGGTCGAATTGACGTGTTGCGAGGCCACGTCGCAACATGGTTTTTTTCTGACAGCCTGGAATTAAATACATGACCTACATTTCGTATATTATGAGTTCTGACGTCAATCACTTTTTTCAATAAAATTATTAGCGTGAAATAACATTGGATGTCGTGCAATTACGGTATATATGTATATTATGTAAAAATAGTAATATATTGTTGAAATCAGCGTTATATATTCTTATTTTTAGGGTTCCGTATCTTAAAATGCAAGAATGGAACCCTTATAAGATCACTTTGCAGCTTTCGTTTGTAACTTAACTTACTGGCTTACGTTGTTTCTGTAACATTATATATATACGAGTATGTAGTATATAAGTTAATGGACGCTTGGGTTTTCAATGCAACCTCGCCGCAATATGCTGATTCCTTTGAGCCCCGTGGGATTGTCTGAACACAACGCAACCTATATGAGATTAAGACGAGCGCCTTTACGAAGGTTCTACCAATGTATTACGTACGTACGGAGACACTCGTATAGGGTTCGATCGTATTTGAATTATGGAACGTTATGTCCGATAAGTCTAAAACTATTTCAAATTTATTACTTTATTTAATCCTAAATTTTTTTATATTTTTACCTACTTACTACTTTAGTAGTTTATAGGATTTTGACCATAATTGTATTCTGTCATTAAATTTGCGTATTTATAAAGAGATTTTTGTATAAATATAAAGTTTTTCCCATACATCATCATATTTTACGACACTTAATCCAATTTCACTATTATCAGCTAAGCATATACTCCAAAACTTGTATAAAGTTCTCTTGGCCTCAATAGCAGGGTACTTGACAACGATGCTATTTCAAATCGTATTTCTGAAGGGATACTTCGAGCCTTCCCTTATTTTACTAGAATAATAGAGTTTATAAAAAATGAGCATATAGTCTTATATAAATGGGTGAAGCTATAAATATTAAATGATAAAAGTATGTTATACGAGGGTGTTCCACATCTATGACCTATTATTTTTATTATTTTATATTATAACATTTTCTCAGTGGAACATCTATTATTTAATTCAGAATATCAGAATAACATTTCATAATTTTTTTTCAGTTTCACGCTGTATCCCGCATGCAGGAAGGGCATAGGAAGCCTAGTGTTAAGATATTTCGCTCCCCACTTATTGCCGAATTCTAGAGGCATTGCCTAATATCAGAACTCAACGCCTCGACACCATAGTGAAAAAATGAAAATATTAAATATTTAATTTCGTCAAGAGGGAATCGAACCCACAACGTGTATATGTAATATATAGTTATTTCTATTTCTTGTCTCATTTATAATCGGTTAGTGTTAATTCTTGTTATTACCTTTCTGCTGACTGCAGAGTGTTGTCGGCATGTGGAGAGACGCTCAACTTGCTCGCGCCGCCTTTGTCCTCCGCCACAACATTATGTACTTAATGGAATCTGTAATAGAATATTTTAAATATTATTCCAAAAAAAAAATGTTCTCTCTAGATAATCGTCTTAAATTATTTTAGTTAAGTTATTCTCAAACAATATTTGAATGAATGAAGTTTTTTTTTATATTAACAGATTTAGTGTGAGTTAACTGTAAGTTGTATGCATCATGTTGTTGATAAAAGTCACGAGCTTTATGTAAAATTGTCGACCATCGACAAATAAACAAGAAAGCTAGACTAATAAGATTTTGTTACGACTTGAGTAATACATATAATAATACAATTATATAATTTCTGTTCTACCTTTATTTCCAAATCTTATAAATGAGAAATTAATTTATCCGCTCACCAGTGAAGTTTTATTTATAATTTAATAGTCCGCTCTGTGTTTATAATATAAAAATTATACATTTTGATTAATATTATAAAGTCGTTACCAAAGTAAAAAACTAAATATTTTTTATAAAGTGAATATAAAGTGCGTTATTATTAAATAATAAAATATTTTTTGCAATAATACCAAAAAATTTAAAATTGTACGAAGTGATGAAATACTAGAAGTTCATTTGTATAGAAGATACGACGAAAATGCACTTGTATGTGTATTTCATTAGAAATATCCGTACGAGTATTTACACATTTCAAAAATAAAAAGCGTATATTTCTCAATTGTAAGTAATATTTTAAACATTCTTTATTTAAGCAAAAACATGGAAACACCATTTGTTTATGCAATTGCTGTACGGTTCTTGTTTTTAATTAACGAAAACAATTCCCCGATCAAATTAGGGCCGCCGTAGTAAATCCTCTGTGGAGTGCGATTATATTAGCAAAAACTGGACGGAAAAAATGACCAAAAAGTACTTTATTTTTTTTAATTTGACCAATACAATGACAACGATCTAATACTTTCTTTTTTTCTTCTAAAAATGAAGTAGATACTTAGGATACAAAACATTCTTGCCACTTAGAAAATACTTGGGATTTCTTCTAGCATCATCACTATTTACGGACCCTCGTGGCGCAATTGTAACGCGACGGTTGTGGGTTCGATCATTTCTCGAGGAAATATATTATTATTTCTTAATATTTACATTTCTTTGCTCTGGCACCAAGGCAAAAGCCCGGTGTTTAGTTCCGCCACTCTACACAACTTACTATTCGAAGTTATGAAAGAAAATGAAAAGTAGCTTCAATAAACAATGCTATCAACACTAATGACATTTAATAATTGCTGTAAAAGTGAAGGCAAGACGAACTGAACGCCAGCCAACTTTATAAGGACTTGGTTATGCATGAAATGGGGAACTGTGCCAACTATTACCCACACTATAGGAATGCTTCTCCTTCCTATGGAACAGAAGACTCACAACTGGGTGAAATTTAATTGAGCTCGTGTGAATAAGAGCACTTTTAGGCGACCAAACAATTTGCGAGTAAATATTTGTTTGAATATGACTTCTATAGCACTTAAGAAATAACGAACTAACTTGTGGTTCTATTTAATTAATTTGAAATAGAAAAAATAAGTATTAAAATAGTTTTATATTTGATCTTCAGGGTTTCACGTCTAATACTTGTAGAGGTTGTATGGCTAAGCATGCATTCAGCTTTATTTTTTTTTCGCATAGTTGGGATAGATAGAGGGAACTTAGTGATAAGACATTCTGTTCTTCAATTTTCATCCAATTTTCAAGATAATGCGTGTTAATTGGCGAAATAAAAATAATTGTCAATTGTTAAGATCGTTATGTAAGTATCGATTTTAATTAAAAATGTAGTTTCATTTACGTTATTTACGTTTTCAGATGCAGCATTTAGAACTCTTTTCACGTTTCTCACGGCTTCCAGTTCATAAGACATTGTATGAAGCCATAAATAATACTGGCGTATCGAACGTGATGGGCTCTAGTAGGTATGGTCATTTAAGATATTTCAAACTTCAATAGTATTGCCGCCATTACATACAATATAACAATTTACTCTAATTTAGATCAGAAGTTTAATTATCCTGATAATAATGATAATAATTGTTAGGTTTATATTATGTTGTGTGTGGTAATACTGCCAACTCTCCGTTTTTTTAGTAGGAGAATATTATTCATTATCATTAGTACTTATATATATTTTTTGTAGGTTTTGGTTTTATTCATACTGTACGTTGTTAGAATAAAAAAACGCAGAGCTTTCGCCGCATCAAATGGTTGTGATTTTTCTATAATTATCTTTAAATTTACTGTATATAATTTTATATGTTATTTAATTAATATAATATTGAGGTCAGTCGTAGCGCAGGGGCACAAAGTGTGACTGTAACGCGACGGTTGTGAGTTCGATCCCCACTCCAGGAAATTAATTAATTAGGTATGTAAGTTGAACAAAATTAACTTTGCCGATGTATATTTGTTTTTGTTATAATAATACGAAAGTATAAACGATAAATAATCGTTTTTCATAATTGTTATCAAAAATTCAAAATCTTTTTTATCATTGTTAACAAAAAAACAAATACAAATTATATTTTTAAAATAATAAATACGAGTTCTGTAGCAAACTCGTTTGTAAGTATATTTGGTTGTGTTAGTTAAGAACACCAGAAAATTTTGTAGACAGTTGTTCTTGCCATTTGTCTAATGAGAGCTACTTGGCTCGCTTCACGCTTTTCAAGTCATATTTTTGCTTTCATTAAGCATCTGTGAATTTCCATCATTCGTAGGCAAGTAAGCACTGTTTGCTGTTTTCACTTCATAAATACTTTTTGATCAATTGACGTAAATTATATCAATTGTATATAAATAATTAATTAATTTGAAAGTAAATATTTAATTTGTTATACACAATTTTTTTAAAACATAGCTTAAAAAATAATATTTACTGATCTGGATAAGATGAAAAATTATAATAGTTTTCTAAGATCCAAAATTCAAACAGAAAGAAGCATGTTATATTGTAAATTTTAGAATATATTTCTAAATTATATAATTTATATTTGTCTGTAATATTATATCTAGATAAACGATGTCTATAGAAACAAATTTCGCCTTTAAGACCGTGACGGCCAACTGCACAGATTTTGCTTAACATAGTTTCCTAAAAATGTAAAATAATAAGATCATCCGTACATGACTTTTGATCTTAAAATATTCATCTACATTTTACGCAAGTTGTCACTAAACACACACTATCGAGAGTTGTTATATTTATCATTCTACATTTCTGCATGCAGTACGTATTCTCATTGAATATTCATTTCGCGTTACTGAAACTGTAGCAAAGCAATTTGTTTCAAATGTTAAGATTTAGGTTCTAAAAATATTTAAATAGTAGGTTGTTATGTTCTACATTGTGTTGACGTATTCAAGATGTATTTAGTAAAATAATAATGAAAATAATTAAAATTAAAATAAAAAAATAAATATGTATAAAGAAATAACGTACACATGTAAGAGATATTGCTATCCTTCAGGTTAAATACATTTTTATGCTTAGCATTACATATGCATTTTAGCTATGCAGCTAAGATAAAAATACTGAAAAAAAAAGAAAAAATATTCATTTTTTCTGATAAAGAAAATCTAGTAACATCATATTCGACTATAATTCGACGATGTATTATCTAAGTTATTTTATTTTTTGTTTTATTTATTCTGTTATCTGCTTTTTACTTGCATACTGTACTAAAAACAAAATTAAAATAATAAAATAAAATTAGAATATGTATGAAAATTATGTGTAATAAATGAATGATATGTATGAAAAAATGGATACTTATTTTAATGTGATGAGCATGAATAGCACACTGCACAAAGGTAACATCTATAACCAATAAAAAACAATATTAGATATTAATATTAACGCAACAGAAATATCGTGCTTGTGCTCTATTATTGGTCCTACAGCTGTAGAATACTTTTTATTGTTTTTACAGACTGTGTTAAAGAACGTATAAAACTATTTAGGAAAATAGTGATGTTTTATTACGATACAGTTTTATTATAACTTTTGAAATTAAAGTTTAATGTCATCGTAAATTATTTTTCCTAGTTACGTTTAAAAGTTTTTTTGTGTTTATTATGTAGACAGTGTAGGCAGAGGAAGCATTGTGTTCAAACACTCCAGTTTCTGCCGAATCCTGGAGACATTGCCGTGATTGCTATACCTCGACACTAGAGCGAAGAAATGAAAATATTATATATTTTATTTCTTTGAATTGAAATCAAACTCACGACTCTGCGTAACGACTGACCTTTGGTAAAAAAAAAATATAGTGCAAACTTGCAAAATAAAAATATTTTTAATTTCTATGTAGATATGTCCATGGGTAAATATGTATTTGGAATACCTTACGTATGTGAAATCGTCTTTGCAAAATACCTACGTTGTATATACAATATGCAACAATTCACTCTAAATTCTCTCACCAGTTGCTGGATATTGCTCCCTCGAGGCTGGCTCAATGTAATGAAGTCGGAGAATCCACTGGAACGTATATAGGAAATTTCCTACAGGGGTTAAGAAATTCAAACATGTTTAGTGTTATACTATATACTGATTCTAGATTGTATAGTAGAGTCGGAAATTACATTATTATAAGTTAATTTAGAAAAATAAATATTACATTACAAAAAATACTTACGACCAGAAAATTCAAAATAATCCCGAATATAAAAAAATTATTTTAGTATAAGTACTTCACGAAAAATAAATGACCTATATAGAAAGATAAATAAAATGAATGCAACTATAAAATGTACTGGTTACATGAAATTGCACTTAGTAGGGATCTTTCAGTGACATTGTAACTGGAATGAAGCTGGTTGAAATTTTATCCTGGGCAACGTTAAATTTAGTTACTTTAATGTAAATAATTAACAAATCTAAGCATAATATTTTTAAAGTATACAATGTTGAATAATTAGTTGTTGCTTGGACCTTAAGTGAACAATAATAGTAGGCTCTTAATGTAAATTATAAACATAAAATAAAAATGAGATATATGTTTCCTTTCACCTAACATTTAATAGAAAACTACAATAAAAACATTCTTGTTCTATAGCTATCGTATTCGTACGACAAATCTCACGGATATAATTAATTAATTTATATTTATGGATAAAACCGAGATAGTTGCCGTTGATCCACTTTTGATAAAATTGTACCAGCGGACAGGAGTTGACAACCTAAACACTGTAAAGAATATTTTTACCTATAACAATAAATATCACTCAAATAATTAAATTAGAAGAGAAAATGTTTAGTTTCCTGGAACATGAGATAAAACCATGACTACGTAAGTTCTATAAGGATTCCGACTTGCAAGTTACGCCATGCTTAGGCGGGTCAAGTAGGGTTGCACATAGATAATGTAATAGAAATAAGCTTATTACAGTAAGCCAGATAAATATACCTGAAGGTTGCTCAGTTCTATGCGAGTGGGCTCCTCTTGCCCTTAAGCCGTGGTGTATTCTTTTATTAAGATAATTGAGGAGAAGTTTAGTATATTACCGCCATGAAGCCTTTATTATAACGTTAGATATAATTTTTATTTATATTATTAATTTACTTGGTTTCTTATTTTTTAGGGTTCCGTACCTTAAAACAAAAAAACGAGACTTTATAGGATATCTTTGTTAACAAAACCTACAGTGTATTTCCCGTGGATCTAGGATTATGAAATTTGGTAAGAATTGTGAACTTAAATTATAAATATATAAAATAAATGTATAATGTATAAATATATAAAATATATGTACGAAACGTCCTCATACATATCTATATAAAAATATATCTATTATATAATAATGATATTTATTTAGCTGTTATAGTAATAATTACATAGGAGCTATAATTATGGGACACACAATGTTAGTAGGGAACCTTAGCAAAATATTTAACAGTTTAATGGAGTTTTCGTCTCGAGATAGCCCATAGAGGTGTGCTTAATCAAGTATCTTATCTACTCTATGAAGAGCTCTTAACATGATGGCACTAATTCTGTAGAGTATGGTTCTTCTCAGCTAATAGTATTGTATAGTCGAAGATATTTATAAATTGGCTATTTAACAATGAATATGCCATTTGCTATTAGATTGGAATCACTCAACGGCTACATCAGAAATAGCCCGACGTCCCAGGACAGAGGAGTTCCTTCACATGAAAATAACTATCAATATACCAATATAATTGCTGTTTGGCCTTACTAAAATGTTTATTCACATACATTGTACCAGCCAAATTAATATATTATTACTTATTGGCATTAAATGTGACTGGAAACGCGCAGGCTGTGAGTTCGATGCCCACTCGAAGAAATGAAATATTTAATATTTTAATTTTCTCGTTCTGGTAACGAGGCAAAGCGCGGTGTTGGGTTTCGCCATTCTATAAGCCATTAAGCTTATATTATTGTTTATCTTATCTACATATTCAATTCAACTCAATACATTAAAAAGTTAACATCATACGACACACCAAATCCACCAATAATTCAGTTAAATATTTTATAGTTAAAAATAGCAAACAATCTAAAGCGAAATATTTGTTTTTTTTAATTCGTTTTTACGTGCTAATTGCAGGTACTTTGCCGACACCTTCTCTTTGAACTAAAGTTTGAAAATTCACCCAAATTTCGAGTTCGCGACACGTAGAATATGAAATAATTACTCAGCCGAGCTGCGCGGAGTGTTATTAGGCCGCCAGCTTTTAAAGAGGAAAATTTGTGAAATATTTGCTATTTCACACCTTAATTTACAGTTCAGCGACAATTCTTTTGTTATGGCCTCTTTAAAATATTTGCTTTACGTTTTGTATAGGCCTAATATTGTACAATATTTTTTATTTTACAATATTTTCAACATTTACAATATTTTTGCAATTGTGCTTGTAATAGAACAATTATGTAGCTACATTTAAATATTTATGTTAATATTTTATTGAAAACTAGCGGTCCGCTCGGCTTCGCCCGCTTTTTTCTTATTTAATATTCTTTAGATTTAAAAAGATTAATTTAGTAGTTATAGTTATCTATACACACAAATTCTTTTTTTTTGGCATTTTATTTGTGTTTGCTCTTATGTTTTCTAAAGAGTATTTTTCTTTCTTTAGTGTGGAATAATACTCTTAAATTGGTAAAAATTACCCACATTATTGATCTTTTGCTAAGGTGACATCGAATATTCCAGATCTTAAAAATCTAAAATATGTCATATTCAATAAAGTGCTGTGTATTAAGGAAAGAAAATTTTCAATTTCTAATACGAATTCTTCTAACTGCTTTATAATTCATTTGAAAAAGCTAGTATATGATAGCCTAGGTCAGGTACTACGAACATATGTGAAGTTTCCCATAAAATCAATCAATTCTTCACATCGCCTATCGAATACAAATGAACAGTAACTTATGCATTCAGTTGGATTGCTAGTAGAAATAATATCTAAAATAAAAATGTTATTGAATTTCAATCAATTTAGAAGAAAAATATATTTTTATATTTTAACTTGCGTGTATATAAAAATAAAACAAAAAATATTTTCAGCTCCATACTGTATTGTATTTTATACAGGTAGGCAGGAGGTAGGAGAGAGCTTAGTGTTGAGAATTTCCGTTTCTATTTTCCGTTGAATTCTGAAGAAAAGGCGTATTGAATGGCGTAACTCAACGCCGTGCTTTGCTTTGACATCAGGGCGAACAAATGAAAATGTACATTTAAATAAATACTTATTTAATTTTCTCGAGTGGGAATCGAATCTACAACCTGAGACGTTTACAGTCACACGCTTGTACACGCATCCGAAAACTGGCCTCATAAAATGTATATATTTTAAGATATAAAGAAAAAAGAAATCAATCTCTACGACTTAAAAAAATTCTATATTCGTCACGTACTATAATAACAACGTCAATATCGCAAGGAAAATTGCGAGCAGAAGGATACGCTCCAATTATTATGTGTAAATATAAAGGATGTGAGCCTACAACGGAATTAACTTTCAGAGATGCCTTTTATATCGGAGATAAGGAAAATTCACGCTAATTTAATATTTTGCGCAACGTCTAAAGTTTATAATTTCTTATATATGTAGAAGGAAGAGATTGGAACAGATATTATATTATCTTTGATGTTTAATGATTAGCTTTAATATTATTATCTGTAGCAACTGTTTATAATATGACTGGCTGTGTTAATGTAAACAAGACAATGTGTCAACACATTTGTATAGCTTTAGAGGAAATGATCGAAAAGACACTAATTGTTGATTATTGTAGAATTACGATTGGCTGACTTATATTTGTTGGACTCCTATTTGACTTTTATTAGACCAGTGAGGTAATTTGACCAATAACGCGGAGGCTTATGCCTTGAGTAGAGTCGTGACGTGTGATGGTGAAGTTCGATTTTAAAATAAGGAGGAAGTTGACGATCGTGGAATGTTTTAGTGTTCTGATGTTTTTGACGATCGTAGAATGATTTAGTCTTCTGATGTTTTGGAGAAAGGAAGGACTAGTGACGAGTGTCACGAATCTGCTGCGTTATTCCTGCTTGCATTTACCCACAATGGAGCCCACAGGTCCAATAAGAGTCATTTGCGAGCAATCTCCTACATATATATGTAAAAAATAACAAAGATTAAGCTTTTTGTTTGTGTAACACTTAAGGACCGCTACATTCACAACTTCGTACTGTTTTTCTATATATGAAAACTAGCGGACGCTCGCAGCTTCGCTTGCCTATTTAGGGGTGAATTCTAATAAACCACGAAACATGTATTCAATGAAATATTTTTAAGAATCTATATTTCAAATTTTATAAAAATCGGTGGCGATTTAAAGATTTTTCCATACAAACTTTCAACCCCTTATTTGCACCCTTAAGGGGTGAATTCTAGAAAACCATGAAACACATATTTAATTAAATATTTTTAAGAGTCTAAATTTCAAATTTTATCATAATCGGTGGCGTTTTAAAGATTTTTCCATACAAACATTCAACCCCTTATTTGCTCCCTTAGGGGGAGAATTTTAGAAAATCATGAAACACGTGTTCAATTAAATACTTTTAAAAATCTAAATTTCAAATTTTATAAAAATCGGTGCTGATTTAATTTTTTTTTCATACAAACTTTCAACCCCTATTTCACCTCTTTCGCGTTAAAATTTTTCAAAATCCCTTCTTAGTGGATGTCCAGATTACGAAAGTAAACATATGTCCAAATTTCACGTTTCTACGCACAGCGGTTACGGCTGTGCGTGCGTCTTACCTCAGTCAGTGAGGACAAGTCCAAGTATATATATAGATAAGCTACAGCAATCATTATTACAAGAGATTTCATTTATTTTATTGAAAATCTAAATTAATACAAAGTAATTGCAATATTATACAGATATTATAATGAAATTTTTACAGATCATAAAATGTCATCACATATGTTAAGCTTATATGATATTTTTTTTTTTTTTTTTTTTACCTTCGCACTTTATCCCACATGGTAATTAGTGATCCTATTGTCAGGACACTCCGTTCACTATTTTCAGCGCGAATGAATATCGTGCTTATTAACGTAAAATTAGATTTTACCTATCCTTTAATAGTTAATTAAAGTTTTAGTAGTAAAATATATTAGGTACTTGTTTAATGCTTTTCTAATAAACTTAATTGAACTTTTGTATTACGTCCTTAATAAATAATAATGTGAACTATTTATAATTTTTTTATGAAATTAGTCTTCAATAAGTAATAAAAATTACAAACTCCACTCACAAAGATTGGTCAACTGATAGACACGAAGGTTATTATTATATTAAAATAGAAATATACATCGATTTATCTAGGCAATACTTTGAATATAATATGATAACGTGAATTTTTGAACATGTAAGATTGCGTTTATAAAATTAAGATGATATATTAGATTTTCAAGAAAACAACAAAAAAATAAGTTTTTGAAAGTCATTTAAGAATATTATAAATAAAATAATAGAGTAATAAGTTTATAATTTTATTGTGAAATAAAATATTTAATTCTTCTAGCTTAATGCGTTGATTGGAGTTCAACGCCACGCTTGACCTCATTCCCAGAGCGAATAAATGAAAATATTAAATATTTAATTTGTATTTCCGTATTTCTCGTAGTTGTATATCTATGCTGTATATAAAATTTTATTTCTTTTATATCTTGATAATAATAACTAATGTCTATTAAAACGAACTTCTTGGTTAACGACAAAAGTTTGTTGAAAGCGTTTTATTCTCAAGGCTTTACAACGAGATAGAATGAATTGCCCAAGTTTTGGGGAGGTGGTCTGACGCATTGCCTTTTGAAAGTACTGAGTTCCGACTACTAAAATTGTTAAGAAAATATTATAATTTCATTTTATATATAAATATTATAATATGAAAAACAAAAAACATTTTGAAATATCAATTAGACTGGTACAAACTATTTACTACTATTTATAAATATAATATAACTAGCGGCCCGCCCGCGACTTCGCCTGCGTGAACTACGTTATTATTAATTTCTGTCTCCATGAGTACCTACGTCCTATAAGTGACGTCCATGCAAAATTTGAGACTCCTAGCACTTGTAGTAACGAAGTTTCATACAAACTTTCAACCTCAAAAAAAACCCCTTAGAAGTCGAACATTGCAAATTCCCGTCTTAGCGAGCACCTACGTCCTATAAATAACTCCTATGCAAAATTTGAGATTCCTAGCACATATAGTTTCTGAGATTTCGTGATGAGTGAGTGACATTTCGATTTTATATATACCTATAGATGAGTATATGAAGAAAACGTAGCAAATTAACTCGTTTATTTTTAGCACATCTTCTATATTCTAATAATTGAGAGGTCAGGCTGCGTAATCTATGAAAAAATTCAAGGTTATTGTCAATGAGACATTTCATACATTTCGTTTATTAAACACTTGATTGCTTTGTTTAGACAACACGATTAGTCGCTGACAAGGTTGTGATAGGAATTAATACGTGTAATCTTTTAAGATCGTGAAACCGTCGTGGCGCAGCGGCACACGGGTGGTTTTGGGTTCGATCCCCACTCGAGGAAGTGAAATATTTATTAACGTTTATATTTTCTTTTCTTCGCTTTGGTGTCGAGGCAAAGCGCGTTGTTGAGTTCCTCCACTCAACACGCAATGTCTCCAGAATTCGACTGAAAGTGGAGAATGGAGTATGTTAACACTATGTTCACTCTCCGTACCCTATTGTGTGCGTGAAGCTGAAAAATTAAAATACAGAAGCTTTTTACTTCTATTACATAGGAATACGTTCGAAACTGCAATTTTACTTTAAGTGTTACCTAAACAATTAACAGCTTAAATGCTAAAAGAGGTCAGAGGACTTTGTTACGTTTAAACAAGTAAGTTACTTTATTTATTTACAAAACGTTGAATCTAGGTCAATTTTCCCCAGCACAGCTGGTACTGCAGTTGAAAATTAAAAACCTATAACAAGCTGGTTCGTTATCACGATTTTCAATAGACTTTAGCCGAAAAGCTGTCATCTTGTTTATATAACATTGGATTTTGAGAACATAACTTGAATGTATAATTAATAGATAAGGTCTGGTCTGGTGGTATTCCTTAAGGTGTTGTTTTTAAAGAGAAACCCTTGCTTAGTGTCAAATTTAATATTTTTTATAATTTTAATAAAAACAAAACAGAAATAAATAAAAATATTAAGTAATCAGTTTTAAAATACGAACTATTTATAGAGAGAGAGCAAGTCTGTATTTTGTGCTCTCCATAAATAGAATTTTATATTTATTGTACTCTGTCGTGATTTGTAGCTTTTGTTCGATATAATATTACGTACTTATCTATTAATATAATATTATATGACACTATAATGGCGCAATGGAACAGTGTCTGTCCATAAAACCCGATGTTAGCTAGTTCGATTCCCTCATTGGGGAAATCTCACTCACATCACACCATCAGAAATAAATTCCTAAATTCGTAACACCCTAATAGAAATAGCTTTTGTTATTCAAATAGATATTAGCCCCAAAGAGGTCAACAGTAAGCTCGGTATATTTATTTTCAAGAAAGTTAGACATTATGCTAATGTGTGTTGTGTGCGAGTGATATCATAACGTGAACGGACTCATTTTGCGTAATGTTGCGTGATAGTAGTGTTAGTTTTATGTTCCGTAAGTCCCTGGATAGAGGTTAGGTTAACAGATGAAAATAGAATATAGATAAACATTTTTTAAGCCTTTCTGTTTTTTCTGTGATTGTAAAACTGACAGGTTGTGGGTTCTATCTCCACTCGAGTACATTAAATATGTATTTAAATTTATATTTCTATTTTTTACTCTGGTGTCGGGTAATTCACGGCGTAGACTTCCGCCACTCATCAGGCAATGCGTCCAGAATTCGCTGGAAAGTGGAGGACGGAGTGTCTTAACGCTAGGTTCCTTCTGCATACCCTGCTATGTGCGGGATACAGTGTGAAGCTGAAAAAAAAAAATTTTCATTTTTATTTTATTAAGACAAACACAAACCTATACAATATAAAGATTAAAACACATTAAAAATCTTGTTATTGTTTCTTTAAATATAAAAAACAATAATATTATATTACTGTTTGCAAAGAAAAATCTTATTGTATATCAGGAAAATGCTGAATTAGAGTGTAATAACAGTATTGCCAACAAAGGAAATGTCTTATCTTGTTTACAGCAATAAGAGAAAAGCTTTATTTATTTAGTAACAATGTCTGGAAATCTGTTTGCATTTTCACTTACAGAAATATTCTCTTAAGTGCCTCGACGTCTTTTAAAAAACATTGGAGTACAAAAGATTTGCCTCTTTAGTGCCGGCCTTTTATATTTAAAGTGACAGTTTAAAAAGTTATTATTCATACTTTATAGTGAAAAAAAGCGAATAAATAATTGCACGGTTTTCATTTAAATAATTATATTTGGGTATTTATGAATGATTAAGACAAATGTTCTATTTAAAAAAAATAAAAAATCATCTTCACAATCTTATCCCGCATATAGGCAGAGGTTAACAGGGAACCTAGTGTTAAAACACTCCGTATATCTATGTAGATATACTCAAATAAATATGAATAACATCATCATTCTAATTCATTTAATTGTGCAACTCTTTTATAATTATAAATATATATTATATACTATATTGTATAGTATAGACACTATTTTCACTATTTCCTTTTATTTATTGTTAGGATAGTTGCAAAACAACACATCAATCCCAACTAAGCACTGGACACGTAAATGTCATACTTTGACCTATGAAAATGTCCGACAGAGGCAATGAACTTTCACTAATTATCCCCATGTACTTATATTAATCTATGTCTCGATAGGTATTCGAATACAAGCGAGATATATTTTATTACGAATATGCCTAATATAAAAAAAAAACTCTTTTAATATAAGAATCATCATTATCATCATCAACAGCCATCTTTTGTCCAATGCTGGACATAGGCCTTCCCCAATTCTCGCCACCACACTCGATCCTCAGCTCTTCGGACCCATCCGCTTCCTGTCAACCTCTTTATGTCGTCGGCCCATCTGGCAGGGGGTCGTCCCACCGGTCCTTTTGTACGAGGTCTCCACTCTAAGACACGTCTGCCCCAGCGGCCGTCAGCTCTACGACAAATATGCCCCAGCCTAATATGAGAATGCATAGGGTAAAACCGTGATATGCCCCAATGGGATAGACCCCTCATTTTCTAAAAATCCAATTGACAAAAAAAAAGTCATTGGGAATAAGTATTTAAATACATTCAAACTCCAAAGCTACATCATATTTGTGGATATCATATCGTCTGGAAATCAGCTTGCAAACACATCTTTCGTGAATACCGATGCCTGTATTTGCAAAGCCTCATAGATTTGTGAACGTGTGGTTGGTTGCTGCTTGCACATTACGTTAGGGTGGAGCGGAACTGATGTAAATGGTGAAGATCCGTCGATATGACATATAATAGTATAAAAGTTGTATAAATAGAGAGAGAGAGAGAGAGAGAGAGATACAAAATAAATCTGGTTATAGACCTTTCAGTGTGATTATTAACAATTTTAAAGGTAATGAGTGTAGGATGTGTACTTTCGTTTCACTAGTGGAGAATCTAAGACGTTAATTGGATCTGGAATTACGAGAGCAAATAACACATGGGCTACAATACAACAGTTATATAAAATCTTTTTTCAGAGTATAAATCAATGTTGGACAATGTTAAATATATTAAAATATCAATTAAATCTAGTGTCTTAAATAACTTTTTAAAGATATATTGAGATTCCATACATACTAGAGGTAACTTTTATATAGAATTTCATATGTATTTATAGTTTTAAGTGTGAACTGAATTCGAATCCCAATAGAAATTGAACCCACAACCGCTGCCTTTACAGTCGGACGCTGCATCATTGACTAAAAAATATTTTTTAAGTTACGTAAGTGCACATATTTCAAGCAAAAAATAAAAAAAATTAAAAAACATGGAAAATATATTTATAACAAATTCGGTAAGTGTTATTTATAATATAAAATTCAAATATAATTTTTCATTAAAATAGCTCTGTGAGTACGTTAACAGTACTAGCGAACGGCATACAACAAATATAGTATGTAAACTTACAAGGGTCGATTAGACTGCATACATATTTTAACACTCGCTATGGGTAAAGCCTTCTAGGGGTAATTGTTCAGTATGTTCATTTTGTAAAGGTTAGTTAAGCGTAGTTAGTTATTTTATACTATAGTTTATTAATATAGGGGTGAAATTATTGTTGTAAAATCTCTTTACGTGTTTTTACGTTTTTTTTATTTTGATATGGTATAAAAAATTATAAATAACAAAGAAATAAGCACTTTTTCGGTACCAAGTAGTTAGAATTATTTAATTTTATAAATTAATCTAAGCTATAGTGGCGCAATGGGTCGATCTACGACAGTAAGCGCGATGGCTGTAGGTTTATTCCCTACTCGGAGGAATGAATTATTTTCATTTTCCTGCTCTGGTTAGATAAATTATGAGATAGAGTATTGACATTTCAGGTTAGGGCAGACGACGAAGTGTCCTTCACACTAGATTTCCCTACATACCCCGCTTTGAAAGATTTATCATTTTTCAAAAGTATATGTATCCAAAAAACGAAAAAATACCATATTGGTATTTATTTTTACTATTTGTAGCTGCTTGAATTTTTCTCACCATGAATACAAAGTCTCTTAACCATAACTTATTTTGCAATCCCAACTAAATATTAACTTTGATGATAAAAGCGATGTAATATTAAAAATATTAGATTTCATTTTAGTAGCTAGCACTTAACCCATACTAATATAACTAGAAGCCGGGTGTAATAAAAACCCCGGCGACGTAATTCGTGTATTATAATGTCAGAAGCTAAAAAAATATCTATAGAGAAAGGAAAACATTAATGTTATTAGAAGCAGGAAAAGGAAAAGTTATATAAAATATGGCCTGTTATCCTGTTGAAAGCTTGGTAATTAATGTTAGTTTTTAACTGCAGTATTAGGTACTATAGCTTCTCTAGCGTATTTTAAATTTAGACAACTTATTGCAATATATGTAGGTCAAAAAGGCCTCTTCGTTTAATTAATATTTTTAAAGTGAGTGAGTGAGTGAGTGTGAGGTTATGATGGCGTAATGGGACAGCGCTTGACGCTTGTATACGTAATGGTTGTAGGTTTGATCTCTGCATGAGAGAATTAATTATTTTCTTTCTCCACCCTGGTAGACGAAGTGGGGCGTCGAGTTTCGAGTTTTATAAGTTTCATAAAGCGGAAATCGGTGTTGCTTCCCACCATGTTGTCATATATGTTTGGCGGGTGGTGCTACTATCATAAATACTATACATATGTCCACTTTATATTGTTCCCACTACGGATAGTTTGGTTTTTTATTTCATTTATTATTCAATTATTACAGAATTTTAAACAAATTGATTAGAAAATATAAACTTCTACAACTTTTCGCGTACTTCTAACATCGTCAAAAATATAGGATAAAAATATCTATCAACTCTAAAGATTGCTTTGAAGCTTCCTTTTAAAAAAGAATAAACTAAGTTTATACATGGGCTGTACGATCGATTGACTTGAGGAATTGTTTACATATAAAATATTTTTATTTCTCTAGTTTGACAAATAGTGACGTCAATTCTAGTTACGATGTTTTTTACAATGATATATTATTAAAATTTTTAGACGAAGTAACATAATAATAAAGCTGCTTTCAGTAATAAAATGTATGCTTGAAAAGTTGAAACCAATTGGAACTAAAGTAATGTATACTTAAGTTATTAATAACAATTCTGAAATTTTAAGTTTAAGTAGTTAATAATTAATGATGTTCTACTTGTAAGACAAATAGCTATACGACGAACAGCCGCGGCGTGATCACGCCCTAGTCTACGCGGTCACGGGCACCGGCCAAATTGGCACCACTCGCTTAGTTAATTTTATCGATCGCACCGATTGCCCTGTTAAGAATATATAACTATTTAAATGTAAGCGCTTTTGTTATTTTTTTGTTATAATAAAACACGTTATTGACAGGATCTTTTACGCGAATGTAAAAGATAAATCGGTTCATATATATTTTTTACATTATGTTCAACTTCACAAAGCTGATGTCTTTTCCGTCTAGAGTTCCCCTCAGTCTGAAGGCGATGGTCGTCCGCAATAGGCGAGCCTTCCACCGAGGCGTCGTCGTGCGTGAACGGTCCCGGGGCTTGCCTTACTGCCAGAGCGCAGAAATGAAAATAATTAAGAAATAATAATTCATTCCTTCGAGTGGGGATCGAACCCACACACCGTCGCGTTACAGTCACACCCTTGTGCTGCGCCGTGATGGCTTTTGCGTAAAAGCATTTAAAAAAAGTATGTTAAGTGCATCGTGATGCTAGGAAAAATGTAATAACACGACGCAAAATAGTTCCATATTTTCCAATTTATTTTAGACTATAAAACATTCTGTAAAACATATTTAAAAGTTTTTATATTTTTACAAGTGTTAAACAATACCACTTCCACATCCGCATTTGAGTAGCAAAAATAAAACCACATTCGTCGCTTCCACTTTGTATTCAGATCTATTGTGCATTGCTTTTGTAAGCTTTTCTGATCTCTTTGGAAGAATTTCGAAAGCCCTTATCAAAGCTGCCCTACGTCAGACTTTCTTCTTTCTGTTTATAAAAATAGACTATTTCATTTCTCATATCTTAACTTAATTTTTATTTCTCTTTCAAATTCAAATTCAAAATATTCTTTATTCAAATAGGCAATTATTATAAGCACTTTTGAATCGTCGAATGAACATATGAACAAAAAGCTACCACCGGTTCGGAAGGCAGTTCTGCTGAGAAGAGCCGGCAAGAAACTCAACAGTTGCTCTTTTCAAAATCAATGGTACAATCTATTACATTAGCTGGCAGCTATCCTGCATTACATTCAATAGACATTAATTCCATACATGTTTATCCTCTAAATATTCTTGAACAGTGTAATACGCTTTACTTGTTAGAATTTTTTTTACAGATATTTTAAATTAAATGTCTTTATATTTGGTGTGTAATAGTGCTTAATATTAAGGGAAGGTCGTAGTGACTTGGCAATCTAGGAGCACAGAAAAGGGTGACCTCGTTCCGAAAATCCATTGTCAATATGCCTACAATTTGCAATATCGACGAAATTGGCCGCATTGCTGATCAGAAATCGATTGTTGTATTTCCGCTTGAAAAAATTTGTTTAATTTTTTATGTAAAACTATAACTAATTCATGCGTTCAGTTGTTGGTATAGCTTATATAAATATTATTATGATTTATTTGAACTATTTTGCCTCTAGTTTTTTTTTGAAAAGCGTAGCTTCAATTTGTAAAGCTTATAATTGGCCTGAATGAAAAATAAACAAACTAGTGTCTTTCATTCAATATTGTTAAAATGTTAGTCACAAAAATGATACCAGAATTTTGGGTATCCCGAATATTGCTGTTATGATGCGTGAAAACAAATCTTTATGTTAAGACATTCTGTTTTTCACTTACATTTTATTTTAGAGTTAGTTAATGAAACTCTATTCATAATCAAAATAATTGAACAATTGATATTTCTCAGTCAAGATGCTTTAAATATTTTTTTTTGAATATTTGTTAAAGTTTTAAGCGTCAGTGTCTGGCACGCGCGCCGCTTCGCCCGTTTGAACTGTACCAATATTTATGAAAGTGTATTGAAAAAACCGGCCAAGTGCAAGTTCCGATTCGCCACCACGAGTACCGTACCAATTTCAGGATTTTAGGCCAATTAATTTATCTCGAGATCGCGTGGATATTAATATCCAATATTCCGGTCTACGGTCCTTTCAAGTTAACGCAATTAAGAGATACAAGCATTTATTCATCGTGTTTGCTGCTTTTTGCATGAGACTCGCCGTATTAAGGCCTATAAGGACTTCCCGAGTACTTACAAATATAAAAAGCTCGGAATAGAGAAAATTTGTAGGTACTTCAGAGAAATAAATCAATATGAACTTTTAATCTGTACTTCGCTTCATACAAAAACTTTACATATCGTATGTTCAGTATCAACTATTTTGTTGTTTAGATTGCCTACATCTAAACTGGTCTTAAAGGCTTCAATGTAGTTTTAGGGCTTAAATTGAAAGCTCTCGGACTTAGGGCTTGTGCAGGTATTGATCGGGGCGTAGACTTTATCAGTTGGGACTTCTCAAACTTGATGATAACATAAGACCCGTTGAGGGTCCTGTACAATTCGGTCATGGTTCTTTGTTTCGACAGTACTGAGCACAGATACCTCATTGAATATTTGCTTATTTGCCAACATGATAAAACCATATTACCATATATCATTTTTGACGCTGTTAGGATTTCTTGAAGTTAAGTTCTATCATATAGGCCCTGCATCAGAAATCAACCATGCATTTTGCATTCGGCATCCGGTGTTCTATTGGCCAACTTTAAACGACCTCACTCTCAACCCATCACCGCAACGTTTTCCAAAAGTTTTGAGCCCTATTAATTTACACATGGCAATGTTTTTGTTATTTTCCCTTTTTCTACGGAATTCTGCAGTGCGAGCAAATAATGGCGCGCGCAGAAACTTAGTTTTAAAATATTATAATATATTCAATGTATATTTAAGTAGCTAAATATGAAATACAAATGGCGGTTTTAATATTAATTGCGGATTTCATACAATTATATGGTTAAAGGTGTAACGACCGAAATGGAGTGATTACGTTAATATGTAACAGCACATTATATGTACATACGAGTATATATATACATTTTCTGTTATTTTTAATAGCTCAACACACCGTGCTTATCCTCGAAACCAGGACGAAGAAATGAAAATATTAAATAAATCATTTTCTCAAGTGGGAATCGAACCCACAATCTGCCGCGTTTTCTTACAGTCACACCCTTGTTTCCCTGTGCCACGAGTGATCTCTACTTTGTATCTTCTATAATAATATACAGTAATCCTTATATTATTAAACAACGTTAAAACAAACAAATACAGGTGGTAGAGATATTTATAGCTGAAGCTCACGGTACAATAACATGTGTACGTTTATACAGTAGTATTTACTTAACTAAGGATAATTACAATTTACATTGTTTCAGGAAATGTTCATACAACGCCATTAATTTTAGGATTTTAAAAATACTTTTTTAACCCACTTTTTAAATCTTTTTAGATCTTAGCATTACTTTAAAAAAGCAATGTTGCCAGATTTATTTATTTTTATCTATGTATATCGACTCGACGGCCTTAACATCGACGTCATTAAGTTTTTGTTAAACGAAGAAAAAATTCCAAAGAGTTATAAAATCCAAAAGTTCCTGAAAGGCGTGGGCTTAAATCCCGCTACGTTCAAACTTTATACGTTGTCTTAATAAGTATTATTTTATCCTAAGTGTGGAAACACTAAAAAAGAGTTACAAAATGGGATGATTCATACACTCTCGTCGCCCCGTCGACCTTCTATTGTGTAATTTGGTTAAGTTATGAGGGAGCAGACAAAAAATACTAGCATAAAGATATTCATAGCTGTTTTGACTCGGTCGCCAGACATCTAGGCGGCAAGTGTTCGCTGTTCATTTGGGTCGAGACGTTATTGATCTCTTATACTGCTTACTTAATATGGAGACGTATCCTAGTTTCTTGAAGTACTATGAAAGTTAGATTTGTTACGCCCAATATAATTATGTTTTTTTTTTCAGCTTCACGCTGTATCCAGCATTTAGCACGGCAGGCAGAGGGAGCCTAGTGTTAAGGCACTGCGCTTCCCACTTTTCTATCAAATTCATAGTCACAGCGTCTCTTAAACAAGGTCTTTTTTATTCCAATATTGGTGCAAAAATATCTAGCGTTTGTTTAGAGTTGGTATGCAATTTTTATGTAAAATTATAGTAAAATATCGTATGTAAAGTGGTTGTCTTAGCAAAATCAATAGAAGTATACGAAAATTTTAGTTGTGTCTGAAGACAAAGAGATTTGCCAAAAGATTAGGATCCTTTTGAATACTTGGTAATATTAGCATCATCAAAAAAGTTTGCGTCATTGTTATACGCCTTTGTAAAATAAATTTGAGAGAAAATATATATCATTATTTTTATGCTTGCCTTTGGCGTTTTCTATATAAGAAAGGGTCGACAATAGCAGCACGCATTAACGGGATAGTCAAAGGAATCGTAGTGTCAAACGCTACGCCTTGCTATATTTTTATTGCCTCGGTTATTTTCATGAAATTCTCAAATTGTTATTTATAAAACACAATTTAGAATTGTTGAATAAGTCCCATCAGCTTCTTTAAAATGTTGTTTTTCTCTTAAATTTGGTAATCCTAGAAATATAGTTTAATTATTAAAAACCTGTCAAGTGTGTGTCGGTCTCGGCCGCCTAAGAGTTCCGTACCAATTTCATGATTGTAGGTCAACGGGAATGTGACTTACAAAAGTTGACAGACTTAAGTTTGCGAGTGTATGCACTCACAAACTCACACATGTTTGTAACGATTTTTTCATACAATGAGAACTTGGAGTACGAAATTTTAAGTTCTCATTTCTTCCCAAAATTCAAAACTGTAGGTCTACTGGAAGTTTCGACTGTGCTTCAAGTTTCATACATAATGCAGCAAAAACGATGCATAAACTCTCGAATCTTTTGATTGCGTTGACTTAATTTTTAGAAGCTTAATTTAGTTCGTGCTCTATGAGAGACCTGGATTAAATGTTATCTAAAGATAATATTAAATTAGTTACAGAAATCATCCTATACACTTACTGTGTGAACATCTTGACTCAACACGTATATTTCATAACCTAGCAAAACTTATATGATAGTCATTTAACCAGCTAAACAAAAGACCTTAGTTCCCAATTACAATTTTTAAAAAAAAGTAACTGCTGACTCCACTATTATGGTTTGATTGAGGGATACGGGTGTTAATAATGACATAATATTACCGAAAAAAAAATTACAAAATAGTCATCTTACCCCTAGGAATCATTTTATATTTTTAGTAACAAAATACTGTGATTTAAATATTGATTAAAAGTAATATTAAATATATATTTCATGTTAATGGAGAATAAAAAAAACAACGATAAAAAGCGGTTTCATTCCCATTTGATAACTTATTCAGGGAAATTGACCCGTTTGTTGTCGGGTACGGTGAAAGCTTCATTTGAGAATAGTTGATAGGACACTGTCATGTACTGACCACAATGAAATGTTTTTTATTTCTTTCTGCAGAACTGAATTTCATATATATATTTTAATTCAATTGAAACTGATGAAATTAAATTATTTGCAGGCATGGAATTTTGGTCTCCATTCGTTCTAAATTAAGTGGTAAAAACTGTTATTTCAATTATAGACAAAATTATGTTTTATTAAAAAAAAACGTATAATAAGATTAATAAGTTGCTCTTTAATTTCCAGTTTAAAACCAATTATATAAGTTTATATCCTACTTGGAAATACCTACTTGGAATTTCCTTATTACTTTTACAATAAACTCAGGCCTGCCATATATTCTTATCGATAAAACAACGTGAAAGTTACGTTTGCCATAGCAACCTACAATTACAACACGTAGCTTACTTAATTAATTTGTATTTTTTTATTTCAAATGAGCAATGGTGTTTGGTTGAATTTTATGCATCTCATTGCTAATATTTTCTTGGCTTATTCTAAGTACTTAGTTCGTTTAATGTTAGCGCGTGAAAATATTGGACTTTGATTGCTTTATCCCGCGTAAAGCAGAATTGCATAAAAAATTTAGTCTCTTCTGACTTCTAAAGTCATTGATTTCATTGCACCGAGTGTAGGACGAACCCACAACTATCGGATTTTCAAACAGATGCCGACCACCGCGCCATGTGGGCATTAGATTCATTACTATTAAATATCTTAATTTATATGAGTAAGTAAGATCTACTATTAAATCAATATCTTAAATAATCCACAATTTACTTAAACTTCAGTAACATTTACGAGTACGTTACTTAATAAATACGAGTAGATTAATATTTTAATGCAACGAATTAATTGGAATATTTCAAAAAGAACCTAATAAAAATATCGATATCTACTTAGCAATAAACATTGTAAGTTCAAGTACAAAACAGCCGTCTCTCTAGCGGCTTTTGCAGTGTGCATTTCCAGAAAGTCCAATAAAATATTATGGTTGAGTGTTTTGCAGTAATATAAGAATCTAATCAAGTCTCTATATAATGTTAAGAGTAGGTGTATAAATTGCGAACGCTTGTTAAATGGTTCTTTAGGAAAATATACTTTTTATATTATAAGATTTGTATATTGTTCGTTATGTTCACTAGATTTATGCGGTAATTATATTTTATTTTATTTATTTAATTGCTACTTCGACGATTATGAAGATGATAGTGGGTTCAGTCATGTATAGCCATGAAATACGTTTCTAAAATGGACTGGGTGTAAAAACATGTATTTGATGTTATTAACACAGTTCAGTTCAGTTCAGTTCTTAATTTATGGTGTTTCGAGCGTGCCAGTTGAACACTAATCACTTCGCAAATGTCACGTTGTATGTTATTAACACATAGACAGAATATACTTGACATTTAACAAAATGACAGTACCTAGTTAAATATTTACATTCTTTGTTATATAAAAACAAAATTTCTTACAAATTAAATTTATGAGTACTTAAAAATATAGGAAGAAGTAACAGATTTCATGTAAAATGTAAACAGTAAAATTTACATATTTTACAAAGGCATTAGATTGTCTGGAGTAGAATTGCTTCTAACAATTTTTATTATTCATTAGATGGATTTCAGGCCGCCCTTTCATTATAACTCAGTCGTCTCGTTATGCCTTATTCAACTCGCCCTCTTATATTTTAATAAAAGGCTGACGCTGATAGCAGCCAAGAACTTTACGAATGGAATCTCATTTTTTATTAATATTGACGGTGACAGATTCAAGTTTGGATATTATAAGCTAAGAAATATATAATCAATTTGTCATAATAAGGAAATTAGAGTCTATCTTGGCGCAGGGGCACAAGGATGTGAAGGTAACGCGATGGTTCGGCAAAAGCGCATGCAATTCCTCGAAATATTCGGAGTGTCTCAGCACTAGGTTCCCTCTGCCTACTCTGCTATATGCGGGATACAACGTGAAGCTGATTTTTTAAAAGTAAATTGATAATTATTATCTGCTATTAGCTGCTATTCAGTCATTCGTTTTATAATAAAACCAAAACTGTGGCTTGTAAATAAACTGAAATTTCAAAAGCTCTACAGCCAACCTAATAATATTATTCAGTATTAAAACACACAATTTTTTTATTTGCATTTTATGTGGCAAAAACTATTTTTTTTTTCAGCTTCAAGTTTATATAGCAGGATAGTCAGAGGGTTAAGTCACTCCGCTCCCCTCTTTCCAACGTATTCTGGAGGCATTGCAAGGCAGAAATCAACGCCAAACCATACCAGAGCGAAGACATCGATTAGCCTCAATTTTTTTTTCTATATTTTTGCCATTGTTATTTATCGTCTATGTAAAATTTAAAAACTAAGAAATGTTATACATTATCTTTCTAGAACATCTATTTCCTAAATATCAAAACGTCTCAGAGTTGATATTAACTACAATCAAAAATTCATTCTAGACACTATATTAGAACGACTCGCATATCATTGTTCTCGGTTATAAATTGTACTGTCTAAAATTGAGTAGTCCATTAAAAGCAACAAAGTAGTAAGCGGGAGCGGGTCTAAAAGCCTCGTCTGAGAATAACGCCGAGGAGGAAACGCGATGTATCTGGATTTAATGGTTTGTTAGACCACGCCTTACAACGTCGCTATAGCGTTTGCCTTTTCTGTTTATTACAGAATGTTTTATTTACAAAGTGTACGGTTGAAATGGAAATTTTGACAGACATTTTGGAAATTAACAATTATAGCCAGCTTTACGGTATATCCCACACACAGTAGGGTAGGCAGAGGTAATCTAGGAACCTAGTGTTAAGACACACCGTTCCCATTAAGACGCTTCCGTTCCCCACTTTCCGCCAAATTCTAAAGGTATTGTGTGTTTAGCGGAATAGTATACTAATTCATTTTCATATTTTCTGTCTGTCTAAATCCTATTATAAGAGTCTACAAATATTGAAAACTGTATTTATAAATTTTAACTGCAAATGTAAAAACTTATGCTTTAATAAATTCCATAGTTTAAGGCACGTAATTAAAAAGTGCCTTTTATTATAAGCTTTCAATGTTATTTCGATATATTTTCATTCCAATGTAAATCGTGCAGTTATAGCGCATAGCCCACAATATTGCAATTTCTCATTAAGCGTTATAGTCTTCTAGTGAACTCAATAGACTTTAATATTTTAGCACATTTTTTATTACTATCACTAAGACTTCTGTGTAGACAAACCTAAAGCTTTTTATAATTATTTTTTTGTGAGAAAAGATGGAGAGAAATCCAAAGTTCTGATTATTTCATTAAAACCACGGTTTAACTAATTATGAGTGACTTTATACATACTAATATAGTAACATTGAATAAACGTCGAGCAAACAAATTTTACTTTCGATATCAAAGGCATTGGTAGTTTGAAAACTCTGTTAGATACTTTTTCTGCTATTTTTTTATCCTGATACAGATTGGTTCGGGGCAACGAGGCGAAGTTGATTAACGACTCGTGAAATCGAACAAGCTGGATATGCTGTTCGGAATTGTAAAAATACATCAAGAAAATAAAATATTATATTTCAACACCAACCCAAGAAAATTAAATTAATATTTTAGTCATTACGAGTTTTAGACAATCTATAATATGCTAATGGCATAAGCGCTATCTAAAATTTGTATGAAGGAATTTCTTTTTCCTTAAGTGTAGAAGTTTAGGAGGACCACAAAGATATTGTAGGAATAGGTACACATACATAGAAAAAATGTAAACAAAGATACGAAATAATCACGTTCACGCTTTATCCCGCACACAAAGGGGTAAACAGAGGGAACCTAATGGGGAAAACTTTTCGCCGTACAATAATGTTTATAATAATACCCAGTAAATTGTAGTAAGACTTTAACTCAACTAAAGTTTTGAAGAATTTAAGGGTTATATTTTTCTAGGACTGTGCAAAGTGCAGCTGTCTTATGTCATGAAAGTTTGACATATCTGCATGCAGTTATTAAATACAGTTTGGAATTATTATTATTATCGTCTTCGTGTACTTCCCACATCGGCACAGCTGATTTAACTTTAATCATTTTCCAACCATGAATATAAGATATTGCGTGACATCTACATTTGGCAGTGTTGCCACTTTCATCTCACCAACAATGATAGAAACATTGGAATGAAGAAAAATTGGACCTTAATAAAAAGAGATAAAGAAGCACTTTTTTGGCTATAGTGCCAGTTTAATTTAATAATTTATGTAAATGGTTTTTTGCTAAGGAAATATGAAAACTAAATACTTTAAGTGGACATAATACTGAAATACACATTAGACACACAGTAATTATATCTGTAATAGTTTGAATCTACTTTTAATTTTATACATTCAGTACAATTCAAGGGCGAATGGCACACAAGTCTAGGCTAATTATAACATTTGACATTCGCTGCCGATACGAGTGTCCAACACAAGTATTCTCATCAAAACATTGTTTACTCGTGTAATATTAGACACTGAATCATTAAAATGTACACTACATTCCAAATACTGTCAAAATTTATTACATTTAAGTAGATAAAATAGCTTAACTATTTTTTACCATAATTTTGATATTTGTGTATGAAAAAAACATTTTTCGATTTTTATTTTCCATGAAATATTAAGTGTTCATTATGTTTTTATCAGTTTTCTTAAAATATTAAGAATTGGAGTTTTTCAAAACATAGCCCGTAGTTTTCTTAGTTCTTTTGTTTTAATATCTTGCTTTTATTCTATTACCTTAAAAACTGCTTTTTATTCTATCACCATACAACTTATTATTCTAGAGATAATATCTATACGTCCAAAACGAAAGTTTTAGACAATTAAATATTTGTTTAAGGTAACTCTACTAAAACTTAATAGTGAAAACTGTATTTAAATTAGTTAAGCCGTTTCTGCAGTGCACGTTAGTGCAGGAAAAGTCCACGTAACAAGATTTGTTCGTACACTCGCAAAGAGACAGATTTTTAAATGGTTTTGAGTTCTGTTGTTTTGACAAATGTCCGCAATAATGGTATTTTTTTCATATCATCTATGTATATACAACGATAATTTACGTTCTTCTATAATCCACGTTATATACATATATAAAATATTTAACATATCCTTTTTTAATATAATATTTTCCTTTCTAAGAAATGAACCTTGTTTACTTTGTATAGAAGCAGAAATATCCAATGTAATATTCATGATATTACAAGCCATTATATTTTACAGTCGCACTGAATTACAAACCTACTGCCAACTTTTATTACCAAGCATTTCATGCATATTGTGGATATCGAATAAATTTGATAATACTGAGATAGTTATCTTTTGTCATTATATTTAATGACAATAAATCTATCTATATATATAAAATCGAAAGGTCACTCACTCATCATGAAATCTCAGAAACTACATGTTCTAGGAATCTCAAATTTTGCATAGGAGTTACTTATAGGACGTAGGTGCTCGCTAAGACGGGAATTTGCAATATTCGACTTCTAAGGGGTTGTTTTTGGGGTCGAAAGTTTGTATGAAACTTCGTTACTACAAATGTTAGGAGTCTCAGATTTTGCATCGACGTCACTTATAGGACGTAGGTACTCATGGAGACAGAAATTAATAATAACGTAGCTCACGCAGGCGAAGCCGCCGGCGGGCCGTTAGTATTAGATAAAATCTTAGAATAGTGTTAACTTTAAGTAGAGCGAATTAAAATGAGATTAGAGGAATCTAAACAGAATTAATATTAGATTAGACATATTTAATTATTGAGGCGGTCATGGCGCAGTGGGACTGCGTGCGACTGTAAATGTGATAGTGATGGGTTCGATTTCCTTTAGTGCCCGAAGGAATTACGGGAAATCTCATAGCAAAAATCAGTTTTCTACGTATAAAAGTTTATACATACTTCATGAAATGTACGAAGAAATGGTAATTGTTAATGTTTTTATTTTTGAAGAGGTGCTAGCTAATATTGGATCACATTTACCATAGATTGTTTTATTTATGTGTTTTGAAATATCAAATATATAAAAGAAATAACAAATAATATGGGAAGGTTGGTGTTAATACTCGTATATATTGCAATTAATTAATTTTCAGTATTTTTTTTATACGCTAGCCATTTCACGAGTATGGTACAAACTTGACGGTCCAAAGAACACACCGCTGATGTTCGTAGATTTAATGGCTTTCATGTTGATTAAGCTATATTTTTAGAACCTTCGACCTAATTAACGAGGTGTAAGCGTGTCGTTGACAAAAAAATTAACGACAGGCGTAGCATGTGTAGGTTAAACTTTATATAGAAATTACATTTTACTCTTTTCATCTACTTTTACAAATAGTTTGTGTACTAATTAGTATATTATTTACTAGAATTTAATTTATTTTTTTATGATAAACACTTTGAAAGTTATAGCATTTTGTAATAAGACTTGTCTCTCAAGTAATCCTCTTATTATAAGGTACTATAAATGAAAAGGAAAAAACATTACTAGTCCGGTAGCAAACTCTATTTTCCACATTGAAAAAAAAAACAAATTATCAATTTACAAAGATTAATAGAATACTAACTAAACTAACTATGTTATTATTTGGTTTTGTTAAAAAGGTAGACTCCTGTAAACCTCTGAAATACATACATTAGTCTTGATGATACAGTCTGACTGAAGTCGAGAGTGCCTACTACTTCATTTACTAATATTATTTAAGCATAAATATTTGTATATATTGTGTGTTTGTGTGTGATTTACTAAGCTCTTATACGTTAAACTCAATTTGTTTGAGCAATCTTTGTTTTTTATTTTCAAGCTTTAAAAACATTATAGCCGACGGCAAAAAGGATAAGCGCAGAATCGTATATGAACGAGAACGACTAGAGTGTATTTTTTTCATAGCAAAGCAAAATATTATTATTACATTGTTTGCAGATCAGTTTATACATTTTCATTTATTTAAATTATCAGATTTTATATACTTTTACTTTTGTCATAAATATTTAAATAAAAAATTAAAAAAAAAAAAACATCACAGTCTATATTTTACTTCTAAATGATATTCCAAAAAAATGTTCTTAAATAAACATGAGCCTATGGAATAGTTGACAATCTTAATTAGTGCGTAGGCCTTAACCCGCTGTTAACTATTGGTGCGAAGATATTGGACTAATTAATTATTTATTAACGAATGGAATAACTAGTTACAACCGCAAGGAACATGGTATGGTAATGCTTGTAAAAATGGCAGTCTCTCAAAAAAAAAATGTTTTAAATTTGTTATATTCTATATATTTTGTTTAGCTGTAATGTAGAGCACATCAATAGACGTTTCATGCATAGAAAGAGGTATAGGAAGAAAGGTATAGAAAGAAAGATATAGAAAGAAAGGTATAGAAATTTATCTTTCCACTTCATATTAAGTAACGATTTTTGGTGATTTTTTTTAAATATAGGTACGTATAGATGATGTAATTGTTTCGCGATATGCCAGCATAATAATTATTGTGTTAATCAAACCAATAATTAACTTTAGCTCTCACATTTTTCTGACCTAGTTCATAAGAATACTTTACGTCATAATTTGGCCTAAGCCCAATATTTGAACAGCAGAAAGTTGTCCAAACATAAGTACATCTATTTTTAAAAGTATATATGTGTATATTGTTTTATTGTAAAATACTTTCATTTGCATTGTTTTTTGTTTATTTTATGATTAATAATTACAATATGTTTTTAGGTATATTGTATAAGTTTAAGGCTGTGAGGTAAAATAAAGGCAAAATATTTAATTTTAAACCATTCGGCGCAATATATTAGTGTGCTTAAATTTTGTACGTCGTAGTATTTGGTGAGTATATTACATGTTTTTTTTTCAATTTGCTGTCTTAACTTCAATCTACATTTTTTTGTTCGGCTTTTATGTTACATCCATATAAGTACCTACTTAAAATTACTCGCTTAAAATTACATTGATTTAGGTTATCTAAATGAAAATAATTTATTACATTTTTTTGCAAAATGCAATACAAAAATGTAGCAGGGTAGGTAGAGGGATTCTAGTGCTAAGACACTCCGCTCCCCCTTTCTGTCAAATTCTGAAGGCATTGCGTATTGAGTGGCGGAACTCAACGCCGCGCTTTGCCTCGACACCAGAGTGCAGAAATGAAATTATTAAACACATCATTTTCCCGAATGGACACGAACTCACAACCTGTCGTACTTTAAGTCATGTTCTTGATTTTTAATTTACAAATATTAATTAATATTACTAAAAATGTACTGTTATGTTTAAAACGTTGTTTTTAAAGTTCTAATTCGCGAGCGACCCAACTTGTTCAACAAAGACAAAGACGTAAATTATATAACAAAAGTATACTTTTATTGTAGGCGAAAAAATGTAAAAAAAACGTATATTTCATTATATTCAAAAATAAATGTGCACCAGAAACTTCCCAAATAATTATCGAAGTAAAATTCGCAAAAGGATACTGCTCAAGAAGCGAAAAAGATAGTAAAGGTTTACCTTGCCGCTCCCACCGCAGTATCGATTCCGCACCACCAGCGCGGTCCCACCGGGCACCGCCACCACTCGCTCGCCACCAAGCAGAGGAAAAACAAAACAAATCGACACACACACTTAATACGTTCACACTATTTCATACGTAACCGGCAAAATCCGCATCGGCTCAGCCCACCACAGTCAACTTTATAAAACTCTACAAACAAAAACAATGTAAAGCCATAAGTCAAAAGTCCAGTAAGTTCTGAACGAGGGTAGATAAAAAAAAAATATTTCTAAATAGTCCTATAGAAGCGCGGACCGCGGGAAAGTTTATGGCGATTTACGTTTCCCCATACCGTCGACGACCAGCTGAAGTTTTCAGCGTCGCGTCTAGAGGCGAGTGGGCTTTGTTACGCAACTCACTGCGTCGCGAGTCCGCCAGGGGGCAGTGCGCCGCCAGTGGCGCAGTGGCGGGCATGCGCACTCGCCGCCTCACCGACATCGCTTCTCGTTCAATTTATTTTGGGCCACATACATATTTATTGTATCACATTAATAAGAAATAAACTTATTTAATCATTTATAAGTCTATCATTTATTAATTTTATGTTTTTATATGTTGTAGAAGTTGTGTTTTGTCGGCTTTTTGGCGTGACTAAATCCTTTGTTCCATTACGGTTATGCTAATGACGTGATAGTGATTGGCATTTATTAACGGTTTTGTAATTACGATGTCAGTTTAGATGACATGTTGGTTTGATTTGAATTTTAACAAAGTAATTTTATGTAACATTGTTCTATTTTACCCATAGCGAGTGTGAGGTACAAGAAAGTCAATAACAAAAGTGGCTGGAGGTCAGGGCGTTAAGGCATCGCGTGAACGACGATAATAGCGAAAAGGCAGGCGAGTTCAATCCTCGACCTCGTGCTTGCTGCTAGTTGTTACTTATACTAGTTTAGTTTACTAGCAATACAATTAATTTTATTTCAATTTATAGTATAAAAGTCTATTTCTCTCTCTCTCTCTATCTATTTAAGCTATATTGGACATCGGTTGGGTAACGAAGATATAGGTAAAACATAAAAGTGAAATGATATAAAAGCTATATTGAATATTACTGGAGTCTACGTAATGCTTTTAGCATACATTGTTTCCAATAGATAAGTAGAATATGTGATACTGTATTACTGACAGCAAAGTAGGTAATAGTGTTTCAGGTTGCTTTAAATTTACTTGTGTATGTATAGAGGAAGGAACTTTCCATTTACATATATAATAAGTTGCACGTATATTCATATCAAGACATTTGATAAGAAAATTTATCATTTTCTTTTTACTTTGTACTCGTATTCGTCCAACACGTGCAAACCTTTTGTAACTCTAGCTAAATCGATTTTAGGTGGTATTTCTATGGTGAATGGAGTCAACGCCCGCGTTTGCGTATTTACGTAGTACAATAGATGGGTATGTACACAGAGTACCTATGCTTTAATACTAACATTGTAAGCGTAGCCCATTTCGGTGCCTTAGATATATCCTTTTTCTAATAAAAATACAATTTTATTACGTTGAAATTTATTATTTTTATGTTAACATATTTAGGAAATCTCTGCAAATATAATCATCATAATATTTTCACACATAACTATTATATTACAAAATAGTATTTTAACTAAATACTGCTTAACGAACTAAAGTACGTAGCACAGACAGGTATGGTAAGCGATATCACCAGCTTCGTAGAGGCCTCTACGCATTACTTTTGCTACGAAAAGCAAAGGCATTTTCTCGGAGCCTACGAGTTTGTACTTCCAATAATTCATTTTCGAATAGATACAACATCTAAATATGTAATGAGTACATCATATATTTTTAGTGGTTCCTAAAAGAAAAAATACGGGATAGATGTATTTATTTTATTGCCCGTCTGTGTGTTCACCATTTATCCTAAGATCATGTGCAGCTAAAATCAATATTTTATATCCAGGTCTACGGAACTGCAGCATAGAAAAAAAAAGTTTCTAAGTGAACACAATGAAAATATATGATGGTCTATGCATAACTGTGCAATACATTACATTAATTAATAATGTAGGATTTATACCTATCTTCCTTTATATGCTAAAGTTAAAAATTTATAGTAGGGTATTAATCTATTTAGGGTGAAATAGTCACTAAGTGAAGCTACAGTTCTGGATTTACATTGAAATGATAAAATATTATATTTATAATATAACATTTATTACGACTTTATTATCGTGAAAGAAGGAATGACCTAGCAGATGATTCTCTTACCTGTCTTAACACAATATGTTTTATTTATATTTGAATACAATATTTAAATATGTACCTGCTCCATATCTACATAAAGCTGAAGAGAACTTAATTATTATTAAAATTTATTACTTTGCGAGGCTGTCGTAGCTCAGTAGCACTCGAGTCAAATTCCTAATTCGTAATCTGGGAAATATTTTCATTTACTCGCTCTGGTAAAACCATTAAGCGCCGAGTTAAATTACGCCATTCAACATGCATTATCTTGAAACTCTCTTATGATGAATTGTTAGAAAAAGAAAACCTTTTCTTATTTAAAAAAATAATCTTTTCCAGAATTTACTTTATTCCATATTTACTTGAGCTACATTTATTTGCACCAAACATTAAAATACATGGTGGTAAACGTGGAATGAAAGTCTTTTTTTATTTACACACTTTATTGAATAAACATAATGAAAACAAACATTAATTATATCGAAACTAACCATAATGACAGTATACTGTAACCGTACGTACAACATTTATTTATTAACATTAATCAATTCAATTCACAAAACGATTAGATATGTCGACAATTACATTGATATTTAAAAGATATGACAAGTGAAAGTCTAACTGTTGGATCTACGTGTCACCTATCTATAGTACCACTAGAGATTTGCAAAAAAATAAGAAATAATGAATTAAACTACTTTATCGAAGACTCTGTCCTTTTTCTTATATTAAGATGACAAGTAACAAGTACAAGTCAAACATCAAAAGACGACCTCATAGTCAAACAATAAAATCCATTCATTCAGACAAATTTCCAATCAAAATGTTCGTGTGCACTTGAGACCTAAATACGAAATCGTCTTATGATTTAAAAAATAATTTATTACAGTAAATTATTGCTTTCTTTAAAAAAAAATTGCCTCATATACTCGTTACTTGCGACAGAGCCTTACACGATTCCTTTGTTAATTAATACATCAAAATGTATATATATATATATATATAAATATATATAGTACTTGAACACCACAATATATTATTAAGAGGAGACTTGGTAGCATCAAATATCAATAAATGGAGATTACAGAGTTACAATGTTATTCGAGAAGGTTACAAAGAAAAATTTAAATGCTTATAAAATTGCAAAGACTGACAGTTTGTTCATAGATTGTTTTGATGATCTTAACTATATTCAGTCGAAAGTACGAAATTTATTGCTAAATGAAGTGAAAATTAATTTTCTATTCTCAATTGCCAAGCATCCGTACACCCCGTCAGCTATTTAAGTGCAACCCATTATAATTACAAACAATTTGAAGTAAACACTCTTAGCTCACAAAGACAAGATACAATTCTAATTACATTTCTTTAAATATTCTCAAAAGTTTACAACAGAATAAGCTTTAGAAGTATTTGTATAGTGGTTTTTAAACTCGCCTGTGAAGTAAACTTATATCGACTATATCATTATTATTATTTACCCTGGTATTCTACAATATTATAAATCGAGATTTGTAACTCCGAATCGAAGTGTGTTTGAAGAATAAAGCGAATATTGTATGTATATACACAACAAACTACACAACCCTTTTTACCCAGTTATTCCATTATTCTTTTTATTTCTTGAAGGTACGCTCAAAATTCATTTATACTTTACAATAACGTTCCCCTTTCAAATGTTCGCAGTCTACGAGGAATGAACGTGTTCCAATTTAATGAACCGTTAATTTAGGTAATTTTAAATCGCCTTAAAAGTCACAAAATTCATAGAGGGAATTCCAAAAAGGTGCATAACAATAAAAAATTCAGGTGCTAACACGAATAAAAATTTACTATTACATTTAGTAAATATTTGCTAAAATTGATTTTAATTATACTATTATACAGCGCAGTCTGACCCTGTCTATAAAAGGCTAATAATTAAAGATTTTCCAACAAAGCGATATAAAGAAATAAAAATCTATAAAATATTTTACATAATAATAAATTTACATAGCAACATAATTTGCGAATAAAATAGACGTTTCGAATAAAAAAAAAATCTCACAGGGCTTGTGTACTGTGTGCGGTACTTAAACGAAAACTAAAATATGCAAAATATAAATCGAAAAGTTATTTTTTTTGATCTCATTTGTATAGCGACAGCGTACAGCCCGTTCTTGTCATTTATGTAAAAGTTTCCCATATAAAAAAGACACGTTCCGTGTCTCAAATATTTAAGCTACATTCAAATTCCCAACAAAAATTAACGTCATTTCAGATCTAGCTTACATAAACATTTAAATAATTGAGCAAATCAAAATAACAGTAACAATAATACTTAAGTAATACGATTACAATATCGGATGTTCATTTGTATTGCAAATTATTTATATAAGTGAAAATAGTACATATTTATTATTGTACTAAATGTATAATTTAACAACACTAGAACAGACTAATAAATACATTTTTTTTATCAGAAAGTATCTGCGTTACAATTGCCGTAACGTAACGAGCAATCTAAACAATAAACAGCTGCTTTACCGCTCGACGTGGACCTGGGACCTTCTCCCCCGATCCTTGTGGTTCCTACTGCTGAAGCTCTAAGGTCAATATTCTACACCCAGTCCACAGTAAAGAGCCTTCTAGAATTATCCATGGCCACACTTGTTCAGTTTAAACTGACGTAGCATGCACAAAAGTGCTATTTCAATCGTTCATCACAGCTATAGAATTTCTTCTCTCTCTTGAGTAACAATTCTTATCGTTACACAGTTATTTGTATAGATTATAATCTACTTTTACCTGCGTGTTACTTAAATTTAAAAAGCTCTATACATTGTCTTAATTGTATATTTTCTTTTATAAATAATTGAGTTTATCATTTTTATTGCTAAGATAAAAATACTTTAAGTGAGAGCACGCAAATATACCTTAACAAACAACAAATTTAGACATCCACAAATAAATAAAATATGATTTAAAATTTAAATAATAAGATTACCGATCGAAATAAATTTTGACTAGAATTTATTAAATAACATTTTGTCTTTTATATATCAGACCAATTTGACTAGCACTAATAGACATTATTATTTGTATATAAAGAACGTCACAAACACAAAACAAACAGACCATTTGTAATATATATTTGGCACAAATATTTCAAGTCGTAATGAAATACTGAAAGGGAAGACGTAAGGGGTACAATATGTATTAGGATATGTTCCGAGACTATAACCCTAACCGTGAAAATATCTTAATCTAGGGTGCAAAATAATATTATTTGTGGTTTAACCGAACGTGTTTAATATGTGAGATATTCAATAAGTTTAAACGACAAAACGACGAATTGTCTTGTATAAAGATAAACCTGCATATCTTGGCATGGTTGCATTTTGGCACAAAATATTTAATAAAATGTGGCACTAGTTTTTCTAAAAGATCAAAAATACTTCACTGGAAAGCATCTTATTACACTGGTCCTATACTTACCTTAATCTATTTTACCCTAAAGTTTTTTTTTAATTTTTATTTTTTATGTCGCTTACCACAGACTATCTAAAATCTCGATCTAACACTAAATACCATGAGCAGTCTGGAGAGGGTGATAACGTAATTGAAATAAAATGTTCTTAAAACACTAATGTAACTACTTCCAGAATAATTTAGCATAAATCCACAACATCAATAATGTTAAACAAATTCAACAATCTTTGGCTTTGATCCCTGGACCAATATTATTCGACTTAAACGCTGTTGCCGATGTACACGAGGTGTTTATAATGTTAGAATTCTTCAATGTCAAATAAATTAGAAGACTATCACATTTAGTAACACTATTTTACATCTAACGCTAACGTCTTTTTTGTGATAATAGACGACATTTTAAAATATAATATACTGAATGTTTCAGTTCACCGCCGTTTCTCTGTTAATGTAAGTTTCTTAAAGGATTTGATCCCATCGGTTTCGTAAAGCCACGTCACGTTCGCGCGACGCCACTTGTTAATCTCACAATCCGGTAGTTAATGACAATTTATTTCCTATGCGAAGTATCAAAAAATCAGGAAACGAACCTTATTACTAGCTTCTACTAAGATAAACGATTACTAAACAATTTTATTTGAACAATAAATTAATTTGAATGTTTAAATTTAGTAGACTACTAACAATTTTCTATCCAGAATTTCATGCTCTTGTGTTTGCTATTTAATAACCATGTATGATACAAAAGCTACTTTCCTTTCTTCTAAGATTCACCGTTGCCAACATTTTTCTAAATTGTCATTAAACACGAGATCGCAGAAGTGCTTATTGTAACACCTAATTTTCCAGGTAATTACGATTATGTTATTTACAAATATTGTCTTTAACCCTCTCACTCTGTCGCTAATCTAACACTAAGCTACGTCAGCGAGCCCGAGGTCGATTGTAACGCATCTACATCTAATGTACGTCGACTCTCGTAAATAATTTCAAATGATTCATTTGTATGCGATCATCACCGACCATAAATAATTTTAAATCCAACCGAATGTGGAGAATTACGTGACCGCTTAAATCCATAGTAAATTCGATCAGCTTAGTCGCGCTTGACGCCAGAGAAAATCCCTGAGCAGTGGACGAAGGCGAATTGTAGACAACCCTAATCTACGTCGTCGCAACGCACTGCCCACGGACCGAATAAATAATCAAAACTTCAGTCCTTTAGATTTCCAATCAAAGTGCCAAAATCGATACTCGACAGTCGTCCGAGTGACAGTTGTACTCCGAGCGCTCGACCGGAGAATAAATATAAGAATATCTAAAATACTTATAAACTCGTAACAAATGTAAACATACGCTCAGCTATGTGCCAATTGCTTCCCCTCTTGTTTACCGATTGTTTTGGTCAAAATTTTTATTTGAAAAAGTACATCGGAGCCAGATTTCCGTATTGCGGTTGGATGTAGTAGCGGTCAGTGTTGTAAAATTTGTTTGCAACGTAGGAAGTCTGGCCGCGGAGCCCCATTCAATGGATCGGCGCTTTGACGATGTGGTTCGGCGCGATGTAGTGGTAGCCCGGCAGCGGCACGCCCGCCGTCTCCATCGTGATCCTGCAATGCGGTAACATTTATTAGTATGACGCGACATTATTGCTGATACCGTACTAATTCAAATATTTATTAACTATGGGATTTAATTATGTTATTTTGTTATAAAAATTCTCGAGGTCATTCTTCAATTTCCGTCGCTCGTTACTCTGTAATGATAGTATTTATAAAATATTCACACTAAACAACTAAACTAATAAAAAACATACTCTTCGTAACGTTTCTAAAACACTAAAATGATAGAATAAAAAGTAAACATTATTGGAACTGGAGGAGGGACATATTTTTAATTAATGAGTGGACAATCTAGGAAACAAATTAAAATGTAGGGAAAGAAAAATCTTACCGGGAGTTTGGATCATCCAGTTGTAGGATGAAGGTTCTCGATGGACCAAATTTCAGCTTTCAGGAATTTTAGTATCTGAGACGGGAATTTGGCGTGGATCTAGAGGAAGCTTTTTTTTCATACTATATTAAAATGATGTATAATAGTAACATTAATAGAACAGAATAGGGTAAGGAAAAACACACATTCTATTATGATTTTATTAAGTAAGTTTTTAACACTTTTTCTTAACAATACTAGCGAATACGATTCCTGAAAAGAAATTCTATCTTAAAGTTAACATGATTTTTAAATTACAAATAAAATTATACCGGCAGGCAAATAATTCGCATTCACCTGGAACTATATCTAACTTTTAAACATTCGAATTGGACCTCGATTTTAAGTTCGCCCTAACTAACGACGTACGTGTAAAGGTAAAACGTTGTTATTAATATAATATTCTCACCGCATTCTATTTCTATTTCAGTTTCTAAAAACTAATCAATTATTATAATATTATAAAATATAAAAACATTCCGTTCTACAACAGCGCCTATCCTATGACCTGAAATTGTAAATACAGTTGCACGCTTAATAATAAAACTACTTATAAAAGCTTAATAGGCGTCTCTCAGCAGTGGCTTTATTTTAAGCCAAGTGACATAATTCAGCTATTTTCTCAATGCTGTAGATTTGTTTTTAAGCGTGCAATTAAATGTGTTTACAAGTGATTATATCGTAAAAAGAGAAGAATTAAGTGTAGATGAAATAATAAATCGAATGACGATTATATTATATAACTCAAAGTCGCGTAAACTTAAAATCCATTCAATCAATAAAATTGCCAGTTAAATAACCGCTCTTTATATATTCAATTCTTATAAACGACGATCTAGGTTAATTTAAAAAAATATACAGAGCTTTGACTCATCTATCGTCATCAAACTACACTTCATAAATATGAGTTGTTGAGATGTTTTCTAATGCTTTCATAAGATTCGGGAAATCAAATCTAGACATCTTTTATCTCAGAATTAGATGTCTTCTAGTATGATTTAAGCATAAAACAACCTACTAACGAGAAACCTTTAGACGGGAAACACGATTTATTCGTTTTGCAACCTTTTTTCTATGGACTTTAAGAGGTAAAATGGAAAGTCTTGTTTCTGTAGATATCTTGAGAAATCTCAGTCTCTTTTAGTATAAAACTCAAAAAAAAAATTGAGAATAATTAAATTACATATTAATATGTAATTTAATCTTTCTAAAGAATTTTGAATTATTTTATACAAAGCGTGATTTTTCTAGTATCTTAAATATTAACTTGTCTGGTCAGAACGACAAAGATATTAAAAAACAATGATAATTAATTATACTATAAGAGCACAATTCTAGGATAAAAGAGTAAAGTAAAACATATATCATCTTAATTATTTCGAAGTATAGTTTGATGTGTTCGCTAGACACCCTGTATTGTAATTACAATAGCCTTCTATACAATCATTAAAACGCGAAGCACTCTGTATACCTACAGCTTAAGCTTCTACGTAATTTCTACTATTGTCACATTTCTAGATATTATTAGATGTCTATTGCTTTTGGTTTTTTATTAATCACACAAAAAAGGAATAAATTAATGATTTTCGATATTTCTTTCGTCAAATTGTGTAAAATGATCTTGCCCTCTTTGGATAATACAAGACACAAAATGTTAAAATTTACAGTATAAAAATTAATTATACAAGTTTATTTACTATAAACTATAACTTAAACGTAATAAATAAAATGAACATCTACAAAGTAAACATGCAGATTGAAAAGTAATAAAAAAAGAAAATCTACAGTTCATAGAGATAATATAATAGTGACCGAACAATACAGTTTAAAATAAATAAAATGGTAGACATTCTGTGCCAACTTATTGTTGTTTTTTGAGCATCTAAATCTTTCTTTTTTTTCTTTACCTTCTGTTTAAAATCAATAATGTCTAGTAAATTAAAATAATTTAAACTTTTGTTGCCATCTCTTTTTATATTATCTCTATTGAAATGTAGGGTAATTGACAAAAAAAAAACAAACATATTTTGGATTTTACAAGTTATACTAAATTTTAAATACAGCTATAACAATACTAAACCGCAAATTCTATAATTGAAAAGAAATTTATTTTATACGATTTACGATTACGATTTTTGTTGAATATATTATAAAAATATTCAATTTATTCTACCTTACTGTTTATACCATGTCATGAAAAATGTTATTAGCCTACACATTTTGCAGGCAAACGCAATAAATAGTACCAATTGTATCGTAATAAAATATATGTAATTATATTACGCGTTGAACGTGGCAGTTTGAGAATATAATGTTAACTACGTTATTTATTAAAATACAAAATCGATGTTTATTATGTGAGTAATATATCGATTTACGGTTGAATTATAAATATCCATTAGTATCGGTGCTTTGAATTAAAATGAGAATATGTGTAAGTGATAAATTAAAATATTATACGTTATAGAAAAATAAATAATCGCTTTCAATTCAATCATACAAACAACCTTTGTTTGTTATCTTCATGCACAATTATTAAGCTGTCAGATCGACTGACACATGACAGCTAAATGGAAGTAAATTGAAAGAAAACAAAAGTCTGTGCAACGACAAATTCTATATAAATAGAAAATTCGTATCGAGTTATTACTTCCCAACCTGTATATACCTAAGTAGACGTAACAGTCTTTTAAAATTTTTTTTAGAGTCGAGATTCAAAGTGCATCACACACACGCTCAAACGAGACACACTACGAACTCGAAACAAATATTAATACACTCGTAAAATTATAAAATAAAATAAACAATATTTCATTGATAATGCACATCGCATACAATCAGATATCAGGGGCGTTCAAGTATTACGTAACGCAACTTAGGGGGAAATAAGATATTACGTAATGCGTAACATAGTTTGTTTGTTCGTTTAACCAAAAAAAATGCGTATTAAATATTTTTAAGGGGAGTGTACCCGGAATGTACCTACGGTGCTTCTTATTTTAGGATTCTGATGATGACTTCGTTACAGTCACTTTATTTCAAAACTGTCAATGTGAAGGTCTTTCAGATGTTTATAGAGAACTGAAAGTAATAAAATTTAGGGGGGTTACTCATATTTGGAATGGAAGCATTTTTTTATTAGACCTTTGCATGTAGTGTTTATAAACATAATTTTAAAAACGACAATGAAGTTTAAATTCTTATTTGTATTGTTTTGTTAAGTATTTTCAATCCACAGAATCAATCGTTTGATAAAATAATATGCGTCTCGCCCCCCTCTAACTTTTAAAATAAAAGTGGAAAATATAAAGTTAGGAGTTATGACAGGAGGGGTGCAGGTTGAAATTTTTCAAAGAAATTCTTTAAAAATTGCGTCATGTAATATTTGAGCGGTGTACACTAGGCTAACAACTAGGCAAGTGCTTTGGAGTGGAAGGGCGGTCTAGTAAGGGTTGTTTGTTGCGCTCCTTGGCCACGGAGACCCCCCAACGCTTAGAGACGACATATAATTTGGTCAAAATAAAATTGCGTTACATAACAATCGAGCGGTCTACATTAGAGTAGATGTCTAGTAGGGGTTGTATTTGTTGCGCTCCTTGGCCTTGGAGGCGGGCGGGTCGTCGTCGCGGCGGTACTTGTGCGCGCGGTGCACGCCCGTGGTCTGCACGGGCGCGGCGCCCGCCAGCAGGTCGGATAGGCCGCCCAGCGCCGACAGCGAGCTGAGCGCGCCCAGCGCCCCGCTCTTGCTGAGCAGCTGCGCCAGCGGGATGGCGGACGCGAGCGGGCTGGCCGCGCTGCCGCCCGCCGCGCCCGCGCCCCCCGCACCTCCCGCGCCCGCCGTGCCGCCCTCCAGGTTCGCCTTCTGTAGCTCCACACTGCGCGGGACAGGGCGTTGTAGGCGTTGTAGGGCGAGGCGAGGTGGGACGTCTCGATGCCGACCGGTATAACGATAGATCCTACAGCCTACTTCTACTGGCGTCCGCTCTCATATATTGGAGTTGCGCATTGCTTATTAGATTATTCGAATGGATGATGAAACTTTAATAACTTTAGTCAAATTACGATGTGATTATTTTATGCAATAAAATAACACAACTTATTTCATCCTAAGTAAATATTAAACATACTTTACTTTAATGGTCATTAAGTTTGTTGTATTTATTGTGTTTTAATGATTAGAATTCAGTGTTTAAGTACAGTAAGGAAACAGGAGGTTGATACTTGATAGCTATAGTACCAGTAGGATACATACAGCCTCTTCTAGTGCCAGAAATGTAACGTATAAAGTACGTTGATGTAAGGTCGGAGATAAACGATATATAATAAGTAACTCATTTATCAGTATGACTATTTAATTATACTTATTATTTGTTTGATATAATTTCTCGACTCTAACTTGAATTAATTGAAACTTTCACTTTCAAATCTAGATACATTATATTTTTTAAGTCTATAATAATTTATCTTTTAAATTAAATAAATAGGCTTTAATTTGACTTCAACGTTTAAATTTTTTAAATTATTAAATTATTCATAAAATACATGTAGACAATTTTTTTTTCACACTTTATCGTCACATAATTTACCCATTCATTTTTTAAACTCGACATAAGCATATAAATACACAATACCATATTATATAAGACCAGACGCATACACTTAATAATCATAATTTAAAAAAATCTAACTAGGTCATCGAAACGCCCCAACAAAGGTAAAAGACAAATCAAAGGATGTTCAGGTGGAATCAAACAAACTGTTCCTTAAAGGTGGGCTAAGGCATCACTATGGATGAATGGGTTACAAGATATTAGGAAATGTATAAAAGGAAGAGAGAGGCACATTTTCCATTATTTTAATCTAATATACTGCAAGATATGACTTACCTCATGTTGATGAGATATTGGGCCAATGCTACGGAGTCAGGATTGCCGGATATTGTGATAGTACGATCGGTACTGCCACTTTCACGCTCCTCACAGTTGGATATCCGGATCATTGCGCCTGAGATTTGACGGATTTCGGCGATTTTGGTGCCACCCTAGAGTTAATTGTTACGTTTTATTTAAAAAAAATAAAAATGTATAATTTGTACATATCCTCTGTACAAAAACAAGCAAAAGTTACATTTTGATTTATATAATAATATAAGACAAATAAAATTGTAGCTAACATTTGCACTTTGGTAACACTAAAACAAAAATTTGTTAAAAATTTTATTCACCAAAAATATATTTTTCAATCTTTTTTACTCTTGTTTATGCACAAACACAAAGAGAGCCTTGGCGTGGTAAGACAGCAACTGGCTACAAATGTGGTGGATTAGAATTATTTTTATCTCCCCATTCTAGTTGACAAAATGCGGCGTTAGGTTCCGCCATTCTACTATGCTCTAGGCAGGGCGAAGTATGAAACTCAATAAACAAATAATGTACATACCTTGCCAATAATACATCCAATGAGTTCATTAGGCACGGTCATCTCGTGCGACTGCTGGTTGGTGGCGGGTTGGTTGCGGGACGCGCTCGAAGTGCGTAACTGAGAGCCGGCGAGCGCCGCCAACGCTGTACAAACACCATTATCTATATTCATTGAAATATAATGCGGGGTTAGGTTCCGCTACGCAATCGGTAATATCTTTAAAAAAAGCCATCGTGGTGCAGCGGCACAGCGGCCGCAACACTTGTCACACACACTTTGATACACTGTATAGACTTAACATTTGATCGTTTGTCTGCCTACCTTACTATATATGAGATTCAGTTTGAAACGTTAAAAAAGGAGTTAAAATGGAGAATGGAATATCATAGCAAAGAACCTTACCCATTCCGCTAAATGGAGATAGAAAAATTTTATAGTATGACTGCCCTACAAAATTTTTAAAATGTCTAAAGACGAATTGTGTTCTAGTACCTAACAAGCCAAGACAACTCTAATTTTGCCTTAACATTTTTACCTTTTAAATTAGTTTACCAAATCCAATCTACCAATCCATCCATCAAGCTGTTTATATAATGGCTTTACTTTATCATTTAAAAAACGTTATTGTACCATACGTAAATAGATAAAATATTAAAATTTCCACTTTACTCACCAGCTGGGTTAAGGCCGCCTGTATTCGCTGGTCCCAGGCCACCAAGACCGAGCGCAGCTAACCCTGCTAGTGGCGATTTAGCTAATCCACCCATCTGAAAAGTTGATTCTTTTATTAATACCTGGAAAATGATTGACGCGTATCATACGCGTTGCCATGGCAACGTGTATGTCACTTTATACTAAAGTGTAACATATTATCAAACATATTTATTTTTACTAATTTAATGTATTTTTATTTATTATTTAAAAAAAAATATACTTTTCTAAAGTATAAATGTGCCAATTTTATACTTCAGCACAATTATAGTAAAAAGCCGTAAAAAGTTTTCGTTTCACGTATTAATGTATAGATGCCATATAATTATTCTATTTTTAGTATTATAATAACAGTTTTTCAAGCTCCAGCTGCTTGTTTTCATCTTCGTTGTCATGGTCGGGATGGGATCGCTGGAAAGGGTCGCCTGGGTAAAAATAAAGTTTTAGAATATGTAAACATTTAAATACTATTATTACATTTCAATATGTTTATTTCAAATACTAAATAATATACCGAAACAAATTTATTTTACATACAACCCAGTTAAGGGAGCAGAAATGCTAATTTCTTTTGCCCGATTCCACCACATTGTGAGTTTAGAGTGGTGCTGCCCGTGAAAAATGCATTTCAAAATGTAACTAGGATGAGGTCAACTCGAGTTGAATTCTAAAACTTAAACTTGTGACATGTATATCATGCACTTCACGGTTAAACGAATAATTAACTCGTATCAAAGAAAGAAGGTGTGGTAAAGGCTAAACAGGGATAGGTGCAAGTATAGGAATGTTAAAAAAAAAACTTTTGCGCCATTTCAATGTGAGCGAATGTTTGTACGTTAGGGTCGTCTCGGCGATGCCAGAAAACAAACAGATAAAGCTTGATATAAATATTACTTCGTAACTACTAATATATTGTATACGATGAATGAGGGTATATAAATATAGTCGTGCTGAAAAATGGAATTCTATCTACTGTTATGACTTTCATATAACGCTCTAATTTACAGGAGTGGGGGTCACGTGCATTGTCGAAGCAGGGTACGTCCGAATATATAATGTATTTGAAAGCGGGGGTATCAATCAGCGCAAAGTAAATTATGTATTATAACATTCCACACCATTGGGAGTTCTAAGTATTTTGTATTCAGTTGTTACAACTACGATGGAAACACATCCAAACCGTTTAAGGGGATATGGGGCAGCACCAATCACATAAAGTTACTCCTTAACCCACTCAACCTCATAGATATATATTTTGTTACCGCGCACCCGTCTCTTTATTTTAGTCATTTATATTTCAATAGATTAATGTAAATAACAATCGACATTAAGTAGATGAAAAACTGAAACAGTTTTCTAACAATCACAATCACAGTACACTAGGTATCTAAACACCACAACGAACATTCATAACTAAACAATCATAGAATATGGTAAAGTACTCCTTGGTATATAATATGGGTTTGAGTCTAGGTTTTTTAAGTTTTCTCAAATAAGGACCAATTAAAGATGTTAAATAAATACATGTATCTTTATTTTAGTGATATGTGTGAAACATGTCTGTATAGAAAATACAGAACATAAAAGGCATATAAGGTATTTTTCTAATCTACAGTACATTGGAGTCGTAATATAGAGCCAGGAACGTAACTTGAAAGAGACTCTATATTTTGGTATTAAATTCTTTTCACGGGTCTGCAATATACATAGACAGTAAAGTACTAAAATTATCCTGGGTCTGTAATAATATATTTATATTATAGGCTAATTAAAGATGTACGATTGCCTATCCATAGGCCATAGGCAGTAAAGTATTAAGAAGTTCTCGTGGGTAAAGTTGTTTGTATAGACTATAGATATCAGACATAAGGAGTAAAGTACTAAAGTTCTGTCAGGTCTATAATATAGATAGGCTGTAAAGTACTAAAAATTTCCCAGGCTCACAATACAATTTGGTAGTAAAGTACTAAAAAGTCGCGGGTATAGTTTTTGATAAAGGCTATAGATAACAGGGTTAGGTGGTAAAGTACTAAAAGTTCTGCCGGGTCTATAATATAGATGGGCAGTAAATATAAAGAAGTTTTCGCGGATACAGTTATTGGTTTAGACTAGACTATATATAGATAACAGAGATAGGCAATAGAGTAGTAAAGTTCTCCCGGGTCTACAATACAGATCGTCGCGGGTACATGAGGTCGGGTGGGGTGGGGGCGTGACTCACGAGGTGGTGCTCGTGCAGCGGCGGCAGCAGGTGCGCGGGCGGCAGCGCGCCCACCAGCGGCGGCTTCATCTCGAGCACGGGGAACACGGGCGCGCACACCGCCTGCCATACACACCGTCACTACCGCGCTCTTTTTCACGCTCTTTCCCGTAAAGAAGGGGCCGTAGTGTTAAAACACTTCGTTTCCCACGCACCGTCAAATTTTCGAGAGATTGTGCGTGTTGAATGTGCGTGTGCGTGCGATTGTCTAACAGAGCGAGGAAATGAAAATAATTTACATATAATCATTTCCCCGAGTGGGGATCGAACCCATAACTATCGTGTTTATAGTTAGACAACTTCCTACTGTGCCACAATGACCCTTTTTATCTTAATTTAATTAATTTTTATATATGGTTCTTTTTTTGCAGGATAGCTTTTTCCGTTTTATATGTATACTAAAAAAAGCTTAGCAATTAGCATTTAATTTAGCATTTTTATGTATTTTTGAACGGGATTTGAACCCGCTATATTTGTAAGAGCGCGATATGTCGCAAAATCAACGTTTATAATGTAAATTTAATACTCGTATTAATTGTATAACCTTTATTGAAGGACATTATAATGACACGTAAATAAAGTGCGACATAAAATATTACTACAGGTTATTTATTTCACATTATTTTAATAACACAATTTATTTCAACATATTTATAGCTAATGCACATAAATTTTAATACACAAGTAAATAAAAACAACAAACTAATAAACCTACATCCTATATATAAACAATTATTATATATTAAGATAGACGAAAGAGGTAGTGCCCACACTCTAAGACACTTATTTAATGTGTTTTACTAATAATTTCTTCTGTAGTGTCCATTTAATGATTAGAATTCAAAATGTTATATAAATTTAATATTAGTAATATTAATGGAAAAATGGTAGAATGTAAACTAATATCTTTACGATTCAAGTCCTTTACAAAATTGGTATTATAAAAATCTACCATTATAGACTTTTTTATAGATAAAAGTAATAACAGAAAAAATTAGAAAATTATATCCAAACTTAAATAGTCCAAGGTCAACATATTTATTTATATTCCTTAAATTAAGCAATTACTCCACTACCCTACAGTTTACCCTATATCAAACTACCAAGATGATTTAAAAAAAATTGCAAATAATAAAGTAAACAGATTAGATACCTACTTTCTTTTAACAAAAATATAACTTTACAGATCTGCGGTCTGCTTCTTTACCCATATTATTGTTTTCAATAGATTACTTTCCAAATTTTATAATTCCAAATATTTACTCTAAACCTAAGGTTCCATATTTTTAAGTCTTAATCTTATACACTTATCAGAGCTATTTTTCCATATATATTTATTAATTATAATTAAATTACTTAGATCTTAAATATAGTATCATATTAGAAAGCTACTCACATCTTGTGCGGGTACAGCATAGTTTCCTTGTATGGTGTATGCTTGTCCGCCCGCTAATATGACCGGTCCGGCTACATTTGGCTTTGGTCTGTATGGAATCGTCGCGCCTTTTGGTGGACTCTGTATAAAGAATAAGTAGTTTGTTATGTATATAAAATAATAAAATATATAATAATTTATTTGACCCGTTCTAAACGCGACAGTTGTGAGTTCAATATTTATTTCAAGATAATTTCGCCATGCAATATGTTTAAGGCGTGGAAAACGGAGTGTCAAGACACTGGGTTCCCACTGCCTACTCTGCTAAGCTAAAAAACAATATTAATTCACATAATTACCTCCAGCATAACACAGCAAATGTGGTAAATGCATTGTGTAATGGCGTCGCATGTACCGCTGATTGTCACAGCTCTTTCAGTCGAGTTTGGCAACATTTCACTTGCTACCTGCAATTTATTATTAAATTGTAGAGTTAAAATGATAAAATTGAATAATGCAGTCTCCTTTCAGATAGTTTTTTTTTTCAAATACAGGTATTTGCTTTTATGTCATTTTAATTAATATTAATGACAGACTATACTATAGACTTTGAGTTTTAATGAGTTTTTAAGTGATGAAAAACAATTAAAAATATTCTTTATTAACACTTTTAAGTTTTTTTTAGCGTCTTTTAAATCTAGTTTTAAATTGTGTTGTAATTATTATTTATTATAATAAATATTTACTACAGGGTAAATAAAATATTATGTTTGAAATCACGTATCACGTATTTAATTTTAACATAAACCTAGCAAAACTTATAGTGATTACATAAACTAAGATTGTTTTTATGACTGCCATGCAAATAAACGTCAGTCATAATTAGGGAATAATAAATTATTTTTGTAATTGAAAAGAAATACAGACCTTTAACGCAGAATATATAGTCATTATGGACATTGTGGTATCGTAAATAGTGTCAGATTGTAAACTCAACAGTTTTGGGTTCAAACTATTTAAGAACTTATTATATTTATTTCCTTGATCTGGTAGACAGACGCGATGTTGAGTTTTGCCACATAATGTCTCGAAATTCAACACAAACTATAAATTGGTAATTTTAACGCTAAATTCTCTTTGTACATACCCAGCTAAATGCCTGAAAAAATTGAAAAAAAAAAAAGTATTTTCAACGCTCACCTGTATATTGGCCCCTGTGACGTCACGAATCTCCTTAATCTTAGACCCCCCCTTGCCGATGAGGGAGCCGCACTGCGACGCCGGCACGATGAGGCGCAGTGTGATGGGCGCGCGCGACCCGCCGCCGCCGCCCTCATTGAACTGTGAGCACCACTGCAATATAGCATATTACTAAAATTATTATAGATTATATTTTTTTTAGCTTCACGCTGTATCCCTTACGTAGCAGGCAGAGGGAACATGGGAACCTAGTGTTAAGATACTTCGTTACCCAGTTTTCGTGTTCATCCTGAAGGCATTGCATGTGGAAGGATTATATGATTTATGAACAGCACTAGGAGAATAATTTTGAATTTGATGTCGGTAGCATGGAGCATGGACAGTGGAGGTGAGTGTAAATGTATGCCACATTTGTGTCGTAAGTGACAGGCGTTACTCTAAGCTCATTTTGCAACGACAAACGAATGGAAACCAAAACCAATCCATGGAATTCTAAATAGTCTCTTCTCTCGACTTAAAAGATATATGACGCCATTGTGGAGAAATGAAAAAGAAATCAACCTGTATACAAGTGAGTCACGGTTTGATAGAACAATAGAGTATGAAGATTGACTTCTTATGTCAAGTATTTTTTGATATTTGTGCAGTCCCTTTCATCAGTAAAATAATTGATATGTGTCTAGTCTCCATCTATAAAAAGACAGGTCAAATAACAAGGTTTACAGGATAATGGAATAGAGGCTCATTTTGGTCTTAAAAAATATAATCAAATAATAAATATTTACTGTGTTATTATTAGTTTCCAATGACAACTTGTATTTTAGTTTGAGAGATTCTTTAAATTAATATTTGTGTAAGATAACTTCGAGGCACAATTGGGTGGTGTATGAGCTAGTATTGAATGATTTTTTTATACTACTTAAAATAGAATAATTATTTAGACATATACAAACCTCTTCAAATTTCTTGCAAATGAGTGTGAACGCTTTGAATATAGCACTAGTATTTCCAGTAACTGTGACAATTCTTTCTGGACACGATCCATCTGATATGTTGATTTTTGCCCCAGACTGAAAAAAGACCAAGTTCGAATACACACCAATTATAACAAATAATCAATAAAATAAACAAATTCTTTGTTTGAATTATAATAACATTGAACATTAAAATAAATAAATAAGCAAATATTTATTTATAAAGTAGTGAAAATATACTAATACCAACCTCTTCTCTGAATCTTTTAACGATTTCTCCTTTTTTCCCAATAATGCTGCCGACCTCCTACAAAAGAAAAGAAAAGAAAAAAATTAACATATAGAATTTCGTGGCTTCAAACATTAAATATAACTTCGAAATACTGAAAAAACTTCCGTATGCCGAGGCGATAAGCATTGGCAAGTATTGTGCAACGCGCACGCATAATTAATGCGAATGCACGAAGATTTATATCGTACAAAAGATTTCCTGTCTGCTATCTAATAATAGACGGGAGCATAGCGTTTCTTTACTGCAATAATAGTGAGGGATGCACAATGACAGTTTTAGAGTCGGCGTCGTAACGGTTCGTTCCTGGCATCAACAGTTGACTTCTGCAGTATGTGAACAATGTATGCGTCAGTCTAGGATCTCGGGTGATACGTCTTGAAACGACGCAAATAGATACAGGATTGACGACCAAAGTGCGTTTGGTTCGAAGAACTTCAACACAAGTTTTACATAGTGGCTTAACAATTTATGTGCATTAACATGCAAATGCATGAAATTGTATATATAGCGAGCATTGTGTCGAATTATTTATAAGTTACAGCGCCCACAAGCAGTATATTTACAAATCTTTTTTTAGCCTCACGCTGCATTTTGCATACAGCAGGGTTTAGGCAGAGGGAACCAGGTGTTAAGACAGTTTATCGTATACTTTTCGCCCAATCTTCATGATATTGCGTGTGGAGAGACGGAACTCCACGCTGTGCTTTGCCTACTTACCAGAACAAAGAAGTAAACATAATTTATTCCCCCAAGTGGGGAGTCGAACCCACAACCGAAACATTTACAATCAGACAATGCCACTGCGCCACAATGGTCTCACATAGAAAATTCAAAATTATAGTATAAATTGAGGAATGTTTTGATAAGTACTTAATTACTAACCTTACAAGTATTGTTTATGAAACAAAGTTTAATTTTTTCCTTATAATAAAACATAAAATAATAATATAATAAAAATAGAGATTGAAGTGTGAGAATTAAAGTTTTTCAATGCAAATTAAAAAGCTAATGAGAATGATGAAACAAAAAAATAATTAACATGAATCTTAATTAGAAAAGAAACAAATGGACATGTTTGATGAACAGGGAGAGTGCCAATAGCTGGCAAGACGCCATTTATATTTTATATTGGATTACAGCCAATTAAAACTGGGTACTAGACACATCACATAGGTAGACATTCACGTCAATACATTTTATGGCCGAGAGAGCCATTTTGTTATTTAATTAGAAGTTCTTCATCTGTGCAAATATTTTTTTATTTTTGTAATGTATTGTTCTTTTGTGTAAAATAATTTAATTTCAAAATCTACATTTAATTTGAAATAGTAACATGTTACAGCATTATTTTATATTAATTTTTACATGTATATTTATAAAATAGGAGTAAATATGATGTGAAAATTATGTGTTTATTATTCAATTTCCAAGACAATCTGAATCAATTTATCATAGTATCTTTTCTGCATCGTTGATTTAAAAAGAAATCACTTTCTAATTTTATGTGAATCAAACATGAAGTGAGAAGTGTGATAATAATAAATGTTAGATTTCTACTAAATACATTAAATACTAACTAATCAGGTTAAGAATATACTTATTGTTAGTTAACAGTTACTAAAGTCTACTTTAAGCGAGCAAGGTAATATATAAACAGGATATTGCACTAAGCATCCATACAAGTGCTAGTTTCTTAACAAGATTTAAATATCAATGTCATATTAGATTAACATACTTCTGTTTTATAAGTCATTAAATGACAATTTGATAACAGTTATGTTTTCGTTTGTTTTAATAATTTTCAAATTAAATTAAATAGAATATTAAAATAATATGAAAAACATATATGCATATAAAATTGACACTAATCTACTTTTGTTGATTTGGTAAATATAGAACTGGTTGTGAAAGCAAGAAATGGGATATAATATTTTAGTGGAAATAAAATGTTAGAAAAAATAATAGTACTTCAATTAATTTTTAATTTGTTAGGATTGTAATTTCCCTAAGAAAACTAAAGCAAAATTAATGGAATGAAATTTCATTACTAAAGCTTGTTATTCATTGATGCTGCAACTCAGAACACTGAAGGTAAAAAGCACAATCTTATAATAAACACTACTAGAAAATAATATCAATAAAATAATATTTTTCAAAAGAAGTGCAAACATTCTTACCTTGCCCTGCATAATCAATCTGATAGTGAGGGTTACTTTGGAGTCTTCCTCATGGAGAGCGGGGGCTTTCTCCAGATCCATGCTGGAGGAGGTATCCGTAGTGTCTCGTGGAATTTTGACTTCTTACAGGGCTACGTGTGGGCAGGGGACACTCCACTCAATCTAATGGCTGGGACTCTGGGGCTCTTGGCACGCACTGCAGGCAGGGTAAGCTGGAAAACAGGCGCACATCTCATAAGGAACGTCAAAAGGTTTCGAGCGCTAAAGGAGTAGGGTGTGGGAGTAACTCCTCGAATCAAAGCAAAGCTAAATACTCAAGTATTTATTTACAGTGATAATTTGTGGCAAGCGCAACGGAATGAGGGCGGCTAATGAGGATCTAGACGCTATTATAAACTAACTTGTCCTAAGTCCGACCGGATTTTGCAGCCGTAACACGAGTCGGCTCGCTCTGGTCCGCGGGACCGTTACTTGAACTCGGATACTGGTTCGCGACTCGCAACATAACCTCAGCGTCGCGCCTCATGGCTAGCCGACCGGGTTATCGATCCCGCAAATTCTAAACAAATCTTGACGACATTGTCTTCTCCGCTTCCTTACCTCGTAATATATCCCGATGATCAACGATAACATAACAAATCTTATCACTAATATTATCACGAAGATTTGTATAAAATCACACTTATCACAATTTTCTTAATCACATAAAATTATAAAACTAATAAATTTCGACGCAGGTGACGCGTCTATGTGAAGCTTGTAGTTGTCATAGACAACCGGATTTGTTTTGCTTGGCATGGATGCGAGGTTGAATTATAATGAATCTGTGACAGTTATATGACAGTCGCCAACAGCCAATGACAGGAGTCGACTACAGCGTAGTATAAGGAATTTATAAACAAGTAATAATTGAAAAAAAAAACATTAATATATAAGTGTAGTAAAGCAATCACTGAAAACATATTATATTTTGTACCTTTTTATTTATATTATTTTTTCTATTAGTGCTTACATAATTTAGTAATTAAATTTAAACTTAATTCATATTAATTAAAAAGTTGTGACTTGAAATATTATTAACTAGCGGACGCGCGCAGCTTCGCTTGCGTAATTAGGGGTGAATTCTAATGAACGACGAAACATGTGGTCAATGAAATATTTTTAAGAGTCTAAATTTCAAATTTTATAAAAATCGGCGATTTAAAGATTTTTCCATACAAACTTTCAACCCCTTATTTGCACCCTTATGGGGTGAATTCTAGAAAATCATGAACCACATGTTCAATTAAATATTTTTAAGAGTCTACATTTAAAATTTTATAATAATCGGTGGTGTTTTAAAGATTTTTCCATACAAATTTTCAACCCCTTATTTGCACCCTTAGGGGAAGAATTCTAGAAAACCATGAAACATGTGTTCAATTAAATACTTTTAGGAGTCTGAATTTCAAATTTTATAAAAATTGGTGCCGATTTAAAAAAAATTCTATACAAACATTCAACCCCTTATTTGCACCCTTAGGGGAAGAATTCTAGAAAACCACGAAACACGTGTTCAATTAAATACTTTTAAAAATCTAAATTTCAAATTTTATAAAAATCGGTGCCGATTTAATTTTTTTTCCATACAAACTTTCAACCCCTATTTCACCCCTTTAGCGTTAAAATTTTTCAAAATCCCTTCTTAGTGGATGTCCAGATTATGAAAGTAAACATCTGTCCAAATTCCACGTTTCTACGCACAGCGGTTACGGCTGTGCGTGCGTCTTACCTCAGTCAGTGAGGACAAGTCCTTTTATATATATAGATATGAAGGAGTCTAAATGGTATAAATCAGATAGAGTGACCGGTTTGCCTTTTCGTTTTAAAAAATCAATTTCGTATAAAGTGTCATACTGTAAATAATATTCGTAATATAGAAACAATTAGGTAATATAAAAAAAGGAAAATTACTTTATTTATAACATTTGTGTATTATATTTTTCATCCTGCTGATTAAATGGAAGCTTGATTTAACATTTTTATGCCTTAGATATTTAATTACATAATATTTTAACTGTACTATATTCTATGTTGGTTTCGGCGATTCAATACACTGTTACAGCATACGTGGAGAGATGTTAACGTTATGCGAATTTGCTTGAAGTCTATGTCGATAGGGAATAGCAGTAATTGTACATGTACATATAGAGAAGAGAATATTGTATTAGGCATAAGTACGTATTTACTTTGTATATTGACTAGGTCGTTAAGTAATATAGATAATATTAGTAACAAACATTTAAGCTAAATAATATAATAACAATAATAAGCCCGCAGGGCAGCCTGTGGCAAGCTGTTTGAGATTGACATTGGCATTGGATTGTTTCGAAAGTATACGGTATTATGTATTTAGATATTTGTCGATTATCTATTTATCGCATATAATGACTGCACGTTGTGATGGTTCTGGATTCATTCTTTATAGATGGAAATGAGAATAATTTAATATGTTTCAAACTTAAAGATTTAAAAAATGACGCTCCCGTGAACTCATTTATATTATAACTAGCGGACGCGCGCAGCTTCGCGTGCGTATTTAGGGGTGGATTCTAATAACCCATGAAACATGTGTTCGATGAAATATTTTTAAGAGTCTAAATTTCAAATTTTATAAAAATCGGTTGCGATTTAAAGATTTTTCCATACAAACTTTCAACCTCTTATTTGCACCCTTAGGGGGTGAATTCTAGAAAACCATGAAACACATGTTCAATTAAATATTTTAAGAGTCTAAATATCAAATTTTATAAAAATCGGTGCCGATTTAAGAATTTTTCCATACAAACTTTCAACCCCTTATTTGCACCCTTAGGGGAAGAATTCTAGAAAACGATGAAACACGTGTTCAATTAAATACTTTTAAAAATCTAAATTTCAAATTTTATAAAAATCGGTGCCGATTTAAATTTTTTTCCATACAAACTTTGAACCCCTATTTCACCCCTTTAGGGTTAAAATTTTTCAAAATCCCTTCTTAGTGGATGTAAAGATTACGAAAGTAAACATCTGTCCAAATTTCACGTTTCTACGCACAGCGGTTACGACTGTGCGTGCGTCTTACCTCAGTCAGTGAGGACAAGTCCTTTTATATATATAGATAATTATTTATCTATTTTAATCAGAAAACTAAAATTTTCTCTTTGTTCTGGTAACGACGCAAAGCGAGGCGTTGTGTTCCGCCATTCAGCATGCAATGACTCCAGAATTTGGCGAAAAGTATAACAGAAGTGTCTTAATGGGAAAGAAGTGGTTCAACGTTAGTTCCAGGTTCTTTTTGCCTACCATATTATGTGCGTGATTCTATATTCTATAGCTTCAAGCTAAAATATACATCCATAACATATTTACATACTATAATAATGCTATTATTATAAAGGTCTATATTAATCATTCCGACATACTTACATATTTAGTGACGGTATTTGTTTAGGGACACACTCAAAACCTTGAAGTATAGAGTGTGGGCAGACAATTGGGTATTCATGATCTTAGTATAATTATACGTTACAATAACCATATATTGAAATAGCCAGAATAGGAGTGTATAAATTAAGTGTACATACTTCATATTTTACCAAATTTCTAGACTTGGATAGAGAAGACTTAGATTTAGCAAGGCAAATAGAATATATAAATATTTAAGTAATATAGGTAAAATAGAATATATTTAAGTAATATAGGTTTTATAAAATTAAACGTTGTTACTTGCAAAGTAGAGCACACAATGATTAAAATAATATTTTTATTATGGTTCTTTATAATGTCACTAAAAAGCAGTGATCAAAGAAGCAAAAATATTACGGACACGACCGTAGAAGGAAAGAAAAAAGAATAAAGAAGACAAATTACTAAAATGTTTACTACTATTTTTTTATGGAATGTAGCAAAGGCCAGAAATATTATTCGTAGTTGTTATATTAAATATATTTTCTTGTAGTAAATATATTACCCTATTATGTCTATTAGGAATCGTTTTTTCATCAGGCACGGCTATCACCATATTCTATGGGTGAATACCAAGTTAAGAAATCTATTGTATCCCAAACACTCAAGATGGTCAATACATCCTTTAAACTGTTTGTAATAATTTTTCACAAAAAACCGATTACAACCGGATCCCATAATCAGATTCTGATAAAATTCCTCCTCCTCCTAAATGGGAAGTACCAGCTTTCAAATAAACAAAGAATCATCAAAATCGATTGAGTCAGTCAGTAAAAAATCGAATCGATTCTTCTCCATTAATAGAAGTATATTTTTGAATCACTTTGAACGTTAATTAGAACAGATTATCTATTGACACTGTGGTTGTGTTACACAATAAAACAATTATAGAAACTTAAAATAGAGATCGTTCTGACAATAAAATAAAATGGACATACAAAAATGCGACGAATTTAGGACGTCATTTCATGTCGTCGTTTCTCGTAAATCGGCGTGGGTAATAAACATTTCATTCCCGGTTATTTAATTTGTTCGTTTTAGCTGAAGCTCTCTACTTGGTGCCGGAAGACCGAAGGAAGTTTTTTATTTAACTCAGACGCAGCTTCCAGAGAATCTATGTAAGAAGGATTCATTTTTATGATATTTGTAAGTAAATTTAATATTGAACTGAGTTTTTGCTGTCACACTAATTGAATCTAGATGTTTTAAGCATTTAATAGTACCTACATTTTTTACACTGTATTCGGCAAGCATCATGGTAGGTAGAGTGGCCAGTAGTAGAGGCACCTGTGAACCCATCTTTCCGCAGAATGCTTGAGGGTAGGCTATTCAAAGCGAGGTAATGAAAATATTAAATATTTTATTACCCGGAGTGGAAATCGAACTCACAACCGTCGTGCTTATTCACATAAAATTCTCTTTATTAAAGATTTGGGGTATAGATAACTTAAATTATATGTAATGTACTATAATGACATACTTATTTCATTATTGATGGAAAATGTTACGAAAATAAAATCTCTTTGTATAGAATCAATGAAAAATAAATTAGCTTAAAACATTTAAGAGCCTGAGGAATACAACAAACATTTTTAAATTGAAGCATGTTTTTAGTAGGGATTTGTACACTAATGGACAGCTTTGTTTGTTGTTTACTTGCTAGGACAGTACCTACTGCCATCTTTGTGTACATAAATACAAAAGTTTACCTAATAGATTAAATAGCGTGAGCAGCCATGAATAGAATATTTTTGCCACGCATTTGGAATATCATAGATATTTTTTTTAATACTCGTTAGGAAGGTATTTTTTTTATGAGTGAGTGAGATTTGTTTTATCTGTGCCACATTAAAAATAGTGATAAATCCTTTTTTCATATAAGTATAAAATATAATTTTAAAGTATATAGAGGATAATATTAATTAAATAATATAATTTTAATGCGTACAATGGCTTTTCAATATTACATTTACCAGAAATGTTCTTAAGAAACTCAATAGTAATCTCAAACAACAGGCAATGTTCTCTAAAGGGTTTTGTTTAACAAAGGCAGAATATGCAAGCATAGATTGCCTGAGAGCCCTTCAATTTACAATAACTGGCTTAATTACTTCTGACTCACTTTATTAGATAAGCTATTGTGATCGTGACAATGTAAGCAACGTATTTACGTATCAACTTTGTTTAATTCTGCATAGAATATACAAAACATACGAATCCGTATATGTATCGTAGTACGTCAGCAAACAAATATAGTTATTTAATTTAGCACATTTATATGTAGACTGATTTGTCTAAAATTGTTTCTTTATGCATTGCTAATCTGAGAGGATCAATTCACTATTGATGTATGTTTAAACAGTTTGAAATGGGCGACATCTGTATGTCGCCCATTTCAAACGTCGCCCATTTCAAAATCCGGCCCTGTGGCCGGATTTAGATTTGTGGGGCCCCGGGGCAACGATGGAGTGGGGGCCCCATCAATTTTCTAGTAAATAGGTTAATTTTAAATTAAGAATGTTTATTTTCCACATATAAAATATATAAAAAACAAAATTGTTAGGTAAATACGCGGGTGATGGAATCTAACTCTATATTTTGTTTTGCGGAAACCCTACCTTATAAATAGTATGTGAACTCACAAATAAAACACATCTTAACTATGCTAAAAATAATTCATCATAGCGCTATAAATTGTAGGATTAAAGTTATTATTTAAAAATAAATTTGATTACTTTACGTCTATGTATTTAGCGGTACATTGTCCCTGTGATGACATATGATAAATTTATACCTGAATGAATTGCCGCCGCCGCCGCCGTGCCAGAACGGCGTTGGTTACACAAAAGGTTATTATTGTGGCTACCAATTCAACATTGGAAGCGGAATCAATTACTCAGTAATCCCTGATTCTGGTTTTTAAAATTAAATATTGTTGTTGGTAGTTGATTTTGTTTTTTCCCCTTAAGTATCTTAATTAATTAAATATGTTAATTTGAGAAAAAACGATTAAATTATATAGATATTTTAATCATATGTATTTGATACCAAAAACACTATGTCATTAAAATTTTGTTTAATATGTAAACTTCTCTCTAAAATTGAATATTTGTTGAGACCCATATGCCCCCAGGTAACGAGGTTCGAATCCTTTTTACTAAGCTGTACAACATAAATATAACTATACTCGTAATTTGACGTAACACAAGTCATGTAGGATCTATGTTAAGCATTGTGATCGCATGACGGCGGTCAACGAGGCAGACAACGTATTATTCACTGCGAAATTTCCATATTTCACGTGACGCCGCTAATGCCGCCTGTCGCAAGGCTTTATATTAATGAATTGTTATTTTAAGTGCGCAATATTTACATTATACAAAAAAAAATAAGTAAAGTATATTTGAATCTATGCTTTGTACTTTTTTTATTCTATGTGATGTCACAAGGGTGTGACTGTAATGCGGCGGTTATGGGTTCGATCCCCACTCGAAGAAATTAATTATTATTCATTAATATTTTCGTTTCTTCGCTCTGGCACATTCAACACGCAATGCCCTTGAAAATTAGGCGGAAAGTGGTGGAGTATTTTAACACTGGGTTCCCTCCGCTTACCCTGCTATGTGCGGGATACTGCATAAAGTTGTTTTTTTTTTTATTTTGATAGCAGCGGCGGTTTGTATTCTTATTATTGAAGATCATCAAGCGAATCTAAAAATATTTATCAGAAAATATTTTTCTTCAATATGTACAAAAAATTCTCATATTTTTGGCTTCAAGTGAGCTTTGTGAACAGTTTTTGTAAATTAGTAGATACTGCTACTACTATATTTTATTTCTTTATACGCCCAGTGGAAAGTTTTTTTTTTATTAATGAATACATTTAAATGAAATTATTTAAATTAAAAAAAAAAATTCTTACTTTATTATTATATTGGGCCATTATAATCCGATTCTGTATTTGAAGAAGATGTTTCACACAACAACAATTCTCATTATTTCTATAAGGACTAAATGAGCTTTTTTTTTCAGTAACATCACAGAAGTTTGAATTATAATAACGAGTAAAGTACTTATAAACGAGTCTATTATAAAGGATGTAATTTTAATAGAATATAAAAGTTACTTACATTTTATTTCAAAGTTATTCCTCTCAGTCGCAGATAGCTATCTGGAAAGAAAAAAAGCGTAGATACAGTATATCAATTAATGCAGTACTAGAGAGAAAGAATGTGTGTTATTCTATTTTTTTAACCTACTTCTGTAAAAAAAGGAGGTTATCAATCCGACTGTACTTTTATTTATTTCATAATTTTGTATTCGGTGTAATAAGTTCGTAGTTAGTAGATATGTTTTACATTTTAAAAATAATTTTTGTGTTCTATTGCCCCCAATAATATATTTTATTTTATATCTTTCATATATAGACAGCAATCTGTTAGAATTTTATTACATGTATAGCTATAGATTATTTTTGAAATAAGATTACCACATTTGGGCACCATGAAGTTAAGTTCTTAGTGTTTAAAATAAAATAAATATAATATTAAAACGTGAAGATGGAATTCAAGTTTTTATAGCTAATTTCATTTGATATTCCAAAATTAGCATGATAGATAAAAATATTCTGCGCCCTTAAATAATTTTTTCATATCTTGGATTAAAGAGATTTCTATCTATAATTAAAGAAGGATTAATACAATAGGCGTCATCTTTTCTCAGTTCTTTAACTAATTAAACTTAATAATCCTCTAGCATAGCTAACTTCTCGATTTGTGTAACTGGATTTTATTCTTTTATCTCTCATTGTGCCGTTTTTCATGCAAATCTCTTAGAATGTCTACTAAGATGAGGCTTTTGTCATAAAATAACTTTTAGCGATCATCTGTTTTAGATCGTTTCGATAGCCTTGTATAGCACAAAGCTTGAAGCTTGAATATTACGTAGGTTGGTAAAAGTTTAAATCAAAATTTACCAGTTACTTGTAAAATGTAATATTTGTATACCGATAGTACAGTTTTCTCAAGCTAAAGTCGAGAAAAAGCTAAGGTCTACAACCCTAAAAGTTTTTTAATAGAAAGTTTTGAACTTTTATGTAAATTCCAAGTGTGAGGAAAAATAATGTGGGAGGAATAATTTCCAATTAAACAAAAAATAAATTAAAAGCTAGAATGTAATTGCAATGTAGTTTTAGCAAAGTCCATATTTTAATTGTGTGACAAAAAAAGAATAAGATTCATATTTTTTATAACTATTTAACCTAAATTACCAAGTTTGGATATTAAATTTCATAATAATTATGAAAATTATTCGATCCTAATATAAACTAAACAACATGTAATGCTAATCTCAATCCATGACTTGCATATAATCGTCCAATTCACCCAATATAATTGTAGAACGTCGATACTCATCTGCCTACTTAATTACATAATACGTTAATTATATATAACAATGTCTATTGTTCCACCACAGGAATCCGTGTGAGCAGTTAGAGCTGCATAGAGATATCGCATTCCAGATCGTGTGTGCTGTGGACCTATCTTAGATATACCGAATACCATGATTGGGTGTGCTAAAGTTAGCTATCAGGTTAACACGTTTAGCCAAGTATAGCTATATAGAATTATGAGCATATGTACGTATGTGGCAGGAATATACGTCGTAGCTATTATAATTTAAGTAGCTAACGTGGTTGGTTATAATTTAAGTAAGAATATCTAGCTAGGTATTTATTTGATTTTTCAGGGTAAGTAGAGATAGCCACGGAACTTAGTGTTTAGATACTTCGTTCATATTGAGGCTTCCCTTCCTCTCTTTCCGCTGAATTCTCTAGAAATACGTGTTGAGTGGCAGAATATAACATCGCGATTTGCTTTGCGTAGAGAGGTTTCCTCATTATGTGTTTTCTACCGCGTTTATCACGGGGATTATTCTTGGGAATCATTGCCGCTGAATTTTCTTATCTGACTGTACGTGACAAGCTAGTTTCGTAGCAACCTTCTTCCATGCGCTACGCAACTGTGGAATGACCTACCTGAAGGATTGTTTCCAGGTCGACATGACATGAGTGCCTTCCAAAAGTGGCTTTTATCTCCATCTTAAAGGCCAGCAATTCACCTGTAATGATTGACCGGTACGCCTGTTTGCTTTGTCTTTACCAAAAAATTTTTTTTAAATATTTCTGTAGCACACAAATCTACATAGAATTCAAATTCAACAGAGTGCTCATATGAGTTAGTACCTAATAGAACATACGAGTCACAGTGTGAACACTCATATTAATTATTGCTAGAATAGTCTTCAGCACACAATACATAGCAATGGAACCTATATGCAGCCAATTCCTAAGCGGAAACCAATCAACCGTTCGAATCGCTCGAGGATGTTTAAGTGGGTATATTATTCATTGGTTTCTCGACCAAATCGCAAACGCTACGTAGAAACGTTCGATATAAGATTTGTTTATGTTTACTTTCAATTCGTACGACCTTATTTCATTTGATAGTATAATACATTTTCTGTATAGGTTAAGGCCTCGTTAATTGAATTGTTAATTGTATTATTCTTTCAGAGGCCCATCGGGGCGTGGGCACAAAGTTGATTGTAGATGTGACAGGTTTTGAGTTCGATTTCTACTCGAGGAAATGAAATACTTAATATTTCTATTTATTTACTCTGGTGTAGAAGCAAAGGGCGGCGTTGAGTCCCGCCACTCAACACGCAGTGCCTCCGGAATTCGGCGGAAAATTGGAAACGGAGAATCTTGATAATAGGATCCCTCTGCCAAGTCTGCTATGTACAGGATTCAGCGTGCTGCTAAAAATACTTTTTCATATAAAAATATAATATGACATTATTTTACACTTGAATTGATGACTTCGTTATTGAAATCGGTTAAAAATGCAAATCTTCCATATCTTCCTAAGGAATTAATGTTGTAATATAATTTGCTTAATTGTCAAGTTTGTATTTAATAACTTATTAACGACTATACTGCACAAACATAACTTTAAACATTATGTAACTTAGTGCATATAACGTTAATGAATTTAGTATCAAAGTTGTCTTTTGCAACTATGTCCGCATATTTTATGATTAGTTTTAATTAGGGAGATTATATTAAACATTGTATCTTCGACTAGCTTGTAAGGGAAGCTAGTGAAATATATTCTTATTACAAGAACACAGTTTGTATATTAATTTACATATTTCTTGAAAGTATATTTAATTACTTTGAAGGAAAATAACTAGGCTTATATGTTTAATTCAAAATAAATATTAATGAATCTAAAATATTTTTCCATAATATCATGGTATATTCAAAAGACAATAAAATAATAAAGTAAGTTAATAAAAATCAAATCAGCTTCACGCTGTATGTACACACAGTAGGGTAGGCAGAAGGAACCTAGTGTTAAGACACTCCGTTCCCCAATTTCTGCCGCATTCTGGAGACATTGCATGTTAAGTGGTAGAACTCACGTGCTTTGCCTCGACACCAGAGCGAAGAAATGGTAATATAAACGTAAATAAATATTTCACTTCCTCGAGTGGGGATCGAACCCACAACATAGCCTTGTGCCGCTGCGCCATTTTCTTTATTTTAACAAAACAAAGCAAGCAAGTTAGAATGAACACAAATGGAACATAAAAAACCAAGGTCAATATTTCACAATATGACATGGAAACTTGTTTTAGTGGAGTACACTGCTATGCTGCAACTTTTAATTGCTTCGGCTGACTTGTCATGACATTCACGACGCGCGCATCTCACCCCCTTGAAAGAACTTACGTTCGTTAGGGATGTTGCAGTTTGCTTAGTGAAATACGAGTAAAACACTATTTTCTGTTAATCTTTTTTTTTCAACGAATCTCAGCAAAAAAATTGTTCCTAGGTGTTATTCTCTCCTTCGAACGTATCTATCTACGTTCAGGTCGGGGTTTTCAGTACGTAGTTTCTCACTAGGCGCAGCATCAAGGTCGCTGGCGATTTCTCCGAATACATGCCCGTGAACGTGTAAGCCAGTTGTCAAAAAACAATATAAGCTGGTTGAAACTAAGCAAGAGAATAGGGATGCTACAAACTTTTAAACCTATAAACTTTTAACTAAAATCACACAAATGCGAAGTTCTGCTTGGATCGTTTACGTTTTTTATATTACCGAGACAAACGTTGGTCTTTTCTAGTGTCTACATATATCTGTTACATATTAAATGTTTTCATATTTAAATGTTAATAAAATCATAGTTTACTGCAATCCCTAAATTTATTTTAATGAATGAAAAATATCTAAGGCTACAAATTTTACAAATACAATACTCCCAGAATGAGATGTCTTGCGTTTTCTAGGCCAACATATTTCCCTCGTGTCGTTTTAATATTGCCCAGTAAGTAATCCGATCAAGTTCAATATAATATACTATTAGATAGGTACAATTTGGTCAAATACAGTATCAGCTTAACTTAATATTATTAAGATTATTTTTAGACAACAATGCTATAAAAATGTACATATAATATTATTTTTCAGCTTATTAATTGATTTGTCATTTACAACCATAATCATGAATGAATAATACGTTAAAAGTAATTGAATTATTATAGAGGATACAAGAAGATTAATTTATGTTTAATATAGAACTTATTAAAATTCGGTACAATTTATAACAGTTTATATTTAGTTGGTTGAAAATGTGCATAATTAAATGTTTCTGTATAATTAAATGTTTTTTTTTCTGCCTTTTTAATTAAGCTAAATTGTATAATACGAAGTAAATCACTCAATCAAGGGGAAATATAATTCATACATTTATGTATTTATTCAATAATTGCGGATGTAACAGATGGATTTACTCAATGAGTCTAACATTTTCGATAACTACATAGAGTAAATAAAACAAATGCTTATTACTCTTTTTTTAAAAAAATCAGCTTCACGCTGTATCCCGCACACAGCACGGTAGATAGAAGGAACTTAGTGTTAAGACACTCCGTTCCCCACAGCCAAACCACCCCACTCTACCGAATTCTAAATAAGATTCTAATATAAAAAGTGGTAAATAACTTGGCAACAATGTATTTTATACATAATATTTAAATGTGGTCCCAAGTTACATCTGGGTCCACGATTTTATAAAGTAAAGTATGCAAATTGAGCATGAAATTTATGTAACTTCCTCACAAGTTAAAAAAAAAACATATTTAAACTTTTAAAGAGTTGAGAAATTTAAAACAATCTTATTTTTGATAAACTTTAACTTATATTTCACAAAGAATGTGTTTTCGGTAAAATTTTTGCCAACAAGAACTTTTTATCAACCCGAAAATATTGTATTATTGATAAAATGACGCTGTTTTTATTTTAAACACCAATATAAGGTTCACGATACTTTTCCATTTTCTTTTAGATTTTTAAATGAGTTTCGAATCCAACCTTGTGTTTTGTGTTGGTACCAAAGTTAAAAATATTCCATATATCTGATAAATAACAATTATTTCTTTTATTTTATGCTGAGGGTTTATCGCTGGGTGATCACGTAGAACTTAAAAGCAAAAGAAAGCTTGGAAAGTATAACACCAAAAGACTGTTTTACGTGGTACCCTAAAGTAAGTATATGGAAGTCGTCCAAAGACACAAATAGCTAACTGTTTAAATTCTATATTAAGCAACACATTTCGACAAGTTAAGTTAAATAACTGCAAAACTAATTATTCCACTCTTACGTGTTTGCAGCAAATCATAATTACTGCCAAAATTACTTTGCCAAATAATCGTATGTGCTCAAAGCTTGACACGGAGTAATTTTAGGGGTGTAAAGGAAGTTGAATTGCGTGTGGATAGGTTTAATTTCACCCTAGCGATATCGTCGGGAAAGAAATGAGCAGGGCTCCTTGCCCAAATTAAATGAGACTGATTTACAACCTACGTAAAAACCGAGGTGAGATCTTATTAACATTACTTTTTATAATACCGGCAACGCTAAATTGCAACAATGTAGGCAGAACTCTAATTAAAAAGGTGTTAACTAGCGTCATTAAAGCGTATAGTTGCGTCGGGCTTGGCAGGTTCTTGTCGGAATTTATTCATTATCTAACAAACAAGCATGGAGAATATTTTCATTTAT
>JAEBDU010000008.1:560794-696251 GCA_016802625.1 Heliconius numata
ACGTTAGCAAAAAATGAATAATTAAATAATTTCCAAAAAAGGAAAAACAAACAACCCTCTCTATATTTACACATAGAATCAATTATAAAGGCCACCACATTAATGATGCAAATTGGTAGCATAAGCTATCGGGCTGTTATCCCGCGGGACCACTGAATAAATACTCTCACCAGGGTGATCGCTTTCAATGGCCAGTGTTGAATTCAGAAACATGGTTGATCCTGACGTATGTTTCCGCCGCTAGCTTACACTTTTATAATGTTTTGTACTTGTATTTTTTTACTTATTTTTCATATTTACAAGTAAAATATTATTTTCTACATTGTAGTGTGTTACCAAAATATATTTTTCTATAGTTACGTATGAAATTATTGTTTTTATATAATAGTTTGTTTTGTTTAAGTTTCTCTAACGTGAACTATAACAATAAGGAAACCGGAAGACCTTAAATATTGTTAGAATTTAATATTAAAACCAATGTTTTTTTGTATATTTATTGTACATCTGGAAAAACTTGAGAGCAACGAGTGAAGAAGTATATTTCATTAATAATTTATATTTAATGAGACTATAACATATATCCACTATTAAAACAAGTTCTCCATATCACACAGTATACACTATTCCTTTCACGAGGAATTTCAAATTGGTTGTTTTTCGTGCACACCGGTTAGTTGGTTTATGTTGAGGGTGGTAATTGAAAATTATAGCCTCGGGGAGAATGATGAACACACAAATTGCCTAAATGAGCTTTTTATTCCGGAATTAAGGATATAGCGGAGAAAATTGTATTTGCAATGGCGGTTCATGATTAGTGTTTCAGGTTATGATAATGTTGCGAAGAATTGCTGTAGTGTTTTACAGCGATTTGTAAAATGATACTGTATACAACCCTTATTCATTTAGCTTCACGTTGTAGGGTAGGCAGAGGGAACCTAGTATTAAGACACTCCGTTCTCCATTTTCTACCGAATTCTGTAGGTTCTACATTCTTTAGTATGTATCATAATTACTTAATAAAGATTATGTTTCAATTTCCTCCATTTGTATTTTCTATATGTGATATTCATTTAAATAATATATTCATCCAATTATCTCTGTTGCAAGGTAGGCCGAGAACTAATATGTATGCTTGATGTAGGTATATAGTGGAATGATGATGATATGATGCGTAATGGGTTTCATGCTGCATGAGGGATTATTAAGTAAAAACATACAATATAATTATTATAATTAAAAATATATATGTAAAGTAATATATAAAAATAAGAAATATAATTAATTTAATGATTATGTAAGAAAAAAAACTTGTTCAGGCATAGCTAACTTAGCCTTAGTTTTATTAGTAGAGCGAATATTTAAATTTTGTTAGATAAAATAATTCGACTGAATGTCAGTAGAGGTTTTAATAATAATAAAAAAACATCAGAAAATCGATCCACAAGTGCAAGTACACTACGAGTAGATATTGTACCAGAGCGAGAGCTTTTTAATTTCATATGCATGTATAAACTTGTTCAAAAATACACATTAACTTTCCTGATTGAAGTTTAAGTTGAAATCAATTGTTCATATCTTCGTCTGATTGTTACAAGCCCAACTTTATTCCCCTATGAAAGCCATTAGCAATTCCCAGGGGTTAAGATTTATGTTTAAGTACGAGACTAAACTTCATTAATACCTTTTCGTGATTGAGTTATAGATTTTGTATGAGATAGGTACCTGCTTGGTTATTCAGTAATTAAAAAAATATTTATTATGTAAATATAATAAAGAACGTAAAAAACAAAACTCAATGTTAAGACAAGACCTACCTTTAGGATTTCGTTTTAAGTTAGATTTATATCTTATCTTATTTTGAAAGCCTTACGCTGCTTCTCGCATATGACAGGATAGGCAGAGGGAACATATTAAGACACTCTATTCTCATTAAGACACTTCCGTTTCCGACTTTTCTCTAAATCTAGAGGCATTGTGGATTGAGTGGGCGAAATCAACACCGCGTGATGAAAATTTTTGCATAATTATTTTTATGTAACATTCAGCAATGCTTTCAAAAACTAGCTTTTTGTTTATAATTGTAAAAAACCTAGTACAGATTAACGCACTAATTCATTTAAATACAGTTAACAACATCAAGGTAAAACATTTTACATTTACATTTAAAATTATATTTTATTTCTAAGATTTTCTATTTATGTAACGACGATATTGTTGCTTACTTACCCTCATAGTTACGTAATATTGTAGTGACTTGCAATTTCTCTGTAATGACGATCGAACGTACACCGCACCGCACACATTAGGGAAGGTAGAGGGAACCTAATGTTAAATAACGTTTTCTCCATTTTCCGCTGAATGCTTTGCCAGAGTGAAGAAATGAAGATATAAATTTAAATAAATATTTCATTTCCTCAAGTGGGAATCGAACCCACAACCAGTCGCGTGCCCCTGCGCCAAGACTGGCCTCAATAATAAAATATTAATGTGCACGTTGAATAACGGGCGGAAACACAAACGAGCCCGCTAACAATTCGTGCGGGTGTACGTGGCGTGCTCTAATATTGCAGCTATTAATCAGATCTAGAGAAAACCGTGAAAAGAATTGTACCGAACCATACACCAAAGATGCAGGTTGCTTATTGCCTATGACATTAATTTTCCTCTTTTACTTACTCGTTTATAATATTTCTTAATGTTTCATTTTGAATACAATGTAAATATAAAATACTGGTTAAGTGCGAGTCGAACTAGCTCCCTCAGGGTTCTGTACCCATTCTAACATTGTGGGTCAACGAGAAGTAGAACTTGTAAATGTCAGGAAATATTAATTTCAATTATAAGTTTGTAATGTGTATTTTTTTCTGTTATTTATATTTTTACAAAACCGAAACGGAAAATACCCTTATAGGTTTTAATTATGTAGCGAATTTCATACAAAATGCAGCAAAAGCCTGAACCTTGTTAGAGGGACAGTGCGATCCTATAAAGGTTCCGTCGTTTTCCTTTTGAAGTATGGAACCCTAAAAAGAAACCCTACATTTAATATCTTAAAACATATTTGAAAAATATGTATCTACGAAATGCTTTTTACTGTAAACAACAATGCTAAAAAATATAAAATATTTTATTATGTCACATATAAAATTTTACTCATTGAAGTGAGATTTGCCTTAGAACTAAAAGCTTTTTTTTGCAAATATAGAACCTTTCCGGTTTATTGACAAGCCATAACTGTGAGAGTTAGAATTTAGCTGAGTGAGTGAGAACCTGAGTATTTGAAAATTAGTATCGTAGTTATTATGGCTGGTCCACACGAACCCTTTTCGTATGTAAACTAAGCCAAATTCAATCTAATTTCCATCGAAATGTTGCCTCTAAATAACACTGCACATTATACTTAAAAACACAATGGGTCCTATATTATGATGTGTACGAAAATTATCCATGATTTTTTTGTATAATCTTCGTAACACAGATAATCTAAAGATTTTATAAATGAAACATCACTATTAAAACAACTTTTTGTAGTGATGTTTTTATAGTTTTGTACTAATATAGCCTCTCTTAATACATGGACTACTCGATACAAAAATATTTTTTCATTTCGAAACTATTCTTCCTAAATTAAGCGCTTTCAAACTTTTAAGTTTTATAATAATTGTGGTAAAATTTATATGTATATCCTTTACATAGCAGGGTAGGCAGAGGAAACTTAAGAACCTGGTGTTAAAACATTCCGTTCCCATTAAGACAGTTCCACCCCTTCCACCAAATTCTAGAGGCATTGCGTGTTGAGTAGCGGAACTCAACGCCGCGCTTTGCCTCGTTGCCATAGCGAAGAAAATAAAAAAAATCTAATATTTAATTTCCCCGAGTGGAAATCGAACATACAACCTATCGCAATTACAGTTGCACGCTTGTGCCTCTGGGCCACGACTGGCTTCAAAATCTATTGTTATAAGATATACTGTTTTTACAAAGTATATTTTATTTTTTTAGAATCTCATTTGATATGCTCCCTCCAATTTTCGTCTATAGCCATATTGTAACATGTCACAGCTAAACTCAAATTCAATTTTCCTCTTTGTCAAAATTGGCTTTATATGGAGTTTTGGTAAGCTAACTCAACCAGGAATAGGGTTGTTAAATATAATAAAAATGTGCTATATATATAATACTAATTTATAATTTGATTTAATTACGTTTCATATGATTAAAAATGTAATTTGTGATACAAAATTAAAGAGACAAATGTATTTCTTGCCACAATAAAAAAAATATGTGGCTGGACTGTTTTTTAGATAAATTGCTTAAAAATTTAGTTAAAATTCAATCTTAAGAATGAACTGAACTGATATGTGATTGGCTTAAATATTTGAATTTTCTTTCAGCTTCACTCTATCCCTCATATTGCAGGGTAAGCAGAGGAAACTTAATGTTCACTCACATCCTCTCCACACTCCATACTCCGTTCTTTAATTTTCGCCAAATTTTGAACTGATAATATTTGAGGACCCTACAAACTTCAAATAGTGCCTACATATGACAGCCCTGACCAGAAACATATTGGCTTTGATGAAGCAATTAAACTTTTCATCGTAATTCCAAAACTAATTTTCAGTAGTTTGACAGAGTCAGCCGATCGGTCGGCAGGTAACTTCGATAGTACCACTTGCTACCAAGCCTGTTCCCAAATTAATATACGACCTTTAATTTCCCCGAACATATCGGACAAATCGTCGAATGGTTTATTAATGATGGCTGCACGTGAAATTCTATATATTAAAGTTGTGTTATAGTAAAAATCAATTAAATTAACGCTTGAAGGATATAATTATAAGAAAAATAATGATTTGTTAAATTTTCATTTCATTTATTCCTTATTCGTTAAGCGTGTTGGTTTTTAGTATCTTAACTATGATTATATAAAAATAATTAACGAGTTGTGATTTACCAACTACTTATATTTTATTGTCTTATATATATGTAACATTAAAATGAAATTATCAATACGTTACCTAAATAATTAGTTATTAGCAAATTCTTAGGTCAAAAATCCCGGTCCGTGAGACCCGCGTCACTGAAGATGTAAATCAAACTAACGTTACCAATGGCGGGTTAAGCTTATTATAAAAAAAGTTCTATTTTTGCTATTTAACCATTTTAACTGAAAGAAAAGTGTAACATAAGCTCATGTTACTGATAAAACGTGTTAAATAATTTAACACATATTTTAATGTAAATGTTGAAGTCATGTTATAATGTTCACTGAAGTATTCAAAGTGTTTATCAAGGCAGTCGTCGGCAAGGCATTACATCGCGAGACGTTTGTACGAGAGAATCTGAAATTCTTACTGCATATTATGACACCTTATAATATTTTATATGGTCTTTTGAAAATGTCTCTTTGAAATAAAATGTCTGGAATATATCTTGTTGTAACGTTTAATTTTATAGTTCGTAGTTTCTACATTATACTTTAAATCATTTGTTAGCATATGAAAATTTTATTTGGATTTCAAAATATGTTTCAATTTTAGTTATTTTAAAAAGCTAGTGAAAGATAATGAAGAAATATATTTAAAAAATTACTGTATTATTAGGCTAAACTGAAATAAAAGTCAAAATTTATTTTAAATTTTCTTAAGACTGCTACGCCTCGATACACCTTTTTACAAATGTTCATAATATATTTTAATTGATATACAAATTTCACGCCATAAAATAATAGTAAAGTATAAACTAAGTATATTCAAAGACAAGGAGGAGGTCAAGTGCGCTTGATATTTCCATTGCTTTGTTTCAGCTAATTTGAATAATTACAAAACTACTTGTTTCGGGACAATGAGAAAACTTTCATAATCATGAAATTGCTACTATTTTACAACCTCATCAACATTCAACATTTAAGGCAAATGTTAGTTGTAATTAATACTTTATATACTTAATTTAAGTTATATATTTTAACTTTTTTATTTTTGTCTGCCATATTTACTGGTGATAAAGAAAATATAGCAACACTTGACTTTATTTCACATCGAATAGAGAAACATAACGAGCGAGTGGTGGATTCCAGTGAAACATCTCAAATATTACAAATTTGAGAATTGACATTGAAATATGTATATTCATAAAATGAATAAATAATTTAGTATAGTGGAGGATAATTGAAGATTGATAAAATAATTGAGGCTAGTCGTGGCACAGGGGCACAAGAGTGTGTATATACGCGATAGGTTGTTTGTTTGATTTTAGAATTCGGCGCAAAGTGGAGAGCAGAGTGTCGTACTACTAGACTCCCTCTGCCAACCCTGCTGCATGCGGGATACAGCGGGAAACTTATTTTTACCTTGGTATGGTAAAAACATAATGTTATACGGAGAGTCTTGAGAGTACATATGAAATTCAAAATTAATGATGAAATGTGAAATCAAATACTAATACATAATGGCAAAAAGTTTGTATTTGTTAAATAAAAGGAAACCAAATGAAAAGCTTAATCTGAAACTGTCACAACTGGCACTTGGTAAACAATAATTGCGTTGACAGTTGACAGAGTATCGAATGAGGATGGCAGGAACAGGAAACCTTTACAAATCAAATAGAAAGATGTTCGTAACGTGATAGTGGTGAAGTAGTCTTTGTTAGAGACAACCGCCACTTACGGAAGCACTTGTCACTGTCACTGAGTTAGATAGTGTCATAGCTCAGCTTATATTCTTGTATTGAATGACTTCTCTACAGATTGACAGAGCGTTCACTCACTACTGCCTTTTATATAGAACGGATATGAAGCCTAGTTTTGTAAGATGAGAGGATAATGTCGTCTTGTCATTATGAACTTGAATAATGAGCAATGGACACACTCGGAGAATGGAGTGATGTCTTCTGTATGGCATTTGTTTTTCTGTGAAGTATCTTGTAAGAAATTCTACGTTACGCCTATAAAATATAGCCCTCTCGATTACTTCTGTATAGGTACAAGTCTTTATATACAAGTATTAAATACATAGGTGTGCCTAAGCTGAAATAATATCAAAATTAAATATATCAATATGTAACCAGGAGTTAAGCGTTTAATTTTTATAATTTATTATTCTAATTTGTATAATTTATTGTTAACGAAAATTATTACATAAGTACAGGTTAAAAAAATATATATTTTTAAATACCTATTGAAAACAATTAAGAGTTTTCTGGATTATTTAGTATATAGTAAATTATATTTGCCGAAATGTTAATTATGGATGATTAATTACTAATGGACCATGTTTTTTTATTTGTATTTATTTACATATTTTATGAGGAATTTATTAAGGATTCACCTTTAATTTAAAATTAACTTAAAATATTTAGTATAGAAATACTAGAATGAAATACTATGTTAGTTACAGCACAAGTAATCAAATTAAAATAATACAAATAATCCTTAAAATACGCTTACAAAATCGGCCAAACTTGAGCTAAGATAAATCCGGATAATCTCAACGCAAAGAATATTAAAAAGTCATTATAGATAAACAACCTACTAAATGTTCCGGCCTAAATAACAAAATGGATTTACCAAAGTGTAATTTCATAAAGCTAATTGTTATGCAAAATTGCAAATTCCTTAAACCCAGCATATTATTAAGCATCCTTTAAGGATCTAATAAATAAACATGAAGCGATTGAGCTTGCTCTAAGAAACCGATTTTATTTAATAGAAAATGATGAGGCAATTTAAAACGGCTAACTTATATTACATCTTATATTACATTTGCAGGTATTATTAAATCTATTATTTTAGCAAAATAGTGTTATTGTTTTGTTTTGAAGCTATTGTTGTGGTTAGTAGTTGGTTATAAGCGGAGTAATTAATGTATTCAATATATCTAAATGTCGTTGCTTATCTCTATATTAGTGTGGCATTATTGATCAGCTTCACGCTGTATCCCGCATACAGCAGGGTTGGCAGAGGGAACCTAGTATTAAGTCACTCCGTTCCTCACTTTCTGCCGAATTCCAGAACGTGGCAGAACTCAACGCGGCGCTTCGCTTCGACACCAGAGCGAAGAAATGGAAATATAAACGTAAATAAATATTTCACTTCCTCGAGTGGGGATCGAACCCACCACCGTCACTTTACAGTCACACTCTTGTGCCTCTGCGCCACAACGGCCTCGGCATTATTAATAATTTGTATTATTTATTATTATTTGAGGCAATTTGATGCGTTTCTTTTTATTTTTTTTCTGTAACAGATTCCAAAATTAATAATACAAACTTATAGAATAAAATTATGATTTTTTAAATAAAAACGATGCGACTTTTCAATCTACATACCAGTTAACGTTGACAAAAAATTCTATTTTATCAGACACTGTCACACCTCGTATTGTTTAGGTAAAATTTGATTTTTCCCATCAATAGAAGCTGTTATGTTATAAATTGAACTTGTTTTTTCTGTAAACGGTGTAGGTTTTATCCCGAAGCTGGTATATATAGATATACTATAGCTTTCAAAGTTTATGTGTTGCCATATATTTAAATTCAATCTTCTTGCATTTTCCGTATTCGTAAGTTAGGTTAGGCAAACTTAGTGAAATACTATTTTATTATCTACTTTCCACAAAGCAGAATAAAGAAGTATTGATTATTAGAAAAATAAATACAAGTATAGTCATTGACCTACGGTCAGAAGTATTGGCCTAATGCGCCAACGTTAACTTTTAGTGAAATACGTCTGTCAAGTCCTCGTATTACACATAGCTAAGGCAACTTCGTATACATGCTTCCTACAAATGAGTTCTAGAACTATGTGTAATTTAATCTTTGTGTAATTTGGGCAATGTAAGTTTCCAAGGTAAGCCGCAAACTTTATTAAAATTATGAGAAGGTTGAATTTCATAAACGATGGGATGGTTAAAATTTAATAATATCTTATAAGGCTGTATACATTCGCTTTATTAAATCATAAGGCAGTTATTTACCGACACTTTTTTTGTTTAAGCGCAGTAACTTAGATAAATATTTTTTTATTAAAATTTTATAAAAGAAGAATAAAAAATATACATATATTTCTGTACTTACCGAGTAACACGCGTTTTATTTATATTTAAAGTCAAAACAGATACATTGACATTTTACACTTTAAAAGGAATTTAATAACTTCATAATTGATAGAGAAGATTATATTATAGTAAGATTATATTTTTCAAAACATTTCATATCATGAGAAGTAATAACGATGCTTTACAAAATAATTCGGAGAATCTCTAAGTTATGCGTAAACAAAGCAATAAGGCACAATTTCGTCCAATAAAGAGATGCTTCGAGCGTAAGGTATCCTGTACGGTGGGCCACTCGTCTGCCACTCACCTGGCCTCTTTGTCATTCGCCTCCCAAAGGCAATAAATGAAACCAACGAGCAGCCATCTGTACCTCATCTGTACATTCCTATGAGAAGCGAATATTTATTCTATAGATGTCATGGGAATGCGACAAGTAGTGGGTTCGATTCCCACTAGAGAAAATGAAATATTTAACATCTTCATTTCTTTGCTCTGGTAAGCGCAGCAATTAATTCCAGGACTCAGCACGCAATGCTTCTAGAATTCAAGGAAACGATGTGTCTTAACACTAGGTTCACTCTGTCTAGCCACTGTGTGCGGGATACAGCGTGAAGCTGATGTCGTGGGGGACGTGCAATTATTGAGTAAATGTGTACCGACAAAAGTGTGTCGTACTCACGTTAAGTACACCTATTATCGGAAGCACTAGTCGCTTTCAGGAGCACTGTATGCTGTGATCCAATAAACTCGAGATAGCAGTAAGCCATTCAATTATGTGACCGTTAGTCAGTGCCTTTATATATATTTTATTTATTATATTTAAATGTCTCAATATATTTGTGTTCTTTTATAATATTATTGTACGGAAATATCTAAATGTAGTAGTTTATTTTAAATATTTAATATCAAAATATATGTTTAGTTATTTTATAGAAATACTAAAATGAAATGCCACGTTAGTTACAGTACAAGTTGAATTTGCTTTTAAACTTCCTGTAGCAAACTGTTTTAGTTGTATGGTGAAACGCTCGAAAGCTTTTATAGTAGATTCTAACTAATAATGTCAGATTTGTTAATGATTTAATTTCGTGTTATACCTAGTTCATGTTATACTTTTACCTTCGGGTCAAGGGAACGCACTAACAAATTCGTTATAATGCCTTCACATACTCGCGGACTTTACACATTTTAATTTCAATATTTTAACTTCAAAATTTTAATTTTTCCACTTCCACGAAAATAAAAAATAAATCATTTGAAATTAAAATATTTTCTTCTAAATTATGAAAGAGGAGTAAACACCTATATAAGGTAGGTACCCATATTAAAACGCATGTATATATGCTAGCCATAAAATAAAAAAAGAAAATTTTGATAAAAGTATAAAAAAAACTCCATTTATAAGTAAATAAAAAATTCAGCAATTCAAAAGCACTCCTATAAGCATATAAATCCTGACATGAAATATAATCGGGTTGGCGGAACTGATTCGTTCTCAAATTGAATAAGAGGAATACACTAGCGAAATACACTCGATAGAATCTACGATAGCTAACATTTAAAGTGAAATTTTATGTACGTATAACATGTTTATTATTAGAGATTTAAAAAATGTGAATAATACATATTGATCGACTATGATTTCTAATTAATACGTATCGGTCTTTGTCTGAATATATAAATAAAATTTAAATGTCTGTCTGTGGTTTCAAAATAACTGTGTTTTTTCACATATAGTTTATTAGTAATTTTTATAGGACTTTTACTGAAAGGTAGAGGTGGAAGTGATGCATTATCAAAATTTACGCGACTTCGGGATTTACGCAAAAAAAAACGCGCGTACATTTTTCTATTAAATAGGACAATTTTTGCGAGATTCTAATTTCATTATTAAGTGTAATAGGAGATAACTATATTAAGATAACTATACTAAAATGGAAATATTCAATTAATTGTCCCGTAATACACTTAATTAATATTAAATAAATATTCAAGCGGGCGAAGCCGCGCGTTAGCAGCTAGTTATAAATAAATATAACAGCGCACACGCGACCAAATAAAAAACTCAACTGTCATTCGTATAGGGAGTGAATAAACTGTCATTCTTTGTTAGGAAAGCTAAGCAGTAGTTTTGCAGATTAAATTGCATAGAACTCATAGTCGATGCTTCTTTTATTTCATCTTCTTTCACAATATTATGAAATATGTACGTTTAAGCACGTATTTCAAATTGATGGATTTATTATATTAGCTATAATATATATCTATACATCTAGTATTATCTTATATATTTTAAGTATTTTTTCAGCTTTACGTTGTATCCCGGATGCGGCAGAGTATGTAGAGGGCCTAGTGTTAAGACACTCCGATCCCCACTTTTCGCCGAATTCTGGAGGCATTGGGTGTGGAGCGGCGAACTCAACGCTTGGCTTTGCCTTGACAACAGAGCGAAGAAATTAAAATATTAAATATTTAATTTTTTCGAGTGGAGATCGAACCCACAATCTGTCGCGGTTAAAGTAAATTATGTATTTAAGAAACGTCTCATAAAATAAGATAAAAATTACACTATAAAAATTACACAACTCAGTGTATTTTTGTATTTGAGAACAGTCGTACATTTTACAATATATAGTTTCTTACAATCTTTCGAGTTTGCAATCGGGCTGGCACTCGGGGACTGTTTCATTACTTTTATCAAATTTAGCGGAAAATCAAATCTTTCAATGAGATTATCCGTAGCGTCCGTGTCAACGGCGCTTCGAGGAGTTCACGCCTCACACATATACTGATTTGATTTTTACCAACTTTCCAAAATAAAGGTTCACATTTTACATTATGTTTCATTTTATTATAAATGCTTTTATTTTTTATTTTGTAATGTATTGATTTTTTTATTATAAACACTGTACATACGTTGTAGGTGTAAAATACAAAACAATTTAATTTTTACAACAACAATTTAACAATTTAATTTACTAAATATTAGGTAACTAACGGTCTGGCCCTATATTTATTTCTAAAATATAACGTGAATTAATTGTTTTGTATATATGACCCGAATATCTGAAAAGATTTCTTAAAAATTAGACTAGAGTGAGTACCTAAGTCCTTTCCAGGTGTCAGGCAAAACATGGGAGATGCTTTAATATATATCAACCACATTACATAACAATTTATTCTGATTGACATTATATGTCAGCTTCACGCTGTATCCCGCACACAGCTGGGTAAGCAGAGGTAACCTAGTGTCAAGACACTCGGTTCCCCACTTTCTGCCTAATTCTGGAGGCATTGCGTGTTGATTAATTAAAATTAATTTTCATTATTCTGAGCAGAAACTATACAGAAATGAATGAATCTTATTAATGTATATTTTCGAAAATAATAAATAAGTAGTCACTGGTTCATTTTCACTTCATTGAAAGTAGTAAGACTTACCGCGAAAAGGTACAGCAGGATTCCTGACTTTAAAGGTGTATAGCGAAGTAAACTTATAAAACACCAATATAATTAGAGGTGTTTGGGTGCTGATTTTATTAAATGAGCTTAGAGTAATAATCATTGCAAATATTATTTTCATCTTTTACTATTATAGATCTATTATTACCTATATACTCGTACTATTATGGCGAAAAAGTAAATGGTAAAATATATTTTACCACTTTGAACGGATGATATTTACAAAGGAGACTTTCCCTTTCATTTACTCAATACGTTCGACTTTTGAAAAAAAACGGAGAACGGAGTGTCTTGACATATAATTCTATCGGCCTATCTTGCTTTAGGCGGGATATAGCGTTAAGTATAATTAAATATATAGCACAGTAGGTAGAGTCGAAAGTATTGTGGTATTAATTATAAAGCTTCCTAGCGGCCCGCTCGCGGTTTCACTCGCGTCAACTATGTTATTATTAATTTCTGTCTCCATGACTACGTCCTAGTGACGTCTATGCAAAATTTGAGACTCCTAGCATTTGTATTAACGAAGTTTCATACAAACTTTCGACCCCAAAAACAACCCCTTATAAGTCGAATATTGCAAATTCCCGTCTTAGCGAGCACCTACGTCCTATAAGTAACTCCTGTGCAAAATTTGAGATTCCTAGCACTTGTAGTTTCTGAAAATTCGTGATGAGTGAGTGACCTTTCGATTTTATATATATAGAAGACTAGTGGGCCCGGACGCGGCTACGCCCGCGAAAGTATAAGCCTAAATAATTAAAATAAGTTAAAAAATAATAATAAGTGGAGATTTATTATTAGAAAAAATATCTGAGTAACCGAAATGAAGAAACAAAAGAAGTAAAAGTAACTAAAGGAAATTCTTAATATTAGAAAAAGTACCTAAAGTTTGCCGTGCGCGCGTACTACACATTTTTCTATATTAAATAATTATTAATTTTTGCGAACAATATTAAATGAAATCCCAAATGATTAAAATTACGATATTTTAAGTGTATAACATACCGATGTATAGATAACCGAACTGAGATAAATTAATTATAAGCAGCAAATAATTACATAAAAAATAATAGTAATACGAAAATGAATAAAAATTTACAAAATCATCAAAGTCGTCTGCCTGTTCGCGTCGGTCATACTATACCAATCGTAGGCTAGTTCATTTGGAATCAGTGACTATTATATTTATTTTCATAAGGATGAATATCAAATTATAGAAATCATCTAATTTTTGTTAATGTGTACAAATCTATATCGGCGCGCGCCATGTATGCATTAAGCAAACTCACTTTGGGTGGCGTTTTCTTAAAACAACAAACTTTGCAAGCCGTTGCTTAGCAACGCGTAGCGACGATTGTTATTAACATGGCGGAATAAATTGCATGTCAAATTAATTATTTTAATATATTGGTATATATCGAAAATATTACAAATATGAGAAAAAAAAAGTATCCTATGTTCATCCCGAGACCCTCAAGTATCTTTATATGAGTATTTTATCACAATTAAATTAGCGGTTTGGCCCTGATTGCGTAAAAGACAGACAGACAGACAGTCAGAGTTACTTTCGAATTTATAATGTAGGTATGGATTTCGAAAATATGCTGCATAGTCTTTCTAGTGTTATAATTTTTAAATTATTTTTTAATCTAAACGATAACATGCCCAATATTTTCGCTTATAGATGTAAATATACGAAGATATACAAAGTATCGCAATATTATTTCCAGGAGGTATTTGTCAAGCCAAGTTTATAACTGGATGAATGAATGGTTGAGTGGAACTGCAAATTGGCATTTTGCTCCCCCCGGGACCGATAGTTATTGTTCCGTCATTTCGCCATCGACGACATTTTTATCGATTTCAATCGTAACTACTACCGATTTTAGATAGTAAGAATATTTATATTTTTATTTTATGTTAATTTTTTTCAGTAGAGTAGGCAAAGGGAACCTAGTGTTAAAATATTCCGTTGCTCATTTTCCACCGAATTCTAGAGGTATTACGTGTTGAGTGACAAAACTCAACGCCGCGCTCTCCCTCGATACTAGAGCGAAGAAATAAAAATATAGATTTAACTAAATATTTAATATCGTCGGGTGGGAATCGAACCCACGGCCACGACTGGCCTCAATTTAAATATATTTTATTAATATCTAATAATACTAGCGTTCGTTATTACTTTTTTATGCTTGTTTTTTGTAGTTATCGCAAAAAAGGTATGGAATCGAAACTATTACCAACATTTTATATTTAAACTAAGCTTATTTTCCAAGATATAGTAGCTTTACCATTTTGTATATATATATATATATTTAAAGTTAAATAAGGAACAAATAACCTACTATATAAGTACGTTCCTGAGGTGTAGAAATGACACGTTTACAGCGTGTTTAATTTATTATCATGCTTTTGCGGTACACTTCTGTCGTTAGTTCGTGCTTGGATGGTTTTAGTCGACTATTATAGCTTTGCTTTGGCTTTAATAGAATAAATATTATTTAGATTTAGTATATTTACTTAAATACATTTTTAAATTATTTCAAAGCGTTATTATAAAAAAGAAAAATAGGTTAGAATAAATTTTTTTTTAGTATATATTCACGTCCCCAAGAGGTGGACTTGAAAAAAAGATGAACAGAAGCTATGTAGCTTATATTCATTGATATATCCGATAAAGACATTATAATTTTAATTAGTTATTTTAAAAATAACATTTGAAATACACTATAGTAGTATGTTCTATATATATATATATATATATATCCACATAAATAAAAGAAGTATTTATAAATATCGTTACAAGCATAGATATTTTGTTGAGAATGAGAGAGCATATAAGAAATAATTTTATTTATGACTAAATCTTTAATTTTTACTACGCATTAATTTTAAATATCATTGAATAAGTAAAATGGCTAAGATTAATAGTAGAGGCATCGGGGGAAATCTTACCTGAGTATTTGTGATTGACGACAGTGATTTATACACCATTTGTAGGCAGGATTACTCATCTAGAATTCTAGATTTATCTCGCATAATTTAATTTTTTTTCACGTTCTATCCCTATCTTAGTGGTAAAGCATTTAGTTCTTCACTTTTCGTTCGAATTCGGAAATCTGCATGTTGAGTGGCGGAACTCAACACCGCGCTTTCCGCTCATTGTAGTTCAATTTATACTTGTTTTCATTTTCATATCATTAATGTAAATTATGTGTTTAAATAATTCCTAAACGTTAAATATATTTTTCGTTATTCGTTATTACTAGTTTTTAAAATGATGCGTGCTTTAAAATACAGCTTAGGTACAGATCCCGATTGATAGCAGAATATATCACCTGGATACGACATCAGGGAGCAATGTAAAAAATGCTTCTATGTCGCTAGTACTGATTCTAAATCAAAGTTCACGAATTCACAGGAACATAGATGTACTAAATGTTTCTTAAAAATTGCTAAAAATCGTTCTCCTAAAATATTCGGTAGGCAGAGCGCGGTGTTGAAATCCGCCACTCAACGCGCAATGCATCCAAAATTCAGCAGAAAGTGGAAATCGAAAGTGTCTTAATAGAAATTGAATGTCTTAACATAAGGTTCCTAGGTTCTCTCTGCGTATCCTGCAGCATATAAAAATGTGTAGGCCATGTCCTTCTTCTTACATCCGTATTCGTTTTAACTGTAAATCTCTTTGGGTCGAAATATAAAATCTCGTATATTTTTAAGTATACCTTATGCATATTTAATTCATATATGAAATTCGAAATTGTTGCCACAAAATGAATCGCTTTACTAATTAAAATTGGTCTCTCACAGGAGTTTGATAGAAATTGTTCGATCGATACCCCGTATTTAATATTGCCGGTGTACGGGGTAAAATATAACTTATTTCAATTTACCTACACCATTGATCGACTGGGGAATGTCCTTAATTAAAAGTATACAATGTATGTAATGTAGTAAACTATGTACGAGACAAATGTTCAACCGATCGCTAAGTAAATTGGTCATCCATTTTTACTTAACATAATATACATTAATATGGTTCTAGTTTTTTCATTTATGTTTGATTAAACAATGAATTAAATATTTAATGCTTGTATTCTAAAGCCTTTTTTCTTTTTAAAGTTCCGTGCTTCAAAGGAAAAAAAGGAACCTTTGTAACTTCGTTTTTTTGAGGTATGACGCTGAAATTAATATTAAGTCTTCTGTCCCTTAAAGGCAGCAAAATCGATAAATCGATCGTTCTAAATCGATGCTATCCAAAAATATGAGGAGTTACTCATTGTTATTACTGCATTCTGTCTGTCTTAAGATTGTCAACTTTTATACTTCCCGTTGACTTGCTCTTAAGTAGAGTTCATCCAAGGTTTCCGTACCAATACTCAAATTGGTACCTTGGCGGGCGAATCCGCCTCGGAAAAGCAAAATAAAAAAAAGATTTCAGGATGATTTTGTTACTTCATGGGTTTTTTAATCATTAATCAAAAATATTGAATAAACTATGGCTCAGTTACATCGTTATTTTAACGCCAATTAAACATTGCGGTTTAATGCAGGCTCGTTGAAACCGTGACTGCGAATACGAGAAAATCCCTGTTGTGTGCTTAAATATTTTACTTTACAAGTTTTTTCAGTGCATTTGTTGTATATATTTTTTATGTGATATATTCACCGCATTAGGGCAACATGTATGTGAGAATAAAAGAGAGTTTTTGTCCACAGCTGATATCCTAAAAGCAAGGTCTTTGTTGTTCTCTTCTATGATTTTTACTGTACAATCTCCTTCGTATGTTCTCCATACAACGTGACATTGGCGAAGTGATTGGAGCTCAACTGGCACGCTCTAGGCGCCATAAATCAAGAACTGAACTGAACTGTACATATTTTATCAATGAAACTCTGTTAATAAATTATAAAACACACGTTAATGTTATTATTAAGTATAGGATTAATAATTATTTCGATTACGGGCGATTGACGTCACGCCTTGGTAAATAAATTAATTGGCATTTTGTATTGTAATACAATCGTATTGACGGATTACTCAGGCTGGACGTTCCAAACGACGCCATGACGACTTTTAAACTTATTGATTAAACTGTATTCTTAAAAGAAAATCTAGAAACACTATAATTAGATATAATATACCACAATATTATATATAGAAGAGTTTCTCAAAATCTATCACTGTACTTATTGTAATAAATGACCTCAGATGTCAAGGCTTTGAGCTCATTGGGTTTAAGATTAAGCTTTTATATACGAGTATGTACGTCGTTTTAAATATGTCAAGAGGCCAGTCGTGGCACAGGGGCACAAAGTGTGACTGTAAACCCGACTGGCTGTGGGTTCGACTCCCATTCGAAGAAATATTTATTTAAATTTTTATTTCTTCGCTGTGGTGAGGTAAACCTAAACTATTGGTTATTACATAGATCGAAATAGTGTAAGCTAAGCTAAATTTTGTATTTAGTGAGAGAAAATAGGGAAAAGTAAGCATCATTAATAGACTACTAAAATTGTTTTAAAGTAATATTGCCACTTAGTTGCAAAAATAGTTTGCTATACACAGACAACATACAAACATTATATAAACACAATAATATTTTAACACTATTTACATAAATTTTCGAATAAATTTCCTAATAGAAGTATGTTTAAATCAGTTAAATTTGTTTATTAATAACTAAATTAATTTTGGGTAATCTGGACTTAAAAGTTCCTTTATGTAGATATAAGTCAACCCTTGCCGCCTGTCACGTGAAGCGAACTAATTTAAACTTATTTTATATGAAAAGGACAATTTATATATAATATAATAAGGTTGTGAAATATAATAAATGTGAATCTTTTTATGGAAATAAAAAAAACTTCTTTTTTTTTCTTTATATACTGTCCATTTTGAAAGATGGTAAATCTTTATAAGTAAATGTTTATGTGAAACAATTAAAATAATGTATAGCTTTAGTGATTAATCTATAAAAATATCAGAAGCAGATATAATTCAGTTACACGCCGGCTTCATTACTCTGATTATGAAGGAAAAATACGGCCGTGTTCAGGAAGATTAATGGATTTTGTACTCAATTATGTGACGATAGGTACATATTTTTTAGTTTCACGCTGTATCCCGCACTTAGCAGGTTAGGCAGAGGGAACCTAATGTCAAGGCACTCTCATTCCTCATTTCCCCCTATATCTGGAGACAATGCGCGTTGAGTGGCGACACCAGAGTGAAGAAATAAAAATATTAAATATTTTATTTTCTCGAGTGGGAATTGAACCCACAACCTGCTGCGTTTGCAGCTACACGCTTGTGCCCTTGTGTCACTACTGGCCAGTATCTATATTTTTTACAATAAATACTTATACCTATATGTTAATGGTATAATGAAAATATCTACCTGATTATCCTTGACTGATTGACACTGTTTCAAATGCGTGCAGACGAGTTTATCTGTAACAATACAAAGTTAAAATTAGTAGTTGTAATTATAACATTTAAATATATTCATATGAATATCCAGGACTTCCAGGACAGGAATTCCAGGACCTTCAACTGTCTCTAAAGATTTTTTCTATAATTGTTATGTCATGCCAATATAATTCATTTTTTTTGACTCCTCCTTCTTCTTCCTCCTGGCATTAATCCCGGCTATTGCCAGGGTCTGCCCTCCTACTCAACCTACTCCACTTTGCACGGTCTTTTGCGTCCTCGGTGGTTAGACCATTTTTTTGACTTTTTTTTTACTTTTTTGACTCCGTCGTGTTTATACCCACTTATATTTTTTTGTAAATTATAATTTTATTGAAAGCGGTCTGTATTTTTAACGTATTAATTTAAATATTTTTTAACGTAAACCTACCTAGTATATTATTTTTTTTAGTACGAAATAGCAGAAAAAAATATTAGTAATGAAATAGATCGTTGTACTATTTATTATTCAATACAATAAATAGTAAAAACTAAAAAGAAATGTGGTACTTAAGAATATGATACTTTTATTTTTTAACTGTATTTTGTGTAAAAAATGATACTTGCTCACATAGAAATAGAAGGAAAATATCACACAGGCAGAATTATCTCGTTACCAACAATAGAGAAATTTCATTAATTATAACATCTAGAGTGGGAAGCCACAAAAACGATAATTTACAAACCAATTAGTTGATAAAATATTCGTAGTCGGTATCGCGGTCAGAAATAATATTAAATATTGTACCTACATCATTCGTCTGGAAGAAGCCTTATTGCGAACTGGCAATAAAAATGATTAAAGAAAAAAATCAGTTCAATAAACATGCCACAGTGAAATTAAGTAGTAACAGCTTTTGTTTGTCAAAACCACAGTTTTGAGTTCGATTCCCACAAGTGGGAATAAATTATTATTTTCATTTCGTTGATCTAGTATCAAGACCTCACCACCCAACCGGGATAAAGCATGAAGCTGAACAAAATATCAAAAAAAGAAGTGCAAGTATTGAAACCAGTCGTGCGTCGTTGCGTCGTGTCACGCGCAGGCGTGTGACTATAAATTCGGCAGATAGTGGATTCGAATCCCACTCGAGAAAATGATTTTTTTAATATTTTAAATATTCTATGTGGTGACGAGATAAATCGCGACGTTGAGTTCTATCAAACAACACACAATGCCTCCAAAATTCGGAAGAAAGTGGGGATCAGAAGTATATATAATGAGAACGGAGTGTCATAACACTAGCTTCCCTAGTTCTCTCTGCCTTCCCTGTTATGTGTAAAATTTAGCGTGAATGAAAAAAAAATTAAAAAATCCAAGTAAAAGGCAACTATTACTACTCCATTTGTAACTAAATTACTGACTTGTAATAAAATAAGAGACTTGGCAGGTGATCAAGAGTAAGCACAATACAGACAATCTCTTCACGCTCCAATGATGTTGGCTCAGGCACTTGACGCGTCGAGGGGTTTGCTTAGGAGCTTCAATCGTTGATAGTGGTATTACAAATTGAATCACCTATCATTTACTACTAATATTGTTAAAATCACAGCAAAAAGATAGAGATTTCAGCAAAATACATGTAAGCAGACGGTAAATACAATTTATGTAAGGTACATAGGTTGGTTGAGGTCAGTCGTGGCCCAGGGGCACAAAGTGTGCTTGTGAAAGCTAGTTGTACTAGTTGTGGGTTCGATCCTCGCTCGAGGGAATGAATAATTTATTTAATTTTATATTTCCATTTTCTTCGTTCTGGTGTCGAGGCAAAGTGCGGCGTTAAGTTCCACTCAACACGCAATGCCTCCACAATTCAGCGGAAAGTGGGGAATGGGATGTCTTATCACTAGGTTCCCTCTGACTTCCCTGCTACAGCGTGAAGCTGATTTGTTTTTTTTTTTTGCAGCAAAAAGATAGAGATTTAAGCAAAATACAGGTAAAGGAGTTAAATACAATTTATGTAAGGTTCCTGTCGATGTACTGGTTCAAGTGTAAACACTCGCCGTGACGAGTGGTTTACTTAGGACTCTCGATCGGAGAACAGACGACGGATTACGGGCTGAGCCCCCCAACGTGACGCAAGATACATATTTTCATTTACCTACTATATTTTCATACGTAACAGCAAAACTATTAATGTAAATCTTTTTTCTCATCCTCTTATAAAATGCAAATATAGATTGTCCAAAAATATTGTTGTTTATTTTCTTCACAAGATTTTCCTTCTTTCTCAAAACATCATGTAGTTGTTATTGTTTTTTTAGGACAGTGCGTGTTGAAAGGAGCAACTCAACGCCGTGCTTTGTCGTGCCAGAACTGGGAAATGAAAATAAATAATTGCTTTAAGTGGAGGCTACTTAATACTTATATACATTGTGTTAAGTAAAGTTCATTATAAGATTTCTTTTTTTTTATTTGCAATTTTTTTAAGCCAGTGTCAAGACACTGTTGCCATTAAGACACTTCCGTTCCCCACTTTCCGCCGAGTTCTGAGGGCATTGTGTGTTGAGTGGCGGAATTCTATGCCGGCCTCGTTATAAGAGAAATTACTATAGGGAACAGATTCTATTTCGATTCTAGAAATTTTATTCTTATAATTGAGGCCAGTCAAGGCGCTGGGCCACAAGCGTGCCAATGTGGACATGACAGGTTGGAATTTGATTCCCACTCAGGGAATGAAATTAATATTTCATTTCTGAAATATTTATTATATCATTCATTTCCTCTTTCTTATTAAAAATAAGCTGTTTTGTATGTCAACAGGACATAAACAACATAGGTTACATCTATGCAGTCTCCCGAGCGAGGCTATATGACGAAATGCTGTATGGAAATTTAATTGAAGTTTTGATTAAGTACTATCACACATGACAGTAACATCGACCGTTTTCCAATAATACTAAATAAATATGATGGTCTCGACACCACTGATATTATTTAAATATTCTATTATAAACTTATATTAAATACTTTTTTATTATTTTGTTAAATATATCAAATATTTATATGCCCTAGCAATTTTAAATTTATTTACCATTTTAAGAAATATGGATGAATAAATTGTATGTAGAAATATAAAAAATATGTATTGTATAAAGAAAAATAAAAAACCTCAAAGAATTACCATAATAGTACAGAAATAAAAAGAAAAGTATTCAGAAAAATATAATACAATGAATTCGACGTGGTACAAATTCTTAGCAAAAATTCTTTTGTGTGAACTTTAAAAGTTCTGCCCGGATTAAGTTGTTAACTTTATTTTTGCATGTTTTTGTTGTATGGTCCTTTACACTTTATTGCGAGTTACTATTTGACATCCGAGGGTAGAGAACAAATAATTGGAGCAAGGGATTTATGGTTGGAGAACTTTAGATCCTAAGTAAACCTCGACTGGTATTCATTCCCGGGAGTCATTACACTGTTTTGTAGATTGAAAATATTATTTATTTTGTTTTATCTATATCTATATATTATAAAACATTATATTATTATTGGAAAAATAATTAATTTATTTAAGATATTACACATTTTTTCATAAACATCTGTAGAATATTTCCCTAGACCTCATGTAAAATAAATAAGGATTATACGAAACTGAATACAGAAGCTGAAGTAATTCCAAAATTCCATTTTGTAGCATTCAGCAAACAAAAGATCTCGTGGCATTTGATTGACATTTAATTTTGCTTCCACTTTAAGGGTTTTATAGGTAAGCACAACGTTAAGGTATAAAAAACTTGTGGATATTATTATTTCAATAGAATTTCTTCAATAGAATTGAATATCTGGAGACTAACGAATGAATTGGCAAGAAAATGGTGAAAAATGAAGAAGAATCTCATATTCTTTTTTTAAATTCTAAATATAAAAATATAATAATAGCACATGAAAGCCTGTCGCATATTTGTATAACATATTAAGAACGTCATTATAATTTCATAGTATCTGATATAGAATTAAAGTCGATAATGATAATACCTTGACATAGATATGGCGGAGTTAATTAATACTGACTTTTATATTTTAATGATTTATCAACGTGTACCTGATTATTTGTAGGGTATCATACCTCAAACGGAAAAAACGCAATCCTTATAGAATTCCTTATAGGTCAGTCCGTCTGTCAAACTATTTATCTCGGGAACGCGTAGAGGTATTAAATTGAAATTTCAAATAACCAGGTCTGTATTCCCTTCTAGCACAGAAAAAAATCAAGCATTTCATATGAAACTCGCCGTACAATCAAAACTTATAAAGCTTACTTCACTACGGTTATGAAATTTGGCACAAAGTAAAAAAGTCTAGAATTCACATTTTAAATTTGATTTAAATATAACATTGCGCCCGGAACAATAAGAATATTTTAAAGTGTTAACTGAATATAGTATATATCTAATTAAACATAAATAAGTAAAATTAAAATGAAAACCCCAAGAAAGCCCAAGCTCCATTTATAAATAAAATTTACCAAATTCTCCAAACTCGTCCATTGTTGTAATGTTGTTGTCTCAAAGTGATTTCAGATGAAGATCCCGATCAAGTGGTCTCGATAGGGTCGAGAGATTGCCGCCGTTCGATTGCAAAGCCTTAAGATTGTTTTACTTCAGATTAAAGACCACTATTTCGTTTGTAATAGAGAACATTATTCTGTGCATAGATAGTTTCGTACAATAGCATTTACAATTACGAAGAGATGTTTAGGCATATCTATGAAATACGATTCTCGGAAGGTCCCTTGATTGTTGTTATTATTTTATTTTTTATTATTGTCTTATTAAATAAGTTACAGGTTAGAAACTACTTCGATTAGGTAAATATCTATTACTATTACATTAGTAAATAATTAATAAATCGGTTCTTAAATTAAATTATATCTTCTTTTTTGTAAAAAGGAATAAACAGTGTAAATATATTTTGTGCTTTTAATTATTAAAAAAATATACGTTGTTTTTACCTCCCGCAGTAAACTAATTGTTAAGTTAATTTGCCTATTTACTAGGTCTAGGTAGAGTCATTGTATTGTACAGACAGAAGAAATAAAAGTCATCATCAATGACAATTAGTTCTTCTCGCAATAGTATCAAATTTTACATTTTAATAGTTTTAGGAAGATTAAAATAAGTAGGTATATATGGATATTAATCTATTTTTTTTTATTTTAGAATATTAACTAGCATTTATGAGGTTAAATTTAACATTAGAGGGCGTATAAAATTATATATTTGTATTGAAAAATATCCATTTTATATTCCAAAAATAGAAATTGTAAAAATAAAGTTCCATATGAAAATTAGCTGTTATCAGTGAGCTCATATGAAGCGACAGGTAAATAAACTTTCTACACGAACGGGCTCGGTATTCGAGTGAAACGCAAACAGAACCCCAGAATAAATGGTGTATGAAAGTTAGGGAGAAAATGCTTCTCCAGATTGAATGTAAACCTTTCAATAAAAACCATTTCGCTGATTTCAATGACAATATAATTTGATGGAAGTGAATGGATCAAATCTATAAACACTTTTCTTTTATACTAAATACAAAATAAAACGATTTTATAATACAATTACTTTTAATTTGCAAGTCGTTTATGTGAATTATTATAATGTTGGTAACAATCATACTAATTTTATTATTATTTTTTATTTCTTTAATTGAAATTGCGCCTAAAGCAATGAAGAAAATCTATGCAATATCAAAACTTGAAGTTTCAGGTAGCAGTTTGGACTGGTCTTTGATATGTCAGTCAATCATTCTAACGGGAAAGTTCGTTTTATATAGATTTACAACTTTACTGTGTCAAATGCTTAAAACATAATATTCTCGACGGAATTCAATATCCAATTTGAAATTTGCTACAAAATGTATACAAAATAAACAAAGGGTCCTATAATTGAATTTGTGTATTGGCCTTAACATGCTAATAGGTGATAGGCACTTATTGCATGATTTATTACGAAATCTTTTTTATATTGATAATTCTAAAACAACAAATAATTTATTGATTTATTAAATAGTATAAAAATCTACATTACACTCCAATATATTCATAAAATTATCAGTATTAGAACCCAAATTTGTTTATTTATAACATTTAAAAAATACGTCACGCGAGTTTCATAATTTTTGACATCCCCGTCTTTGTTAGAATTAATGAATCACGAATTTTGGGGGAAATACCCCACCACCATATTGGTGAATTATTTTTACAAATAAACCAAATCATTTTATCATTTCTAAAGAGTTATTCTACACTTAGGAAAGGCGCGGGTTCAAATCCCGTTACGTTCAATTTTTTATACCTAAAAAGCATAATATTGCCATATTACATAGTTCTCAGAACGAAAAAAAAACAAACGAATAAAAAAAGTACATAATTAAAAAATATCATAAATCCAGAAAGAGTGCGACGTAAATTTCAATTGCAAGTATCATTCAGCTGTTGGGACCGCCGTAATGAGAACAACGGAACTTCTATAAACTCGTTTACCTGCTGTGGATTAAAGTAAATTAAACTATGTAATAAAGGCCAGAGATAGTTTATTTATTTTTCAACTAGACCCTGCGAGGAAAGTCGTAATTAACGCGGCTTTCAGGGTGCGACGACTTCAGCGTCTCACAGGATTCATAATAATCCTATGTATATAAATTTTGAAATATGATGTTAGTATAAAATTTTATTTTGAAAAGTAAAGCGCTAATTTCAATATAAACCATTCTACCAAGTGGTTGTGGGTTCGATTTCCAGTCGAAAACTTTTTTATTTAGTATTTTTGTCTTTCTGAGTTCGATTTATAGACAGTGTTGCGTTAGAATATCTTAAAATAAGACAAAACAGAATTTTTTTTTGTCTTTTCTCATAGTGGATTTACATTTTTTTGTTATCCTTTCAAATAAGTATAAAACGGCGTCTAAAAACTAGCTCGGGATACTTAATTTTATTTATTTAACATGCAAGAAAAACGAGAGAAAATTATCATTTTTATATATTTCTCGTGCCACACTCGAGCTCTAGCTACCGCAATTTTACAAGGTAAATAACGCAAAGCTACTTGTTTTACGACAAAATCCTCCGCGAAATATCTTATTCGTAAGTAAAATAAGCTTTCTAATTTACTAAATATAAATATTTATTTTAATATAGAGAGCTTATTTATGAAAAATGTAATGCAACCGATTAAGTTTGATACTCATAGAAATATAAATATGAGGGTAGTTGGACCGTATCTCATTTAAACGTTCACCAGGTGCACATTAAGCCGACTGTATAGAGAGAGCCCTGTGGCTCCACCGAAATTGAATTTAAAAAATATCACCGAGTCGCGAACCGTTGGCCGCTCTCCAAAAGACAATACTGAATGTCTTGCATATTCATTTTACAGAAATGAATACGTACAAAGTAAAAGAGCTTTGAAAACAGAACTTATAAACAAAGCTGAAAGAGAAGCCCTCTTAAGATACCAGAACAGGATTATAATTATGGCTAACGAGAGATTTAGTGTGTATTAATATTTACATATATTTTTGACTAATAAAATCTAAATTTAAATATTGTTGTATAAGACTAACTTCTTATTGTTTCAAATCATTTGAAGAATCAACAATGGAAATCTGTTATATCTGATGATAAACAACCAGACATTTGTTTCAAGTCATTGTGCTTCTACGTCGTAGCATGAATCAGTTGTATTTACTTATTTAGTGTAGATCAAAAGATTCTTTCCAGCAGGGTAGGCAGAGGGAACCCAGTGTAACACTCTGTTCCCCACTTTCTGCTGAATTCTGAAGGCAACTCAACGCCGCGCTTTGCCTCGGCACCAGAGCGAAGAAATGGAAATATAAATTTAAATAAATATTTCATCTCCTCGAGTTGGAATCGAACCCATAACCAGTCGGTTTTATAGTAATATTTTGTGCTTCTGCGCTACGACTGGTCCCGACTGGTTAAAAAGTTTTTTGTAATGATATTAGCTAACAAAGTCATTATTATTATTCACTGCATTTGAAGTAAGCAAAGTGAACAGAAACGCTCCAGGCCGAACAATGTCGAAATGTACTCGATCCTTGATGTTTGGGAAGCAATACACCGTTGCTAGAAGTTTTTACATTAACCTGTGCCGAGCTTGTTTATTTTGTGCCTTCAAACCTGTTCGCGAACTACGGCGCATAAGTTGGAGGTCTCGTTTCAAACTCTTTGCTCTCACCCTGTATAATTTTAATCACAAAGAGACAACAGAGATTAAGGTATCTGTATTCAGGAACTTTTGAATTGGTGTTGGGGTTTTTTTATTTCGTTGCAATGAACATTTTTTTTGTTTTATTCATTTTGTCAAACACGTTTTCTCTTTGAAATGTATGTATATGGGTGTATGAGTTGTTCAAAGTTAGTAACTTGTTGCGACTCAAACGTGATTTTGTATAGTTTTGTTTGGTTTATTTCAAAAGTAAAGTAGCAATTGAATTTCTTCTTTATAGTTCACATTCAAATAAATAAATTAAAATGTGTTGCATTTTATATGTTTGTTTGTATTTAAATAACAGTAAATATTTGTGATGAAACTTCCAAGTAAAGAGATATATTTTTTGTTAGAATACAATAAAACGCAGGTATATTAAAAATATTCTTGTATCTTTTTCTTAGAGCGAGAGTTTATGGTAGATTTTTAAAGCATATGTAATTTCATCACTCCAGTGAAGAAAGTGTTATTGTGCATTTTTAACTGATTTAGTTGTTAACACTCAGTGACACTACTTTCTCTCTTTCTCTTGCTTCCGTTATTGTCACGCAAAGGCATGCAATAAATTTTGGCTTGTATTTGAAATTTTACGTCTGTTGCGCTTAAAATGATTTTTTTAAATATAAAAGTAATATTTTTATGATTTGATACGGTCGGACGGATTGATTTTATATCGGATTTTTTGATGAAAAATCCTTTATTTGAAATTTGTTCTATAATGTAAGTTTGATTAGTACCAATTAGGTGGAAGGGCAGGAAGAGAACGTGTTAATTGATTCATAATATTCAAGATTTTCAATTTCCAAGCCGAAGATTAATAAGATTGCTCGGTCGGTTAGGGCGATAATGAGTTTTTAGAATAACATTTCACCAAAATGAAACCTTCGGAAGTTACGCTATATTCCATAACGAATCTGAATAAAATTTTATGACTCTGAAATTTATAATATCTTGCTATTAAGCTTGTTATATAGTATTCGAAAGGAATTAACAAGGAAAATAAACATTTGGGCCTTCACAGTCCACTTTAAGTGACAAAAATCAATAAGGTTATTGATTTTTCTTCTTTTTTTCCAATTTCATGCTGTATCCTGCATGTAGCAGGGTAGGCAGAATGAGTCTAGTGTTAAAACAATGCGAGATACAGCGAGAAATTGAAAAAAAATATATATTTAGACAATAAATAATAAACGTCAAACATTACTAAGACAACCAAAGGGTTCAATCAATATAATCAAAAAACAAAACGGCTACACAAATCACTTTACATTAAGCAATTTATTTCTAAATTGAAGAGTAACTTAGACAAAATAATTATTTAGACAACAGTGAGTTTTAATCAGGGCACGTTTTCTGAAAATTAATAGGGCCACTCGACTAGGGTGGGCGGTGTCTTTGTGTGCTAGTAAACATCATTTCATGACAGTTTAATTAAATCTCTAATTGCCAGGAATTAACGTTTTGGATTGCGTTGAGTGTGTTCTTTATATATTGTAATTGTTAATACATAATTTTCGGTGCTTACAAGCTCGTCTAAGTAAGCGTTATATGTAGCTATATTAAGAAATCGGTTTTAAATTTTTTAAATTACCTTTGCAGTGTGGGGGAAGTGTCTAATTTCTAAAGACATTTCAATTACGAATACTTTATACTAACCTAACTAAATTGAAGCAATACATACAGTCGGATTCGAACCCAAGACCTTTAGTTACATATATACCAACTACGCTACAATGGCCAACAAAAATATGCGCATATACTATATTGAGATATTAACAAAGTTACTATAAATATATACCTATGGAATAAGACCTTATAAATAAAAAAAGATATATTATGCGAGGCAATTTCCTTAACGTGTTGTGGCGTTTCCGCAACGTAACGCTCAGCGAGCATGGCTCAGGGATCATTTTCCTAATTTCTTATTTTGTGCTTTGTTTCACTTGCCAAAAACATACGCTGTGTTGATGGCGGAACCCAACTTGTTACTTCGAGTGTAAATACTTAAGTCTCGTAAGCTGCGATCTTGAATGATTGTATTATTATAACATATGTTTATATGTATACTTATGTAAATTAAAATGATTCGTTCTTTTATTTATTGGTTTTACGCTTTATTACGTATACGTTTTTCGTTAGTTAATTCACAGTTGTAAAAGGCGTATCGAACTCACTACCATTAACATAAAAGCGACAGCAGTGTTTTCAGCTGTTCTAAGTTTAGGTGGTGTCAAAACGTAGCCAAACTAATACTTTCGATCCCATTCACGGTTCCGTCATCAGCTCTGAAGTAAGCAGCAATCATTCCATGGGCGGATATAAAAATGGCAGAGCTTCTGGAAGCCGGAGGTAACATTTTCCGGCTCCACAAGTAAGAGATGGAAAGGAATCAGAATGTGATCTATAGGAATATCAGGTATAATTATAACTACATATATGTACTTGTGGTCAGTACATAGATAGTCTTAATCGAATTTCAATAATATAAAGGTATATCGTTATATCTTAATTAAATATTGTTAAAATTACATTTATTTGGTATCCATACCTATATTATAAATTCGAAAGTAACTCTGTCTGTCTGTCTGTCTGTCTGTCTGTCTTTTACGCAATCAGGGTCAAACCGCTAATTTAATTGTGATAAAATACACATATAGAAATACTTGAGGGTCTCGGGATGAACATAGGATACTTTTTTTTCTCATATTTGTAATATTTTCAATATATACCAATATATTAAAATATTTATTAATTTGACATACAATTTATTCCGCCATGTTAATAACAATCGTCTTTACGCGTTGCTAAGCAACGACTTGCAAAGTTTGTTGTTTTAAGAAAACGTCACCCAAAGTGAGTTTGCTTAATGCATACATGGCGCGCGCCGATACAGATTTGTATACATTAACAAAAATTAGATGATTTCTATAATTTGATATTCATCCTTATGAAAATATATATAATAATCACTTTTAGCATTTCATCTTGATGGAAATTATAATTTACTATATAACATTCTAATAAATAATTAAGATGTCACTGATTATCAATGACCTAGCCTACGAGTGGTATAGTATGATCGACGTGAACGGGCAGATGACTTTGATGGTTTTGTAAATTTTTATATATTTTCGAATTACTATTATTTTTTATGTAACTGTTTATAATTAATTTATCTCAGTTCGGTTATCTATACCGACGTTATACACTTAAAATATCGTAATTTTAATCATTTGAGATTTTATTTAATATTGTTCGCAAAAATTTATAATTATTTAATATAGAAAAATGTTTAGTACGCGCGCACGGCAAACTTTAGGTACTTTTTCTAATATTAAGAATTTCCTTTAGTTACTTTTACTTCTTTTGTTTGTTCATTTCGGTTACTCAGATATTTTTTCTAATAATAAATCTCCACTTATTATTATTTTTTAACTTATTTTAAATATTTAGGCTTATATTTTCGCGGGCGCAGCCGCGTCCGGGCCCACTAGTGTTTTAATAAAAACATAAATTGAAAATATAGGCCTGTGATTTTTTTTTCGGTTTTCAAACTTTGTCTCTCTATTTACAAAATACCACAACATACATGCGGCGTAATTTATATAATTAAACGAGGCATATATTCTGAAATGTAATTAAAAATATAAAAATACCAATAGTCAGTAAAAAAATTGGCAAACATATGGTATTTAAATATTTTATTTCAATGGAACGTTAACCAACATTTCAGGGTATATTTTATGGGATAAAAGTAATTACAATTTACTTCCTCTATCGTATGTTTCATATTTTGGACACCTAAAACATATTTTTTTTAACACAGTATAGAATATTTTGATAAAATACCTTATAAATTTTTCAGATTCAATTTCTTAGCGGCGCTCGACTACTTTGCTTAAAGTAGAGCAGGTGTAGACCACTATCATGGCAAATATGCAATATGACAGTAATGATAAAAGGTAGAAACTACACCATATTCTATCACAAGAGATATTTATTATAAACGGAACGGAACGGAATTTTATTTTTCATAAATATTAACGAAAAATAAAATTTGTAATATTTATTCGAATTACTTAGACGTAAATTAATAACTTATATGAAATTATATTATTATTTTACGAAGAAAACTTCACTATAGCAGACCTTTGAATAAAATAATGTTCGATGCATGTTTAAACAGGTTAACTCTATTCTCGGGAGACGCGGCGATGCGCCGTGCAGTAAATTATGCTAACATAAATCAAATATTATTTTATTGCAATATACTAGTTAAAATCGTTTTAGTTAAGTTGATAATAATAAATCGTTTAGAGATAAGTGGTATTTCGATTGTCCATTACATGGAGGTTTTTATAACAACTTAAAAAAATTAAAAGTATAAAAAATATTATAAAACGAAAATTATTGTTATATTTTCTATATCAATATCAAAAATAATAAAAACATATTTTTCGTATCTGAGTGTAACGTATTTTAAATGTAAAATAAACAATCCCTTCAAATGAAATCGTTTACCATGTGAATATTTGATCATTAATAAACAATAAAGCCCACAAATAGAAAGGGTTCGTACACTGTATATTTTTTATAACACATTTAACTAGATCTTTTACATATTAAAAAAGCGTTGACGTAAAAACAAACTCGAGTAGGTAACCAAAAGCCCATCTAGCAAAATTGCCATCCGCCCGCTCATTACCGACTGAGCCAACCGCCTGATCTGATATCCCCGTGCACGTGACTAACGGAAATTGAAATCTCTATCGGTTCATCGAAATATTTTATATTATCTAAAAATAGATTTTTAATTACTCCATTGTTTTCTTATTGTGAGGCCAGTCGTGGCGTGGCGCATGCGTGTGACTGTAAATACGACAGGTTGTGGGTTCGATTCCCACTCGAGAAAGTGAAATAATTAATATTTTCGTTACTTCGCTCTAATGTCGAGGCAAAGTGCGTTATTGGGTTCTGCCACTTAATATGTAACGCTTCCAGAACTTGGTAGTAAATGTAGAGCGGAGTGTCTTAACACTATGCTCTCTCTCTCTCTGTATACCCTACTAAATGAGGGATACATTATCTGTAAAAATATTGCTTATTTTTACCAATATTATATGTATGTATTAAACAATGGTATTTCCAACAAAAAATATGCTGGAAAATATTAAAAAGATCTCGAACACTCTCAATGGTAACAGGTAGGGTGTAATAATTAGATAACAAAAATAGGGCGATTTTTCGAAGGCCGCTTTGACAAAACCATCTTATTATGAGCCAGCACGGCCCGCTACTTGAACACGTTTTCCACAAATTTTAAACGATTGATTCAATTTATTTATGTCTTAAAAAAGTTGTTGCTTCTTGTTGCCTATTTATTATTCATTCGATAAACTAAAATAAGTACTATGATTTTTTTTTTGTATAATTTCTTAATTCTAATATTGGTTACAAAATCTTTTAGCTTAAAAGCTTCCCGTATTGTCAAGCAGTTCAATACAATGTGATTCGTAGCTTCCTAACATGTAATGTATTCTGTATGTATGAAATAAGTGAATCGCTGAACCTAGTTTTCTGCAGCTGATGTAGGATTATAGGCGAAATCTGTGGGAAGTTAGAACTAACTGCGAAACATCTGAATAGGTACTTCAATTCCTCACAACTTTGGGGAGGTGATTCTGAAATACAGTTTTGTATTTATAGTCGATAGTGTAAGGTTTAAATTTCAAAATCTCCCATAAAAAGAAACTTTTAAATGCTTATTTTAATTTAATTTTTCTTAATAAAAACTCTTTTAAAACATATTTGTTTTTAAAACGTATCGAAATCAAAATAACTTCAACCGTTTAGTTTATTTGGGAACTAGGACGTCTCAGCCAGATATACATACAAAAAATTAATAGTACAATTCTGTTGTGTCGAAAATCAAAAATTCTTAATTTATATACATGTGAAGATTTATTAAGGTGAGAGAAGTAGGAACCCACATCTTGAGATAACTATAGTTGTTGATTAAATCCATTATAATTGCTCCACCAACGAGATGTACGAGTACATCCGTGATATTTATGTATGCTAATATATATACAAATTGTATACAGTAGAATGATGTATGTAGGACTGAGTGCGGTATTTTATTCTATCTTTTAAACATTGTAAAAAGAAGATAATTACAAAATCCAAAAAAATATCTTGACTCGTGCTATTAAAAAAATTAGACAAATTAAGATATTTTTAAGACAATTCTATATACCTACATTATAAAATAGAATAAGACTTTAAATAAAATCTAAAAACAGATTGACATTTATATGTAGCTATCTAAATAAATATCAACATTATAAACCTGATATTTAAAGATGAATAAAAAGCAGTTTATTCTCTGTTATCGGCAATACAAAACAATAAATTCAATACAGACCTTTATTTCAAAGCAAAAAATAGAACCATTTAGTTTTATAAAACATCGTAGAGCTTATACTGAATTAATCCATTAACGTTTGAGAGGATTTTATAAATATATCTGTGAGAAACACCGATGAGATTTTCAAAAGATCAAAGAAGAATTTTGAGTAGTAGGGGGATCCCCCTTAAAGAAATTTTCATGAAATCGTCTATTTTACATTTTTGAATTATTTTGAAGATCTGACAGCCCACGGTCGCTGCTACCTTCTAATTGAAATTTCAGCATGTAAAATTGAAAGCATCCACGTGTATAAAGCGAAGCGATTATAAATTACTAACGAAGTTTGTCTGCCTCGATGACATGAAGGTGTAAATGGAGGCAAATTCGTCAATTTATATGCGAAGCAGGCGCCTTTGAGATAGCTTTGATGTTCGCTGTAGAGAAAATTCTATTTGTATCCTTTAACTATTTAATTGCGATATATGTCTAAATATGTTAAATAAAACTTGTTTGATATATTGATATGAAGCTGGCGATAATGTTATTGCATATTGGAGAAATACCAGCAATTTTTATTCCTATATTGTATGATCTAAGTATATTTTTCTTTATGCAGGTGGAATTTTACACTGAGAATTTTCATGATTATTTGCACTTTATAACTTACAACTTAGATTATATGACAATAAAATCCAATTATAAGACGGATGGTGTTCATTAAAATTTCTTTGGATATAATTATCCGTTTTTCTTTATCAGAGTAAAGAAATATTGTTTGCGTTTTAACGTTTGCATTCGACAGACATCTATAGTAAGTAAATAAAAAATATTTGCATATAACTATACTACAAATATAATTATTAAGTGATTGATATTTATTTGTTTTAGCTGTATGTCACCACAATTTAATTGATTTGCGTTGATTAACAAAATTAAAATATAAATATATATTTACTTTAGTATCATATGGCAAGTCCATGACAAGGCGGAAAGATTTAGGCATAGAGAAAAGTGCTAGTTTACAGAAAAAAAAATAGTTTAGTTTAGTTAGAGTTTTGGTATCGGAAAAAGACTTTTCTTTTCTTAAAAAAGGTTCTTTAATTTTTTTTTATTTAGAGATAAGTATATACTTATAATAATCTAAATTCCAAGTAGTTGGAATGATAGGTTTGTGTAAAAGCTATTCAAGAAGTGTGAAGTATTTGGGCGCAGCACAATTGACCGCGACACGACAATTCACTTAGCGTTACTTTTTACTCTGTTTGCTGACCACTCTCTTGACGGCGGCGTTGCTCTTTCGGCGGCTATGTTCACAAATTATAAAAATGAAACAGAAAACTCGCACTAAATAAAATATATTAAGTTACTGTCGAAAAACTACTGTCTTACTTTGAAAATAAATATATTTTTGTTTGTTCAGCCATTTTCTTTTCTTTTATTCATTATCTTACGTAGGTATATATATACGCTAAAAGGTAACAAATTTTATTGAGTAGGCTTCCAGTGTGTCAAAATTGTTATGTTAAAAATTAAGAAGCTATCGAGTTAAATTACTCAGGCGAGAAGAAGGCTTTTTAAAACCTTTCTGTTTTAAAGCAAGTTGAAGACAGAGAATCTTTATTAAAATGTTATATAATTCAAAACAGTTAACTCATCAAAATATTAAAACACTATTGTTCGATTCCACGAGATGCAAATGCGGTGTCAGGGGAAGTCCTTATGCTTATGTAACAATCGCTATACATTACTTATCCATACCTCAAAAGGATCATTTTGTTGACGGTCTTTCCGTCGTTCAAGACTATTTATCTCAAGATAATATATCTCTCTAGATATATCTCTAGATAATATATTTCTTTTATTTAAATTTAACGGTAAATGTTATTTTTCTTCAAGATTATCAGAACTTAAACAGTTTCATTGTTTCAGCTTGAACTGGATAATTTCAGTTCTATTGTTGGATACATAAGACTTAATAGATTATATCCCAAGGTGACGGGCGTGATGTGTGCTAGACATGTGTCTCTCCTTTGTTACTTGACTTGGAAACAATATATCTGGGAAAGTTACCCAAAATCAATTTGTATTTGATTTTTTTTGCATAAAAGAATAGTCTACACTTTATTTATATTGCCCAAATGCCTGACTTATTGATCTAAAACTCTCATATTATAGTGTCACATGAACTACAAAATTTCGAATAGGTAATTAACACCCCCCATTTAGGGGTGACAAGCCATAGCTGTCATAACATTACAATAGCAGGTCAGCCCGCAGAGTTAACAAACCGATATTTGAATACGAAATTAATTACACCGCTGGTCTAACGGTGTTTCACCTCTTGCCCGTCTTCAGCTTGTTAATAATTAAACACTATATACTGCTACTTGAATACGTTTGCGGCTTTCTTAGGAATATGTATATTGTTATATATTTACTTGTATCAATTATTCACAATCGAAACTAAGAAACAATGTGAAAGCTTGTTAATATTCGGTCGTATATTCAGGTTTGTGCGATACTAATATAAGTAAATACATACTATTGTTATAGATATCTATATATATAAAAGGACTTGTCCTCACTGACTGAGGTCAGACGCACGCACAGCCTTAACCGCTGATGGTAGAGACGTGGAATTTGGACAGATGTTTACTTTCGTAATCTGGACATCCATTAAGTAGGGATTTTGAAAAATTTTAACCCTAAAGGGGTGAAATAGGGGTTGAAAGTTTGTATGGAAAAAAATTTAAATCGGCATCGATTTTCATAAAATTTTAAATTTAGATTTTTAAAAGTATTTAATTGAATACGTGTTTCATCGTTTTCTAGAATTCTCCCCCCAAGGGTGCATATAAGGGGTTGAAAGTTTGTATAGATTTTTTTTTAACTCGGCACCAATTTTTATAAAATTTGAAATTCAGACTCTTAAAAGTATTTAATTGAACATGTGTTTCATGGTTTTCTAGAATTCACCCTCTAAGGGTGCAAATAAGGGGTTGAAAGTTTGTATGGAAAAATCTTTAAATCGCCACCGATTTTTATAAAATTAGAAATTTAGACTCTTAAAAACATTTCATTGAACACATGTTTTATGGTTTATTAGAATTCATCCCCAAAATACGCAAGCGAAGCTGCGCGCGTCCGCTAGTCTATGTATAAGCTTAAAAAACTAAGATTATTTTTTTATTAAATAAAAAATCATTATAATTTAATTATTAGAGTATTTTATCAAAGAATTTTAATACTTATTTGTAATTGAAAACAAAATAGATGACGCGGCTCGCGTTCTCAACTTCTGGGTGTCACCTATTCCAATGATCTAGTATGTCATTCCTCTCCCGACAACACTGAAATGAACCGAACCGTTTTATAAATAGGAGACGGTCCAACTCAGGTTACCCGCGTCCCCTAGTGGGGGTTAACTGTTAGAAACGTGATTCCCTGAGTGACTGAACAAAAGGTGTAATCTTAAAATGGAAGAAAAATCAGTGGAGAATAGGAAATAGAATAAAAGCGTGCCGTTTTACACAGTAGTAATAAAATTAAATAAGGTTTTCCTTATTGTTGCTATTTCCACAATAGTATACGTTGTTTATTAGTCTTTAGATAATGTTTCATTCATCTTTTTATAATTATTATATAACCTCCTATGATTCTAAAATAAAGTGTACTTCGGCAATTACTCTAATGTTTTTGCCCAAATAATAGTCTCCATCTAGAATAGTTTGCTCTGAAACTTTTAATGAGTTTTAGAGGTTTCGAATAGAGAAAAATGGCCGGAGCAGCTAACGAAAATTAAGTTGATGCTTGCTTTACTCTATATAATATATATTAATGTCAGTTTAGCATTGTTTTACACGAATTTATATAAGTGTAAAAGTAGCTAGGATTAAAACATACATTTTTAGTAATATATTTTTATCATTTGGGTCATTTATCTTTTATAGAAATTTTTTACAGTATCGTATTGTATCTTTTTATGTAAAGTAATTATTTTTATTCATTTTATATCACTCAATTGTTATGTATGAAAAGTACACTACAAGAATGTTATTAAAGAAATATCATCGCTGTAGCAAATTTTAAAATATAATACTTTTATGATATTTGATATAATACCGGTGCTGTTAGTTGTATTTAAAAATTTAATGTATTTTTTTTTGAAAAGGCACTCTTGATATTTTTAAAATAATAAAATTTTATTTAATCATAAAAATATGATAAAATAAAACTTACAATTTTATTCCCTGAATGTTTGGTGATTAATTTCTAACAATATACAGTACCAGCGTACAACAATGGTTCACACGTGTCGCGCACATGACGAATGTCACGGGGGACGTTTTTCCGACGTTTAATTTCCTCCTGTAAAGTTTTAATTCGAGACATAAAGCGAGCTTAAAAGCGGTGTCTGGCAAGTTTCATCATCGTACAGATGCGTCGGTAGGAAGCTTACTTCACAAAGCCTACAAGTACAAAAGGCCCAGCGCCGTTCCATTTTGCGTCTGACAAGCGTTGCAAGGAATGATGTGCGTCAACACTTACGGTTGCTATCACCGAGAATGTTAGATATCCAATAATAACCTGGCTAGGTTTCTATGGGATATACCTAATATAGCTAGAGCATTCAAATATTTATATAACTAATAGGATTTGTGACTTAACGTTTAATATTAAAAGTACACGTTAAAAGTATATTTTAGTGAGTGATGAAGAGTGTTTCTCATTCTCTCTCTCACTCTCATTCAGAGTAGGTCTAACATGTCACTCTCTCTACAATAATAGCTTTAACATATTAAGTGGCGAAATAGAAATGACAAAACTTTCCCCAATGTTGACTTTCAAAAATGAAAGAAATTTAGCTAATGTAAATTATAAAACATTATAAATATATTTATAATACAATTAAATAATTAAAATTATAACAATTTCTTGATACATATTTATTTTCGGTATTTATTTGCAACATCGTAGTACCTTTTGTGAATAATTTACTTTCATTACTAAAAATATACAGGGTGGAAGAGGCAGCGCTTCTTTAACTGAAACTGCATATAGGGTAAAATATTTCAAACCCAGAATTAAAAAAAATAATCAAGGCACCTCAACGGTTTGGACGTAGGTTTTTTTTTTCATTTCACGATTTTTATCCATACCTGTATTTCGTGTGACGCACACATACGTATGCGACGTTGCCGCTTTGACAGGTAAGTGTGTGCGTGCCTATGTTATACTTGACAAATGGCGTTTTATTTTAAAACGATAATTTTATTATTTATTTTGTTTGAAAAAAAAACTTTTTCATTTTTGAGAATTATTTTTTTTCCGAATTATATTAGGCTTTTATAGAGTAGTTAAAACTGTGGTTTCATTTAAAGTGGCGCTGACAATTCCACCCTGTATATTATTTGGTGAATAATTGCTTTTTCGAGTTATCAAATAATTTATTTCACATCACATTCTACTCTACACTAACACAAAATAAGCAATTGTATAGAGACAGCTAATCCCAACATACGTACGTACTCGTAGGTGGCGCCGGTCACAAAGCGTAGGTCTCATCAAAGTTAATGCAATAAATAGATTGCGATGCTTGTCATGCGCACCTGCCCAGCGATTAAGCTTTAGGCACCATCAATTTAATTATACAATATGGGCCAACCAGGGCTATGGCTTACTGTAAATATTTTCGTAGTACAATTGTAAGCTTCGAGGCTGTTATGGCACTGTAACGCGAGGGTTGTGGGTTCGATGTCCGCCCGATTGTATGAATTATTATTTCTTAATATTTTCATTTCGTTGCTCTGGCACTAAGATAAAAGCCCGACGTTGAGTTCAGCCACTCAACATGGAATGCTCGGAAAAATTCGGCGGAAAGTGAAGAACGGAGTGTCTTAACACCAGGTTCCCTTTGCCTACTCTACTGTGTGCGGGATACAGCGTGAAGCTGATTTAATTTTTAATTTAGTTATACATTACCCAGGGCTACGGCTCACTATAAATATTTTCGTAGTACAATTGTAAAGTTTATTGATCTATTGAGCTCTAGCTCTGAGATAAATGACTGAACGTTACGAAGCTTAATCTTTGTCTAGCCGTAGTAAAGTTCGGTCTGTACTGTTGTTACAAAGCTTACTTAAACTGAAATATTGTTGATTCCTTTGTCATTATTAAATTAAAATTTAATTTGTTATTTTAAATTTGTAACATTTACATTGTTTTGATTGATATTTAACCATATTTTTAATCTAACATAACATAATCGTGTACAACAAAGTACATATAATATTTTACATATTCTACTGAATATCTAACAATCGACAAGCTTTTACATCATAATTTCAATTTATAAAATATAATATGAAAGTGTATTGTACTTAGAATAACTAAGTGCTTGTAAATAAGCGATAACAAGCTGTCGTTGCGAAACAATTCAGGGTTTTGCAGAACCGTAACAAATGGCGTTTAATTACAAAAGTGACTTCTGAGAAACAGTCGGGGTGTTTTCTTTATTTTCATTTGAGCTTCACGCTGTATGTGGGAACCTAATGTTAAGTTCTCCTCTCCCCAGTTTCCGTAGAATTCTGGAGCCATTTCGTGTTGAGTTGCGGAAGACCGTGCGTTTCCTCGACGGCAGAGCGAAGAAATGTAATATAATTTCCTCAAATGGGAATGCAACCCACAACCTGTCGTGTTTACAGTCACATGCTTGTAACTCTGTGCCACCACTGACCCTCAACTGACTGATATTTTCAGTGTTTAAAATGGCAGAAAATCACAATGTGAGGTTCTAAAACATAAAAATGTATGGATTATTAGATATGCCTAAGTCTTATTTAATAACTAATTTAAATTTAAACATATATTTTTTTTAATTTGATCTATGAGTGTCAAAATTAATTTACACCAAAATATTTTAACTACGAAAAAGTATTCACTTATTTCATCTATTCGTCTTTACTCAGTTAAACGTTTAAATTCTAGCAATTACTCGGAGCTCGAGTTTTCTTCGACTTCATTTCTAAATAAATAATGCAAGGAGTTCTAGGGCTTAATTATCTCTTAACTATCGTCCACGAGACGTAAAGAGACTTTTATGTCTTCGTAAATTTCGTGAAACAGCAGCCCTAACGAGGGCAAACAACGTTGTGTTATTCTATGTTATTATTTTGGCAATATTATACGAGTAGCTCGGTGCCCTGAGACGCGACCCCCGCCCCGCCAGCTGGCATCAAACTCCGACTTACAGAAATAGTTTTAGAAATTCACAATCTATTATTGAACGTGTACTTACGTATTTAGAGCGACGTATTTTGTGTCTCTTTCGACGCGTCTGTTGCCACTGTTGCTAATGATGAATGTAATTTTGTTTTATTGTTCTGCGTGCACTTTATGTGTTGCCGTTTCTTAATTGTTTTGTGCTGCTCACTGATTTATTTAAATACTCTATGTTTATTTATGTTTCGTAATTTGTGTATATTATTTAAGTCTAGTATAAAATTTGAAACTATACCCTATTCACGGAGCCGTGAGATAAAAGGTAAACATGACTTATTATGGTGTTGATTGGTGGAGCTACTATATTAAGTAAAAAAATATATATGTTATCATGGAAGTAACACGCTGATAGCATAAAGTAAATAATATTATTAATGAAGCAGTAAATAATATTATTAATGGATCTATAGCACTTATTAATTATTAATAATTATTATTTAAATTTGTAGATATCGGTGAAATTGATTTTTTTATATTTTAAACATGAGTAAAGCAAATAGGAATCAAACAATTACATAACATTTAAGAAACAGTGTTTCTTTGTTTACATAATGTCTCATGCCAAAATATATAGACTTTAGTGTTAGTTGCCTTCAATTTTAAGTGCTAGTATAGAAAGTGTAACTCATTGAAACGAATTCTAAAGACGGATGTCAGCGACGCCAAAGGTTTTGTCTATGATGTTTTGGTACTTATATAAAAGGGAAGGATTACAAATCCGGACAAGTGCTTTGAACCGAAATTCGCAAAGACGGCAATTAATTTCTTATTAAATATGTATGTCTTAAATATTATTACTTATTTTTTTAAATATTGTGACACAATGGGGTTTAATTAATGTAAAAAAAATACATGTTGTTTACATTTTTAAGGCAACTTAAACTTATTTTTTAAGCAAAAATTAACGTAATTAATTATTAAAACCTTTAATAAAAAAATGAACATATTAAATTCAAAATATAGGATATATTATATGAACATTTCAAATTATTTGTCTACGTTGTAAATAGAAAGATCTCACAAACTCCTATTTGTATATAGGTTACATACATGTTAAAAACTTTTAATTGGGAGGAACTATGTAGGTCAACATAAAGTTTATTCTAATATTATTATTTTACACATACAAAGTATGAGTAGTATTGTATTATATATGAACATATATGTTTATTATGGAGGCTTTGATGAATAACTTTTAAAAGAACGGGCGATTCAGGTAAAGTCACCCCGTGACGTCGTCGTTGATAAAGACTAGATTGATATTTGACGTTCGTAATATCCGTTACGATCTCATCTCATCATAGAACTGTCAAATAAAGATGTCTTTGGTATTTATAATAAAATTGCCTCCAGTTACAAATTACGTTAAAGTAACTTTTTGATCTTTAGTTTGAAAGAAACATCAGATTTTATTTACTCGGCTTGTTTATTTAATTTCAATTTTAGAGTTCCGCACTTCGAAAGGTAAAGACGGAATCCTCAAAGGATCACTTTGCCATCTGTCCGTCTGTCAAGAACCTTTTTCTCATGAACATGTGCGGGTATCAAGTTAAAATGTTTATAAATATTTTATAGAAAAAAATAATTTCAAAACACGTCCGCAAACTTAAGTTTGTCTACTTCAAATTGTATTTCTTGTATACAATCCAGAAATTGGTACGGAACCTTCGATGGGTTGTTATTTTTTAAGCAAAAACTCATTATTAGAGGTATTGAAATAATTAAAATACTTGCTTTGACTATTATTGAAATCTCAATTTTGTTATAATTAAAAACTCGCGTAGGTAACTTTCATCATCAAAAAATTAAAATGAAAAAAACAAGACATCCGTAAGTACACATATAAAGTACGACGCCAAACACACTCTCCACAATATTTGGCTGAGATAATAATGCGGCTTTACGTTATTTAATCACAACACTCAAACTCGCGTACGATGTTTTCGCAGTAATTATTTTGTGAAATATAAAATATTTTATTCCTGTTATACTAGGAAAACTTTTCCTCTGCTTATTATTTTTTCAATTTCATACTATATACTGCATGTAGCAGAGTATACAGGCAAACCTATTGTTAAGACACTTCGTTTCCCACGTTTCATTTTCCGCCTGATTTTCGAGACATTACATGGCGAGTGGTGAAACTTAACTCCGCGTTTAGTCACGTTGATAGTACAAGGAAATAATAACCATGTTATAAAATAACTCTTGTACGCCAAAAATCGCGGCAATATACTTAAAATTCTTAAAAAGCTTAACCTTACTCTTTCTTTTATCAGCATTAATAATAATTAAATATAACATTTTATAGTAGAACATTTTTATATAATTTAGTAACATTAATGAAATATAACATAAAGAGGACGCCATCGATAACCCGAAGCTATGGAATATAAAAGCTCATATCTATGAATGGCCAGATCCAAATAGCTCCTAGCTCTTTAGTGGAAATTTATTTTAATGAGGTGAGCTTACAGGTTTCCAAATAAACGTCAAGTCCGCGGATCTAGAAGTACAATTCTCTATTAAGGTATATTTTTAATCCTATATTTTATAAAACAAAGTCGCTTTTCGTGTCTGTCTGAACTTTCTAACTCTTCTTCTTCTAAACCACCCAACGGATTTTTATGCGGTTTTCACCATTAGGTCGAGTATTTCTCAGGGAAGGTTTATATATAGTTTATTATTTATACATTCTTATGTAAATTAACATAAATACGATAAATGTGTCTAAAGTTTGAGACACTTTCGCGCATGCGCTGCTTTAATGGTAAGTACTACATGAAAATAATGTACTGAAGTACTGTTCTTCTTAATAAGATCTACAAAAAAGTCCGCGACGGCATATTTTTATCTTTTAAGGATAACGTATAGTGATCATATTTCTGTCTAAAAATAGTAATTTCAATATATTTTTTATTGTGAGGGATATTTTTCCATAATGGTATTAATCCTTATCCTTTAAAATACTTTATTAATTTTCTACGTTAAACGAAGATAAAATTTGTTTTTTACACTATTTCGAAATTGCGAATAGTTTTAGAGAAAAACGCATTTAATTGTTGACACATCTCGCCGTTGACTCATCAGCTGTATGTTACTCAAGTTTTACTTATCCCTTACTCTCAGCATATAAATAAGTATATTAGTTACGTTGGCCATTTAATGTAGACCAAAACTGTCTTTTACTGTTTTTCATTTTAATAAGTACTTTAGAAGTTGTTACAATATCAAAACATCCTTGCTGCGAAACGGCTCGCCACTCGCCATGCGTCCCGCGACGTTTTGCTTATACAAGCGCGTCATGAGCAGTCATCGGTGGTTCAGTGGTAGAATGCTCGCCTGCCGCGCGGGCAGCCCGAAATACCAGAGGTATTTCTTCGATTCCCGGCCAATGCATTCTATTTAATTTTCCTCACAGGCAGCCACGTAGTGCTTGCTTTTCATCAGGGCCCTCTTCAGCATTAACCACAAGCTCGAAAAAAAAACCCGCCCGCTATAGAGGCATAGCAACGAAGATTTAGATTCGTTTGCACGTATTGGATAATTGGAGTTGAATGTATTATTTCAGCGCGATATATTTGGTTTCATATTTTTTGTAGTAGTTATTAGTAGGTAGGCTTTTGTTTATAATTTCTTTCGTTTAAAAATAGTCATTTAACTATCTAAAAATAGTCATTTAAATATATTTTAATAAGTACTTGAAAAGATTAGTAGCACAGATTTAAAATTACGATACCTACTAAAAAATCCTTGCCGAGTAAAACAATTGGAAAATTCTTATTGAAACTACGAAAATGCGGGTTGCATTAGGGTTTAATTAATTTTCACATTATCTTAAGTGCTTTGCAAACATACATTATATGAATAATCCAGTAGTAAAAGCGGGCGAAGCCGCAAGGGGGTCGCTAGTATATTTATAAACTTTACATTTTAGAACAAACAAGATATGTTTTCAGAACAAAATGATATAAAATATAAAAATATTTAATGTATAAAATATCTATACAATTAAAGATGAAGTTATAAAATCTAGTGATACACTACAATTCAGTTTAGTACTTACGTGCCAGTTGAGCACTAATCACTTTGCCAATATCACGTTGTACGGAGAACACACGAAGGAGATTTTACGCTAAAAAAGAGACAATATTACACAATAGGAGAATGCCTAGTACTGCCTATAAAATTTTTAAAAATATATAATTAGAATATATACATGAACATGGGTTAGTAAATATATCTACGAAAATTACTTGTTTTAAAGAAATTGACAGCAAACAACTTCAACATACAAATATCGCGTTCTTAGATCGACGGATTCCAACTGAATCTTGACGGCCCGTGGTGTGGAGTATTATTAATATTTTATATTGATTTTTTTTTTCATTTCAAGCAACTGTTCCCGTTTGACACAAATCCACCGCTTTTATTGTCTTTTTTTCACCTAAATCTACCCACTTTTAGACGAATATGCTAACAAGATATTATCAAATTTATTAGACCACTCATTAAAAACAAAATGGAAAATCTAAAAACTGAATAACGAACGTTCTGTTTAACATGAAACATCAAAATTTCAATGTTACAGAAGAGAACTGAGTGCAGATTCAAATGTCAGATCGATATCAGGTTAAGCAAATTTAAATGAACCGTACCAACGGATGAATACCTGCATTTGTTAATTAGTAGCATCCCCTGAAAGTTTAAAATATTCGCTCACTAGAGTGCCCTCATTTCCGCCTGCTCGCGTTTCGACCTGTGCTCTGTGCTCTGTGCTGAGGTATAAAATACCGAGAGCCATGGCAGACGGAAATATTTTGTTGGAATAAAATATTAAATGACGAAAATGTACCTTGTAAATGAAACGTCGTAATGTCTCGGGCACAGCTATACTCGTAATGAATGCTATGGTGCTGCTCTTTAAAACACATTTTTAGATTTTATTTTCTTTTTATGGTTATTTTTAAATGATAAAATATACAATAATGTCGAAAAAACGATTATTTTATATTCTAAACAGATAAAAATAATTATTAGAACTATTTTTTTTACATATCACTGATATTTCAGAAAATAGTTCAAGTAATAAACCAAGGTCTATGGAAAAGGTTAATTTTAGTGAAAAGATGTATTAGGTGCACGAGTTTAAAACATTGGATTTGAATTTCAAAGATACCGTTTCATAGAGACTGCGAGGGTAACATTTTTAAACGGCTGAGAGGGAACTGAATTAAAACGAATGAGACCCATTCTACTTGAAGAGAGGGTACTTTTACTCATGGTTGAACCTTTTAACAAGGCGTGATAACTACGATATTGCATCATAGCTCATAGAAATATGTAAAGCTTTATACATTTTAATTCTATGGATAAATCTAAACATGTTTGAACGGTTAATATAGTGAGGCCAGTAATGGCGCAGGTGTACAAGTGTGTGGCTGTAAACACGAGTGATTGTGAGTTCGATTCCCACTCGAAGAAAAGATATATTTATTTAAATTTATAGTTTCATTACTTCGCTTTGTTATTGAAGCGCAGCGTTGAGATCCGCCACTCAACACGCAATGCCTCTCGTTTTCAGTGGAAAATGGGGAATGGATTGTCTTAACACTAGGTTCCCTTTGCTTACAGTGTAAAGCTGATTTGATTTATTTTTTAATTTTTACATTTAAATTCTAAGATTAAATTAAAATATATTTGGATGTATAAAACATAATAAAACTTAAAAGCTATACGAACATACGTATATAAGAAGCATTCGCCCGCGTACGTACCTCTTAAAATGGTCTATTACACATTGAATTGCAATGCAGTCTACATTTTTTTTTAAAAATCATGTAATGGGTCAATATATATATATATTATATATATTATTATTACTATTTGTGTGCTATATTTATGTTTGACTTATTAATTTAATTTAGTTTTACTACTAGCTGGTACCACTTGCACTTTTTTCTTTAATTGTTTCGGCACAAATTTTTGTATACTAGTTGCAACAATAAAAGAGAATTGTGATAATACTTCAACCTATTAGCCTTCATTAATTATTAGAAATGAAAATATTAACAGATATCATAGATATTGTATTGGAAGAGAGAGGTCTCCTAATACGAAGTACATACAATACTTACTTGCTTAAAAGAAGATCTCTGTAACAATTATTTCTATGTAAAATCTATTAAACAAATAAAGTATTTTATTTATTGATTTAATTTAATTATCACTTATTAATAATAAAATACTTATGCCATAAATATAAACAAGTATTTTTATAAGACTAAACTGCGCATATGCAATTGGTGCATGTGCCAACCACATATTAATTTGTATTTACAGACAAATGTACGACTGCATCCAGGTGACACAGTGAAATGATATTGTTCACAGAAGTCGCAAAGCTCTCTTAAATATTCGTAGGAACGTAAGTGATTGCTGACGTGACGTACGCCTAAGTTTTGTATTCACTGACAACTACATATATTCAGAGATGTTAAGTTATATTTTCTGTAAAATGTAATTTTTCACTTCAGAGAGTTATTCATTGTTCGCTTTTAGAAACATTGCTATGTTACATAAATTTTCAAAATTAGTGTCTTCATTTTATACAATATTTATTTATCCTATTACAGCAAACAGTCCCGCGTTAAATAATACAATTCACAATACAGTTAACTTTATTGAATAGAGAAAACGTAATATATATTAAAAACTAATAATAATAATCCATACCTATATTATAAATTCGAAAGTAACTCTGTCTGTCTGTCTGTCTTTTACGCAATCAGGGCCAAACCGCTAATTTAATTGTGATAAAAACTCTGTCTCGGGATGAACATATTCGTAATATTATCGATATATAGCAATATATTAAAATACTTATTAATTTGACATGCAATTTATTCCGCCATGCGCCATAACAACCGTTGCTAAGCAACGATTTGCAAAGTTTGTTGTTAGAAAACGTCACCCAAAATGAGCTTGCTTAACGCATCTCTCTATTGAAAACTGAAAATAATTTCATAAATATATTTAATAAATATTCGTATAGTTCAAGCGGGCGTAGCCGCGTTCGGGTCCACTAGTATTATATATTTTTGAATAACATATTAGATAATTATTTATATTCCAATGTATTTATATAGTTAGCTTTGAAGTCTCATAAATTGATAATAATTAATTGTGAATATATGTAATGAATAATGTTACATTGCATACCAAGAACAGAGGAGCCGTGCCAACTTATTGTAGTAGACCAGCGATAATTCTTTGCTGGCAGTGTATTATCACCTGTGGCTTTTATCAAGCTAAAGTTCGATGTAGTAAATTTTAATTTATTATTTATATCTCATATTATTTTAATTGACAGGAGCTATATATTTTGCTTATTAATTTATTTATATGATTATTTTTATCAATTACTAGTGACCAGCTCGCGGCTTCACCCGCTTGAGTAATTGGACCATATTACATATAGTCTTCCTAGGTAAATTTTTCTATTCGAATCGATAGTTCCTGAGATAAGCACGTTTAACCAATCACTATTCCACTTTATAATATTTAAATATTCTTTGTATACTTTTCCTTTTCTTAGTTTTTTTCATAATGCATTTGATATACCTACTTCGTTCATTATACGAAATGAGTTAAGTAACTACATTACGCAACCTAATCTATTTATGAGTGAAACTAAACTTAAAAGTATTTCAATTTTCTTAAAGTTATTACAAGAATGGAAAGTTTCAAACTTTTGCGCACGGATCTGTTGAATTATTACCACGTGTATGTAACGTAATTAGAAATACGAGTACCTATATAAGTTTAACTTATAATTATCCTGAAGGTTTTTTTTGCAACTAAGTATTTATACTACTTTGATTGTAATAAATTAGTGCCTAGCTTAACTTTCACTTCCTGATTATAGTTTATGTTTTTCTCATTTCATTCTTAGTTTGGGATCGTCATCGATCGTCGATCGTTAATTTTACATCATCCTTAGCCTTTTGAATTCTTTTATTATACGAATATACCTATGTGTTACAGTCAAAGCTTCGGTTGTGGATTCAATCCATGCAGTTAACATTATTAACAGGTTTATTAATATTTTCAATTTTTCGCTCTGACACCAAGGCAATAGTCCAGCGTTAAGTTCCGCCACTCAGAGAATGCCTCGGAAAATTCGGTGGAAAGTGGGGGACGGAGTGTCTTAACGCTAGGTTCCCTCTGCCTACTGTGCTGTATGCGGGATACATCGTGAAGCTGATTTTTTAACAATATCTTTTACGAAATGTTATCAACGACAAAACTACAATAACGTAAATGTCTAACTTAAAAGGAACACGAGCTTTACAAACGAAATTATGGCTTCCCATTTCAAAGTCAGAAGTGAGCCAGTTACAAATATCTTCAAGTTTTCTTTGGAAAGCATCTCAATATATTTCTCCTCATAGTTTATAGAGGACTATCAGATTTTATCTTGGAATATTTGATATGTACTCTACTATTTTCATAGTTATATTCGTTTGTTATGTAAAATAAATGTTTTATTTTAAGCCATTTGTAATATGGAGTTTATCCGTTTCACATTAATCAATCATAAAGGATTAGTGTATAGTGAATTTTACTCTAAATATCTATAGACGTAATAATGTTTTTGATAATAATCCAAATATATATTAGTTTATAATCAGCATGAAAATTACATGAAGAAATTATGTTTATACTAATTAAAAATATAAAAATATTTTAAATAAATATATCAAAAATTTCCTACGTTTTACGGTAGAGGCTGACTCACCTAACAGAAATAAAGTATTGATTGTACAAAAATAGTTTAGGCTAGGAATAGGAGAAATCTCGACTGCAATATCTTTAATGAATATTTCTCAAAATAGCTATATATGTAGGTATCTGTGTTTGATCTTTCAAATTTAAGTAAATATTTTATATTTTTGTACTACAAGTATTATAAAAGGCCAGTAGTAGTGCAGGGGCACAAAGTGTGACTGAACTGGTGGTGGGTTCGACCCCACTCGAACAAATGAAATATTTATTTAAATTTATATTCTTATTTCTACGACTTGGTGCCGAGGCAAAGCGCGGCGTTGAGTTCCGCCACTCAACACGCAATGTCTCTAGAATTCAACGGAAAGTGTGAAACAGAGTGCCTTAACACTAAGTTCTACCCACACTGATATAGTGTAAAACTGATTTATTTCATTTTTTTTAAATAAATGTGTTATGAAAAATCTATAAGCATCAGTTCTATTATGTTTTTGTTAATTATTAAGAATCCAGACCATTAGAACGTGATTTAATTTATTTAGTTTTAATTAAAAATCTTTCAATAATGTATTATTTGGCTATACAAGTATAGTTGCTAATTAGATTTAGCGAACACCAGGTCAATACATACTAATAAGTTATATTTGCAGGGACTAGCGCGGTTGCGGCCTGCGGTCTGCATAACTTTAATCAATCAATCAATCAAAACACTTTATTGCACAAATAAAATACAATTAAATTTATAATTATATATATACAGTGCATAGGCGGCCTTATCACTATAAGTGATTTCTTACAGGCAACCTTTTTTTAACAATAACTAATAATACGATACAATTGGTGGCGGTTAACTTTGCACAAAGATATTTTGTAATTTATTAATTTTGTAATTTATTGTAATATAAATACATACATACATACATACATAAACACATACATACATACATAAATACACACATAGATACCATATATACATTCATAATGGACTTACATATATATGATGCACAAAACAGATACATAGATTATAAGGATAGGTAGTACTCCTTAAGCCGGCGCTTAAAGATACCAACTGATGTCGACTGCCTGATGCACCGGGGTAGCTCGTTCCATAATTTCACCGTTTTTACGGTAAATGATTCACTGTAGCACTTGGTGCGACATAGTGGAACCTCCAATACGTTGTCATATCTTGAACGGAGATTGAAAGACTGAGAGTGGGAGCCCAGGAAAGTGAATCTTTGTTTGAGGTATGAAGGAGTTAAAGGAAGATACAAGATAGAGTATAAAAGGATAAGTGCATGATAATTACGTCGATGCTTGATGGTCAACCATTTAAGTTGAACTCGATGTTGAGTAATATGGTCATACTTCCGCAATCCAAAAATGAACCTAATTATTACATTTTGAAGACGTTCGAGCTTGTTTAGTAATTGCTGTGACAAATCTAGGTAACAGGAATCTGCGTAATCCAGAATGGGAAAGAGAATGGATTGAGCTAAAGATATTTTGGTTTTAAGCGGCAATAAATTTTTCCATCTCTTTACCCTCCCGATAGCAGCAAAAGCTTTTCGACTTAACTCTGCTATTTGAGGAACCCATGTCAAAGAACTATCCATCCTGATACCCAGATTCCTCACGCAAGTACCAAACTCCATCTTGCAATCATCAAGCATTACGGAAGGAAGTAGGGAGTAGTCAATTTTGGAGAGTTGCTTTGAGTTACCGAGGATGCACAGCTGAGACTTGGTAGGATTTATCGACAGACCAAATGATTTGCTCCAGGTACTAATAATGCTTAAGTTAAAATTGACATGCCGTATAGCATCAGCAATATCATCAACTGCCGTGGTCGTATAAATCTGCAAGTCATCAGCGTAAAGATGAAAGGACAATGTTAGCAATGGAGTTAAGAAGTTTATAAATATAGAAAAAAGTAACGGAGAAAGTACACCACCCTGAGGTACTCCAGCACTGAGTCGATTGTATGAGGACTGTTTGTCATTAGCACGAATGCATTGTTCACGATCGACGAGGTAAGAATAAAACCATTCAATAGCGTTTTGCGATATATTAATAGATTTAAGTAAAGCTAAAAGTATGTCGACATCAATTGTGTTAAAAGCATTAGAGAAATCTAATAAGGCTAATATAGTAATACTTTGCTTGTCTATTCCACTTCTTATATCATCGCATACTTTGTTAAGTGCTGTAACAGTGCTGTGTCCCGGCCGGTAACCAGATTGGAAAGATGATAATATATTATTTTTCGCTAGGTACAGCGAGAGTTGGTGATGTACAATTCTCTCGAGAACTTTGGATAGAAAAGGAAGAATAGAAATAGGCCTATAGTGTGTGAAAGATGTAGGATTGGTAATTTTAGGTATAGGGATAACATAAGCAAATCTCCAAGAGCTAGGGAAGGAATTGGTAGAAAGGGAACAGTTAAAAATATGACAAAGTATAGGAAGTACCACATTCAATGTCATAAGAATCATTTTACGACTCACCCCATCAGCGCCAATTGCGTCCGACTTTATGGCAAGAATATGCCGTCTAACATCCGTGACAGTAACTGAAGAGAAATTGAAAGGACTAAAAGACGGAAAAGGTTGTGAGAAAAGTGATAAGAGAGTACTGGATTTAATGCTCTGGCTTAAGAGGTTCACAGTAGTAAAATGCTTATTAAGTTGATCAAGATCCATTCTGTCGTTTATGAGTGTCGTTTTACGTTGTCGCCCAATACCCATAGAATCAAGAAACTTCCATACTTTAGCAGGACTATTATTAGTGACTGACTCGTGTATGTGTTTTCGTTGGGCATCCCTACAGACTTTGCAACATCGATTCCGTAGTTTTTTGTATTTGGAGCGGTTAGCATCCGTAGGACTTATTTTAAATTTGGTTTTTGCTCTATTCCTTTTCGACATAAGAATTTTAATATCGTCCGTAAGCCAAGGAGCTGGTAAATGTTTTAGCTTGACAGGTCGTAAAGGAGCATGTACATCGAAAAGGTCAATTAGCAATGAGTTAAATATACTAACTTTATCGTCAGTTGCCGGTGCGTTTAGAACAGTATCCCAAGGTAGCCGGTTCAGATCCTGCAAAAAACTATCGTTGTTGAAGTTCTTGAAAGTTCTACGCATCACGACTGTTGGTTTTTGTTTTGGCGGGCGAATTTTATATGAGAGGTATATAAGATCGTGGTACGAAAAAGCTTCTGCTCCCAGTTGTCCATGCGTTAGAACTCTATCAGTAGACGATACTATTATTAAATCCAGTAAAGAAGGAGGGCAGAATTAATAAAAAAATTAATAGATATGTTATACAACCCTAACATTCGTTGCTATTGATTTCAGTATTAGATTGTTATTTGTACTATATTAGTCTAATGTAGATATGATTGACGAACTAACTAACTAAATAAGTCAATAGGCACACGGCACTTAGTTCAGGGAAATATGAATTTCCTTATAAAAGAGGGTGTTTGTAGGTTAAAATCATATTTAGTGAATGATAAATTGAATTGAATTTTCGTAATATTTTTAACCATCTCAACTGGCACGCTCGAAACGCCATATATCAAGAATTCAATTCAATTCAATTATTTTTAACCGAACTCTCCTATATAAACATTACCACATTTGAGAATCGAACCTACAATCATCACGTATAGGAAAAAAGTGTAAATTTAAATTTTCGTGTACTATATATGATTTTTGTGAAATAATTTCTTTTCTCAAAATAAATTCAGAATAAGATCAAGCACTTAGATTATACGAAGCGCATAGGAAATAATACAAATTTACATATTGTGACATATGAAAAATTGTTGGCGTTAAAGGTTTTTGAACGAACGAATCCTTATTATTTAATGTGAAAGTAGCTTTTGTTGTTACTTACGAATAAACTATTCATTATAAAATTTTATGCAATATTTTTAAGTATACGAGTACACTTAAAAACATTACTTTACACTTAAAAATATTATTATCTAATCTATATAGATTGGATATTTTAAAAAAATATATGAAAAAAAAGTTAAAAAAAAACATTGTAGCACTTAACCGATGTTCATGAAACTTACACATATTTTTATCTCCTTAGTGTTTTCTCTATACAAAGTGACATTGGCGAAGTGAATTATGCTCAACTGGTGCACTTAAAACGCAGTAACCGAAGAACTGAACTGAACACATATTTTTAAGAGTAACGTCAAGAGGATACTTACTTCTATGGGATACTTAAATAAAAACTAAAAAAAATATCTAATCTTCCTTAACGTGAGTACCTAGCCATGGTAAAAACTAGTTTTACTCGTATTATAAAATGTCACATTTTACTTTGATTTACTTTGAAAATCGCATTTAAACATATCTTGTCATAAACTGTCAATAAGCTTATGAATGTCAGTCCAGCACTAAGCAAGATAATCTCTGCTGCTCAAATCTCCAACTTAGATAGTGATCTAAGTTGAAGTTCATTTGGAGCCACTCACGTGTTGTATAATAATTATGTTTTACATTTCTTCGTTCCATATTTCCCGCCGAATTCTGGAGGCATTGCGTGTTGAGTGGCGGCGCTCAACGCCGCGCTTTGCCTCGAAAACAGAGTGATGAAATGAAATTTTAGAATGGGGATCGAATCTATCGACTGGTCACGGCCTAAAACTAGAAGCTATTAATGCATAGCAACTTGGCGCTAGATATATGTAAGTACAGAAAAAATACTTAAGCTTAAGTATTCAATATATTAAAAATAATTAATATTTTTTACATTACGTTGGTTCAAAATATATATTAGATATTAAAAAAACTAATTCAGTCACAGTTTGCCCCAAAAAAATAACTAATAACCTTATATTAGTAAACCGAAGCACTTTTAGTCGTTGTCGATAACTTGTTTGAAAGCTTTCAGTCATTAAATTGATATTTTACTCGCAAAGTTCCCTTTAAAATAATAAGCGACGTCATTGAACGGACGCAGATAGGTAATTGAAAATGTCGGCTTATATTTCGTAAATCTTACTTATATAGGAAAGTTGTTGGCAAACATTTTCAAAGATATCGCGCAAAGTACTCTTTTGATCTGCACCTTGATCACTCTTTTTCTCTTTTTGATAATTTTGCCGAGACATAATTGTATTTGAATGAATTAATTTGTTTTATCGCTTGGATTTTAATATTATGTCTAATTGCTTTTTTCCAGCTGAGCACCACTCGACACAAAGCGAAGAAATGAAAATATTAATTGAAAATTAAAAAAGAAAATATATCATTTCCTCGATTGGGGATCGAACCCACGAGCAGTCGCGTTTACAGTTACACACTTTTGCCACTGCGACACAACTCTTAGCTCACTTAATTTAAAAATGTTTATGCATTATATGAATTTATCCAAAACCCCTTTATCTATTAATTTTAATTATTTTTAATAACTAACAAATAATGGACTAAATTTATAGCATAGCTTTATTTTGTCGTTATAGCATATACGAGTATGTAAATGGTTTATAACGAGTTTCGCCATTCACGCGTCGAGAGTTCGGCGGAAAGGAGAGAACGAAAGTGTCTTACTTACGAAACTTAATGGGAACGTAGTGTCCTAACTCTAGGTTCCCAAGTTCCCTCTATCTTCCCCTGTTATAAACGGGATACAGCTTGAAGGTAAAAAATAAAATAAAATAAATGTACTCGCGAGTAAAGTAGAAAGTAAAAGTAAAGTAGAATATACGTCGAATCCGTAATCATATTTTATTAATGGGGCAAAGTTAAGGGTCAAAACGGAATTACATATATTTTACTAAAGTAAATGTCAAGCATAATGGATTTTATGTACTAGCCCGGCTTTTCATCTTGTATTAATATTAGTAAATACAGAAGTTAGTCCAATACAGGGAAATGGAATCCTTAAGGTGAAATAAAATAATTTTCCTTTAGTAGCGACCTTATATGTAGGTACATACAATGTAAGCACGTTTTTTTTTGATAGCTTCGCGCTGTATCTGATATTTTGCAGGGTAGGCAGAGGGAATATAGTGTTAAGATACTGTGTTTACCACTTTCCACCTAATTTTCAGCTCATTGTGTTGTATTGCGAAACTCAACGTCGCACTTTTTCTTGCGAGCAAGCATCAAAGCGAGCACACAAAAACCAAACAAAACAAGCAAAACAAGCGAGGACAAGATATATATACGGATACTGTTTCAGTTCGCCATAACCTAAATTTTTAATAAAGACATTTAAATAGATGAATATGTATTTGTCTTTCTCGAGTAGATGCTTACATTATTTAATATAATGTACGCTCTCAAGTTTAAGTGAAAATAAAGAGGCACTTAGGCCTTATTTTAGTTAAGAATTTTATTTATATCGGCTCGAGATCTTAATTCATAAAAATTTGTTTGTAAATAGTAAACAAAACTAGCGACAATTAGCTTGCTTGAAATATACAATTTAAATAATTGTATAAATAAACCGAATTGCCTGTATATTTGCAGTCACAATAAGTTCCAAGGGAATTTTTTATTATTTTAAAATATAAAAATCCTCCCATGAATTCGAATCCAAAATCATCAATCATTGGCTATTTAACTTAATTTTCTATAATAAATAACGTCATAGATACAATAACATAAAGTGAAATTTAATATTACATTCATTACAATTTATAATCGCTTAGTTTATTGTTTTTTTTACTTATATCTAAAAAAAATCTTTATTTACTTTATTTTATGTATCGTCTATAGTAATATTTTCAATTATTATTCATATAAAACTGATATTTTCTAAAAAAAAAAAGAGAAATTTAAGTGATTACTATCAATCTGTCTTGACTTTAACAAGGAGAAATATATCACTTACCATTTTTAATACATAATATTACGTAACTCGTGTAGTTCATCATCAACTGTTTCTCCAACCTACAATTCTTGGAGTAACGTGAAAGATTATATATTGCCATAATTACTTATAGCCAGAAGTAATAAACGGCTGGCAGCATAGAACGAGCAGAGGCTCACTCATTTATTTACTTTATCAGTGTATATTTACTAAGAAGTTACGTCACTTTTCACGTTAAGTATTAGTAAGTATATACACGACGTATAGTTATATGAGTATAGTTATTCCAATTTATTTAAAAATTATAAAGATATCATTAATATCAATAGATATCGGAATTAGGTTTTTTTTTTCACTTTTTAAAATACTTGCTTAGTTAAGCACTTAACACGCAATGCCTCCAGAATTCGGTGGAAAGTAGGGAATGGAAGTGTCTTAATAGGAAAGGACACTACGTTCACAGGTTCCCTTTACCTACCCAGCTATATGATACAGCGTGAAGCTGAAAAAATATAAACTAATACAACAATTAATAAAATTATTAATAAATGATAGTAGTTTTAACCACCCAATTTTCGGGTTGAAATATTTTATGACATACGTTCAAAAGTCAAACAGATGTAGTTACTTATGAATGTATTTTATTTTTGCGTCGCATTAGATCGCTATTTCGGTCCGCCACTGCCCGCCAAGCTAGCTACGTAAATAATAGATTCGTATTAAGTTTAAACTCGATATATCCATTTGACAAATGAATCGACGAATTTTTATTAACTTTTAGATAAAAATGCTACGAATAAAACATATTCAACAAGAATTTTATCATAAAAAGCATTTTCTTACCTCGTATAGTAAAATTTCACATCATAGTACGTAGTAGGCAAGGAATAGGTACAGGTTTTTGAACTTCCGTCTAACCAGATCAAGGAAACCAAAATACTCTATTTCGCACATAGTAGGATTGACAGAGGGAACCTGGGAACCTAATATTAAGATGTTATTTTAATCCCTTGAATAGCAATCGATCTTATAAAAATCGCTTCCCACCATAAACTATTAAGAAATGTAAATATGAAAATAAATTGCGTTATAATTACAGTAAAAACATACTCAAGACCAAATATAATATTAAAACCAGTTATTCGAATGTTGTGAATGTCGAATCTCATGTTTAGCCCTTGCCTGCCTCGGGGTATTCCATCCCTTTTACTACCAAAACAACCCTATCAGTATTAACCTGGCATGTTGAAAACATTAAGGGAAATGATCAACCTATTTAAACTGCCAAAATTTGTATATTTGCCTACCGCTAAGCTTTCGCTTTCATCCTATTGATACATTCAGATTTTACCTTTTGGTTATTAGAAAATAATTCTGTAGGCCTGTAAAAGGTATTACTGGTAATTTTTCAATATAATGTTCATTTTATATGTTCTTAGAAGTTATTACAATATCATATTATAAAATTTAAATTATAATTGACAATAGAAGTGATTGCCGTCTATAGCCTTTCGGTGATTGTTTTCTGGCTGATACATAAATTAGACAATCAATTATACAATTTATGATGAAATTTCTATGAACAGTTTCATCATATTTCATATACTATATTTAATTTCGATTTAATCTCGATCAAAAATAATATAAGAATGAACGAATATATTTTATAAATAATTAAGATTTTAAGAAGAAACTGAGGCGTGATCGTTAGTGTATTTTGTACATAAATAAAATTTTTAAATTGTCACCAAATAAGTCTTAGTATAGATATTATTGTTTCAGTTTGTGTAAATTTATATGTTTGTAAAAATATTTCCTAATATATATCTTTAAAATATCCTGCTTATTTAAAAAACATTTTTTCTTTATTTATGTTATTTTATAGAATTTATATGTGTAGTACTTAAAAAAAATAATTCGTATATATTAAACTACTAAAAAGATCTAAACATTATTGTCAAAAACTCTAAATATTCTATATACTGCCATAATCATATACCTAAGGCAAAAAAAATATATACACATAAAAGCCCATAATAGCCGCTGTAATCACCAAATGGCGCGCCAACAAATACAGAAAATTTGGTACAGGAGAGTTCCATTACGATTGTCTAGCGACACTTCGCAGAAGCGAGTCAATAGCTGCTGCTAAATTAGGATTGACGCCGACAGGTTTTGTAAAAGCATTGCACTGTTGAATTATTAAGGCGATCCAGGCGGGCTATATTTGTAGGTCTGGCTTCAGTCCGTCCGTATACAAACGTAGGTAATAGTCCATTTATGGATCCGGCTCATTTTCAATTCTGACACCCGGATAAAGGAACTGGCGGACTAACATATTATGTTAGCTAGAGCGATTTAAAACTGGACTGACATGAAAAAGCAAATTTGTGCTATGCTTGTATTTTCTGTCTATATAATATAATAACTTATGTTATCATTAAAATATACAAAAAGCTCTCACTGTCTTATTATATTTATTTTCTTGTAAAAGAAAGCTTTGAGTTGCTTTTTATCATTATTTTTATCGTACATGCTAAAGCATGTGTATAAAGAGAAAAAGAGCAAAGTTACGTCGTCCAACTTTATTTAAAAGTTATAAGTGTCGATATCAAAAAGTGTAATAAATGTTCTGCACAGTGTAATAAATGGTTGTAAGCAATTTGTTGTGATTTTTTTTTAAAGTGACGTTAAAAATAACATATAATGAAACAATACGAACTTTTATAATATTTCGGAGGTGACCCTACAAATTATTCCATACAAAAATACATACATATGACACTTTGGTTTCTGATAACAATTAGTACGTTTAAGCATAGTAGAATAGTAGAAGGTTGGTACATAAAAATATTTTTTAACCCCCAAACTACTTTTAAAACTTCATTTCTCTTATATTTGTAAAGCATTGTAACGTTAATTAATATAGCAAATTCAATTTAAAAAAAAATCAGGTTAAAAACGCCGATTTCGGAATGTAGAAGAATTCATAAAATTTTAAGTGTAAAATTGCGAATTTTATTTATTACTAATCATATTATTATATAACAATTTGTATGTGAGATAAAAGAAAAATCCAGTACACAAGTCCCATTTCTACTATTGTACAATAATACGAACGAATACTCAACCTTTGAAATGTGAATATTTCATTCACTTTACGCACGTAACTTGTTTACAAATTCATAAAGAGCTTAACGTATCAGTTATTAAAAGACGAATAAGGATGTGTTCCAAACTATGCCTTCGGAAATTGAGTTCGCTGCTATTGAGAGAGGAAAAGTTACAAAGTAATTTCATGAAAATATAATGCTCTCCTGAACTTATGAGAATGAAATTTTGAAATGAAGCCGGCATTGTAGCTAATTTGTTTCGAAACATAAACTAGGTACGTAAATACAGAATATGGATCTAGTTATTCAATTTTTCAAGATGTCTGAAATTTGGTGGAGTGCGAGGAAAAAGTTATTTCAAGCTTCGTCTTTTTGTTTCTAGTTGCGTTGTTTTTCTTAGTATGATAAACATTGTTTGAAAAGTCAGTACTATTGTTTTAATTTATTTTACAGACTTTACTTATTTATCTATACATATTCATGTATGTAATAATTTATACCTAAGTAGATATTTATTTTCAACTCGATGTTTTAGTAAAATAAATTGAAATAATAGTTTATTAGGTTTTCATTTATTAATTGAATTCTTTTATCATCACGCTGCACATAATAGAGTAGAAGGAACTTAGGGACCTAGTGCAAGACACTCTGTTCCCAGTAAGGCAGTTCCGTTCCCATTAAGGCACTTCCATTCCCCACTCTCTGCCAAATTCTGGAGTCATTGCTTGTTGAGTGGCATAGTTTTTTTATAATATATTTTTAATAATGTAACTTTGTTTGAGGTTAACATAAAAAACATGAATGAAATTAATACAATGTCTTTATCACAGTAGCAAGAACTTCTTTGAAGCGTTTCAAAGAAGTGTAACTCAGGTTTCCCTCGAACATGGAACAAACTAATTACTCGTTTAGACTATTTGCTTAGCGCCGTGATTGCCTCCTCTGTAAGGGCCCTTCGTACTAAATATATCAACGTCTACCTACGTTTTACAATGTTATATATTTTGAGTTTGTATCAAGTGTAAGGAAGAGCTCTAAATGGATTTGTATTTGTTACAGTATTAACTCAGCTTCTCGCTGTATCCCGCACACAGCAGGGTAGGCAGAGGGAATATAAGGAATATACGTTAAGACACTCCGTTCACCACTTTCTGCCAAATTCTGGAGGGATTGCGTCTGGAGGGAGTGGCAGAACTCAATGCCGCTTTGCCTCGATACCTGAACGAAGAAATAGAAATATAGATTTAAATATATATTTCATCGCCTCGAATGGGAATGGCACCCACAAGCAGGCGGTTTTACAGTCACACTTTTTACTCCTGCGCTACGATCGGCCTCAACAGGAAAAAAACATATTAGAAATAAAAACTCCTGTAAACTCTTTTTGAAAAAAAATTGTAAGCATAAAACAAAATACATGTACCAAGTAATATATGTGTCTTAAACAGCTTTATTTAAAAAATATATATATTAAAAAAATATCATTAAAAAGAAAAAGTAATTTATATTAACTTGGCTCCTTTTTCCTCTTGTATAATTTTCATAAGGAGAAAGAGGGTAGGCATAAATCCAACCGCCATGAATCAATAACCTGGTTCACTCACACAGGTGTGTATTTAGTGGGGCCAAGTCACACAGCCTTAATATTCGCAGACGATATTTTGACGGGAGGCTGGAGCGTACTGTTTTGAAATTGTACGCCGCGGCGCAAATGTAAAGTTAGTAGGTATACTCGTATACGTTTTAATGCAATACCGATTTTACTGTTATATTTGGATTATTTAATACCCTCTCGATAAATATTTGTATTCTGTTAGTGTAGCCAGATAGAATGTAGTGAAAAATCACTTTGTACAACAATTTCTATCTTAACACAGATATTGTGAGATCGGATAGGAAATTATTTAAAAGTAAGATTTATATCAACTGACATTTGAAGCCAGGGTTGCCTTATCACTATGTCAGTCCTTTTGTGACTGTAAAACTGCGGTAACAATAAACCTATAAAAAAATATATAAGAATTAAAATGAACAGAAAATGGAGAACGGTATTTCCTAACACTATGTTTTTTCCGCTTGTATCAATATTATTACATAGCAAAAAAAGGCTATTAATGGTAAGAAGTTATTTAAGAACAACTTACTTTCTACGTACAAATTTGACACGATCGTTTCCATCACGCCCCGGCTGCTTGAAATATTCAACAGCTTCGATTATCTGCTCACTTTGTATACAAATTTCTTTTTTATTTAATTTCGTCACGAATATCCGGCCGTGATCAATTTGGCGACAGAATAATATATTGGGGTATGATTTGTAGATAAGCGTTTCTGATTTACATTTTTTAAACGAGTTACGTCTTTTTGTTTTGGCTTCTATAGGTATAGTTTTGGTTTTATTTCTTCACGGTGTATCCCGCACATAGCGGGGTAGGCAGAGGGAATCTGGGAACCTAGTGTTAACATACTCGGTTTCCATTAAGACTTTTCCGTTCCCCAAATGGCGAAACGTAACGCCATGCTTTGACTCGTTACCAGAATAAAAAAATAAGATATTAAAATATTTCATTTTGTTGAGCGGAAATCGAACCCACAATCACCATAGAAACAATTACACTATGTGAGATTTATATGTACGGCCTATCTACTCACGCAACCCCTTTGAGCCCTTTAGCAATCACGTTTTAAATTTCATTTTCCAAGCTTAAGTTCCAAAAAATATATAAAAGGAAACACATTGTAAAGCACATTGCAAAGGGAGACAGTAACTGAATTGTATGTAGCACGTACTCGTAAAATAATCTGTGTTTTGCACCGCCGTATATTAGTAGCTGTTATCAGCTTTACTCCGGTGGAAGTCAAATCCCAGGGATTTTCAGAGAAGATCAAATTTCGTGGGAATTTTGCCAAATCTTGTATTATGTGTCGGTAACTACTAAAAGCGAGTTATATTATATATTTTTAAATTCGATCTCGTATGTTTGTGTACTTAACTATTATATATTATAAGTATATATTATTATCTTTTTTACTTCTAGATGTGTAGAAGTTTATAACAACTTACTTTAATTTTTTTTTCAGCTTCACGCTGTAACTCTGAATGCAGGCTATGCAGAAGAAACTCCGTGTCAAGACACTCCGTTCCCACTTTCGGGTAACGAAACTCAATGCCGAGCTTTCCGTCGACACCAGAGCGAAGAAATGAAAATACATATTAAATACATGAAGTATTTAACTTAATAAAAATATTAGTTGATGAAATAAATTATATACTAAATACGAGTATATGGTAAAAAGCTACCATGCGCTACCTGAGAAAGTACGATTACATATACTGTCGTAGCAGGCGAGTAATTCATTACATCGACAAGTTTTGGAGTCGTATACAGTGTTATAGTTCATAATAAACTTTACGAAAACACTTCGTTATGAGTTTTATTTGTAATAAACATTTGAACATGATATAAGAGCCTAGTCGTGGCGGAGTGGGACCAGTATGCGACTGTAAGCCCAACAGGTCGTGGGTTCGATTTTCCATTGAGGAAATTAAATATTTAATCTTTTCACTTTGTTTCGGCAAGGGGGGAAAGCGCGGCGTTGTGCTTCGCCACGCAGCACGCAATGCCTCCAGAATTCTTTGGAAAGGGGGAAATAGAAGTGTTTAACGGCAAGTCTTAACATTAACTTCCCAGGTTCCCTCACAGCGTGAAGCTAAAAAAATATAAAAGATTCACAAAGATATTTAATGAATGAAAAGATTAAATTTCAATTTTAAAATTTAGAAGTAGATAAGAGGAAAGTATTCCGCCTAAGTTAATATCGAGAGTTTCAGATTGAATTAGAATTTTAATTGAGTATTTCGAAAGTAAAGAGAGCCAACGAATAATTGAAATTCTATAGGTAGTATGTCCATTTTAGTTTACTCCAAACAATCAACGCTGGGATTAAAAACTTAAATTATTTTTAACATGCACTAAAATAAAATAAATAATACTTTTCTTGTTTTGATTGTGAATCAAATTGTAAATCCAAATAGGACAAATGTAATTGATTTTCATAATAATATATAATATAGTTCCACAAGTCTGTGCGAAAATGATATTTCTTTCATCGTGATATGTACTTATGTAAGCTATTATAGCTGGTCTGTTATCAAATAGTTTTTTTTTAAGTTTTATGCTGTATGCCGTATATAGTAGGATAGAGAACCTAGTGTTAGTAGCACACGTCGTTTCCCATTTTCCTGGCGGACCTTAACGCCGGTCTTTTGAATATATTTTTATGGCCTTTGAACTATTTATATCACAGCGGAATATTTATAAGACTTTTAATTAATAGTGGATAGTGATTCATACTGAGGAAATTAGGTAAATTTTTCTATAATAAAATTTACATACTTTTATTGGGCACAAACAAACTGAATTATGAATATAAACTTTTATAATTTCGTTAATGATTCGATGAATAAATAATACTTTGAGCATTCATTTATATTATATTTTTTTACAATTTTTAGGCATTTTAAATTTTCTATTTAGTTAAATCTATACATATAAATAAAATTGAAATGTCTTAATTTTTGTTTTATTTTTTTTAAGTGTATTTATGCAATTTTGCACAAGCAAAGATAATTTGGTGAGAAATTAATACATTCTACACAAAGCTGGGATCAAAGGCCAAAAGAGTTGAGAAAGAGAGAGAGAGAAACCAACATCACACCTAAGCCACGACCAAGAAATTAAAAATAAATCTTCCCTTAAAATTAATATCAATAGCTCTACAATAACGGAATCCTCGGTGCCGATCAATCAATTGGAATAAATCGAATCCATCAATTTCCTTTTAAAACAATAACTTGTTACTGCCGAGAAAAGGAAACAGCGGGCAATTAAGGAAAATGCCTTTTATATTTGAATTAGATAATGAATTTTATTGAATATTACCCTATATTTTATTTAATAATATACTATATTTTAGGAAGTATTAAAAATAAATATTTATTAACAATGAACACAAGAATATTAACATAGTTCGATAAGAACGTAGAGTCGATAATAACGCACGGTTTCTAAGAGTAAAAGAGAGAGAGTAAAAAAAGAGAGAGAGAGAGAGGGTTTGAGTTCTGCTGCGTATTTTTTTTTGTTAAAATTGAATTGGATTTAAATTATCATTAATATATAAATTGAATTCATAAATTCATAGACATATGTATTATCAACGCGTATTTAAAACTGACATATAATATATGTTTTTTTATTAGAATTTCTTTTATTTCTAAATATGTTAACATGACAGGAAATGTAATAAAACACCAAGTTCTAGACATTGTAATATGACAGTTAACGTTATGACGAAGTATAATTTCCTAGTATGACGTTTATATCAAAATAATGAACTATATATACATTATTAAATAGGGATGAAAAATATATAATACTAGCGGCCCGGACGTGACTTCGCCTGCTTTATCTAATTATTATTATTATTTAATTATAGCCATATTATATAAATTATTTACATAAATTGTAGCCTATGTGTTATTCTAATGTAAAAACTATATAAAATTTCATCTTAATCAGTTCAGGAAGTTTTGCGTGGAAGTGGAACCAACATCCATATTTATGACATAAGAAAGATTACGGTTATGTAATTTTTTATAATGTAAATGTTCCTTAGACGCTAGTATGTAACAAAGATCAAATAAATTCTATGATTTCTAGTATTTATTGAATTATAATTTTATCTAGCTTCAAAACAAACAATATTCAGCAGAGTTAATTAATATTAACAGCGTGTTGATTGTGTGGTATACAATACTTCTATTAAGCGGAATAATGTGGACAAGGTTATTATTTCCTCATTGTGGTCTAACTATAAATGTATAAAGCGTAAATGAATAAATACTGAATATTTTCTAATAATTTATATAAATATTAATTTGAGGGCTTTTGTTGTATAATGAGATACTTGTGGCGCAGGGGCATAAATGTGTGACTGTAAACGCGACTGATTGTGGGTTCAATTTACTCGAGGAAAAGAAATATTTATCTAAATTGATATTTTTTCATTTTTTCGCTCTGGTTTCGAGTTAAAGCGTTGGCGGTGCTGAGTTCCGGCACTTAATACGCAATGTCTTCAGAATTCGCTAAAAACTTGGAAGCGGAGTGTCTTAACACTAAACTCTCTCTGCCTACCCTGCTACAAGGGGGATATGCTAGACCATACAATGTTCTTATAATCAAAGCGTAGAAGTATGCTACGATAATTGTAGCAGCTTTGTTATTCACAATAATTGTTCTACGAGTTTCTGTGTACATTAAGATATTTATTAATTACTAAAACATGCACATACTAATCTTATTGATTTTAATTTATGCTTTGTTTAAACATAGTAAACTTTTATAATTGTTTTAACATGATATTAATGAATTGTATACAAAATATGTATATACAAATGTATAGTACGTACATTATTTTATAGTAGGTATACATAATAAACCAATTGTAAGTTGGTTATAAAATACTTAAAAATAATATAAAAACTTGTAGAATTTCGGTAATATATATATTACTATTGGAATTCGTGCTTTTTTAGACAAATACTAAGAATCTCTTAATAGTAATATATTAGCATATTATTCAGGTATAATACACTGTCATACGCTAGTCAAATACGTAGTAACGTAGTCGTAAAGCGGTACACGTTTCGCATCCACTACCAAACAAGTCATTAATCTACGTCAAAAGCGGAAAGGTAAGCTGCGATCGGCCACACTACTTTGAAATTATTCCCATTGATTTGACATATGATATATTGTTAAGGGATGAGGTGAAAGTAGAAGTACAATTAACATATATATACAACATATACATATAAATACAACCTGTGACATATGACATATGAAGGTGTGACGATGAGGAATTTGAAAAGTTGGAAACGGAATTCTAATTTTGAGGAATATTGTTTGTTAGCGTACTCGTGTATAAGTGGGTAGATTTAGGTGAAAAAGACAATAAAAGCAGTGGAATTGTGTCAAACGGGAGCAGTTTGCTTGAAGGCGGAAGCCCTCATTGGAAGGTATCTAGTGTATAGTGTTGTTATTGAGTGATACATGTCACTTATTGTAATTACGTGGAACCTCTGTCCGAGTACGTCAAAAACATATAGACGATATGTGTTTTTATCGTGTTTATTTTAAAAACGTTAATCGCTTCCGTTTTCTAACAGTATAACATATTTTCTTTCATATCCATACCTATATTATAAATTCGAAAGTAACTCTGTCTGTCTGTCTGTCTGTCTTTTACGCAATCAGGGCCAAAACGCTAATTTAATTGTGATAAAATACTCATAGAGAGATACTTGAGGGTCTCGGGATGAACATAGGATACTTTGTTTTCTCATATTTGTAATATTATCGATATATACCAATATATTAAAATACTTATTAATTTGACATGCAATTTATTCCACCATGTTAATAACAACCGTCGTTGCTAAGCATCGACTTGCAAAGTTTGTTGCTAGAAAACATCACCCAAAATGAGCTTGCTTAACGCATCTCTCTATTGAAAACTGAAAATAATTTCAGAAATATATTTAATAAATATTCGTATAGTTCAAGCGGGCGTAGCCGCGTTCGGGTCCACTAGTATAAATATATATTTTTTAATTATTCCTTTTTTGGTGCCTCTGAACATGAGCACACTTACTTTCCCAACTGAGTCTATAAATAAGTATTTTAAATGTTATAATTTCTGATATGGTAATACAAAAATGAAACTTGCCATTACTTGTTACAAAGCTAGCTGTCATGTTAATCATAAATAATACCATGATTCGCCGTAGGGTATAAGACGGACAAATATAATAGGCAGCGCCGCCGCCACCCAAAATGTCAATGCTATATCAGATCAATCTTAATTACCGTTTTGGGGAAGTTCTGACTCACGGTCCATTATCTAAATGAATGCGAGAACAATCTACTGCAAGCGACCGCTGTTGTCCACTTGGCCGCGGGAACATTTACGGAAATTGTACGAAAGAATGAGAAAGTTTTCTACGCCGCGCCCTAATGATCGTTACTGGGAAATTTAATTATGTAAAAATGTATTTTGCTTCAATTACTTTGAATGTGTCTCAATTATGTTGAAATTATTTATGTGGTACGATAATGAGGTAGGTGTACGATTGTAAATGACTGTGCAATGTAATACAATTTATTAAATGACTGTTATGAGTGAATATGTAATATGTATGCTTTTTATGAACACTTTATTATGTGATTATTATTTTTATTAATAAAATAAAAATCTGCTTCACGATGTTTCCCGCAGACAGCGGGGTAGGTAGAGGGAACCTAGTCTTAAGACACTTCCTTTTTCATTTTCCGCCGAATTCTGGAGGCAATGCGTGTTGAGTGCCGGAGCTCAACGCTGCGCTTTTCCATCGATGCTAGAGCAAAGAAATTAAAATAAATATTATATTTCCTCGAGTCACACACTTGTGCACCTTGCACCATAACTGAATTCATTTTTATAAATAGACTTCTGACAATGATTAAACCTTACTTTGGTTTCATAACCTCACTAAGTAGGCATATGTTATGGCATCCTTTGAAGCTTGCGTACTTCATAAGTAATATGTATACGAGTATGTTATAGTCAAACGTCTAAGCTCCGGCACTCCTAGGTTTGACTAGTCAATCCTCATTATTTAGTCAAAGGCCGTAAAACGTAATTTATTTTGGCTTTGACTAAGGCATTAAATCAGACCCAAGGATTGACTAGTCAAATCTAGATCTGAGCTTCGAGGTTTGACTGTAACCTTTTAACATATATTATGTAGATATAGGTTAGAATAGCATACATGCATATAGTGACGGGCGGCTTTTGTTGACTTATAAATATTGAAACTGTAGGTATATATTAGTATATTTTTTAAAATCATAATTATATTTAAAATCAAATCTAGATCTGAGCTTCGAGGTTTGACTGTAACCTTTTAACATATATTATGTAGATATAGGATAGAATAACAAACATACATATTGTGACGGGCGGCTTTTGTTGACTTATGGATATTGAAATTGTAGGTATATATTAGTATATTTTTTAAAATCATAATTATATTTAAAATTAATGCATATTTCATATCAAAAGTACGTGTTCAACCACAAAACTTGTCTAACAAAAACAAAACATGCCATGAAATTAGCACTCGTAGCTGTTACACTATATAATAATTAGTAAAGTTTTGCATGTTTTGTCACTAATTTGTACTGAATATGAAAATTATTTAATGAGAACATTGCATAGTTTATATAAAACTATTTTAGTGGATATTCTGTGTATAGGTAGATACTCTATTTTGCTCATAGCTTACTATAAAATAAACAGTGAGTTTTATTTTATTATTTTAGACATTGTAAGGACATTAAAAGCGAAACTTATCAAGTCCACATACTTATAAAATTTTATTGCCAGTATCTATATTCATATTAATACAAAATTCGTGGGCACTAATGTTAAACACATATTTTCTATTTTATTGAGTGGATATCATAAGAGATTATTTAATTTTATAAGTACTTTCATTATAAAATTTATTTGTAACTTAGTCCCAGTAAAAATACTTATAAGGATGTAGAGAAGTAAAGATTACTAGAATTCTAGAAAGAAGAATTAGATTAATTATTTTTTTGTATCTTTTTTAACATAAAACGATATATTAATATAGGTAAGTTTGGAGTGTTATTTAAAAAAATCGATATGTCAAAAAATATTTTGGTTTATGCTTCGATATTTAAAATTTTAGATAAGCGACTTAGTGACCATAGAATACAATAGAATATAGATGCTTATCCAGAAATAAATACCTATAGAAATTTGTAATCTTATATAGGAAGAAAATAACAACTAAATGTATAATAAGGCTAGTTATTAATAAACTTTTTAACACCATTTAATATACTTTATGGTCAGTAAGTCATCGTTGAAATGGAACAACGCGGTTAAGAGCCCTCAGTCCCTCCATTACGAAGGACATGAGAGGGTAAGTACAAATCTCTGGAACACCGAGGATCCGTCTCCTTGTGTTGTTTCCATTTTAAAGTGTGTAGAAATGCTCTTTGAAAGGAAAAAGAAAAAAAGTAAAGGTAATATACAAATAAGCAACAGTGAAAACGTTGGAAAAACTAAATTGTATTTGGGCCATTCCGTTGTGCGATTATATTCCCTCGCGGAATTAATGCCAAATAAGGAGATGTTTCAATCTCTTTTCGACTTTCCACCAATTTTGTTACTTAGATTTTTTTTCAGATTCACGCTGTATATACATATAACAGGAAAGGAATAAGCTAGTGTTAAGGCACTCCTTTACCTACTTTCCGTCGGATCTTCGAGGCATTGCGTGTTGAGTAGAGAAACTCTACGCCGCGCTTTGCCATGTTATCAGAATGTGTTATGTGAGAAATAACTGGTGTGTAGACAAGTATCCATACCTATATTATAAATTCGAAAGTAACTCTGTCTGTCTGTCTGTCTATCTGTCTGTCTGTCTTTTACGCAATCAGGCCCAAACCGCTAATTTAATTGTGATAAAATACTCATAAAGAGAAACTTGAGGGTCCCGGGATGAACATAGGATACTTTTTTTTCTAATATTTTTAATATTTTCGATATATATCAATATATTAAAATAATTAATTTGACATGCAATTTATTCCGCCATGTTAATAACAATCGTCGCTACGCGTTGCTAAGCAACGGCTTGCAAAGTTTGTTGTTTTAAGAAAACGTCACCCAAAATAAGCATGCTTAACGCGTACATGGCGCGCGCCGATATAGATTTGTATACATTAACAAAAATTAGATGATTTCTATAATTTGATATTCATCCTTATGAAAATAAATATAATGTCACTTTTAGCATTTCATGTAGATGGAAATTATAGTTTACTGTATAATATTCTAATAAATAATTAAGATGTCACTGATTCCAAATGAAAATGACCTAGCCTATGTGTGGTATAGTATGACCGACTTTGATGATTTTGTAAATTTTTATATATTTTCGAATTACTATTATTTTATGTAATTATTTGTTGCTTATAATTAATTTATCTCAGTTCGGTTATCTATACCGATGTTATACACTTAAAATATCGTAATTTTAATCATTTGGGATTTTATTTAATATTGTTCGCAAAAATTATGAATTATTTAATATAAAAAAATGTTTAGTACGCGCGCACGGGAAACTTTAGGTACTTTTTCTAATATTAAGAATTTCCTTTAGTTACTTTTACTGCTTTTGTTTGTTCATTTCCGTTAGTCAGATATTTTTTCTAATAATAAATCTCCACTTATTATTATTTTTTAACTTATTTTAATTATTTAGGCTTATATTTTCGCGGGCGTAGCCGCGTCCGGGCCCACTAGTATTATATAAATACGAAATATACATATTTATTGGATGCATGCACCATACATAAAGTTAAATACTTCATACTAGAAACTTATGAGTGAGATGCAAAATTATAGACAGTCTTTGATTCTGTAATAGAAAAAAAATAGTCGTAGGGTCTAAATAATCTAGCACGAACAGAATATTACGAGGTCTACTCGTGCCGTCTCCTAGGCAATATATTTTTTGATGGCGTACTGGTATATGTAATTTTCATAAGTTCATATTTTTCTAGCTCCATTCGATTATTAATTCAAGAGAACATTCCTCCACTACTTGTTATGTATGTTGAACTCTCTTCTACCAAAGTTTATATAAATAATAAGATGACACTGCCAAAATGTAAATTATATTACGAATTCAATAAAAAAAAAATCTAGCAATTTTGTGGAACAAAATACGTTGATATAACTTATTTTTAGTTTCACACTCTATCCCGCACATAGCAGGATAGAACCAGAAGGAACCAAGGAACCAAGTCTTAAAACACTACGTTCCCATTAAGACGCTTCCGCTCTCCATTTTTCGACGAATTCTTTGCTTTGCGTATTAAGTGCATTACGAAAGCTAGGAAGTGAAAATATTAAATGATCGAACCCACAAAACTTTACATTAAAATTATTTATAAATTATACTAATTATTGATCAAAATTACCATTATAAAGCCGTCACAACGCAGGTTTCATTTTCCTGGTAACGTAATAAAGGTAACGAGCCCTTTCTTCGTTTCCATTGAGATCCACTACTCAACGCGTAACGCAACGTCGCATTCTCCTCCATAACGGAATGTTTTACCACCAGGTGTCCTCTGCCTACCCTCCTACAAGCGGGATACTGGTTGTTGAAACGGACAAAATAAATATCTTCTCCATTGTTTAAAACACATAAAATTATTCATTTTTATTACAAAAAAATAGGAATGTTCTCAGTTATTTTAATTCCTATGTAGTGATAAAGGAATATAGAGCCGATTACTGGCTTTGCAGAAAAGTACTCCGGCATGTACTGTTTCGCTTTTAGTGTCTAATATTTTTATTTGCAATGAAAACTTGTAAGCGAAGCAGGTAATGGGTAAATGAAAAATGTATTTTTTTAATGGAATCATGAATAAATTGTATAGTACACTATTTTCCCCATTTTTTTATGAGAATATGAGTTTACATAAGAGGTAAATTTTTGGTGGCAATGTCATTTTAAGAAATAAGTATTAAATATATTAGATTGTGTAATTAGGACTACAATTATGACGCAAGAGATAAAAAATCCGACATATATTTATTGCTTCACGCTGTTGGTAACATGAGAGGCAGAGGGAACCTAGTGTTGACATATTCTGTTTTCATTAAAATACTTCGCCCTGGTGTCGAGGCAAAGCGCGGCGTTTCGCCACTCAACACGCAATGCCTCCGGCAGAGTGTGTGGAACAGAGTGTCTTTACACTAGATTACCTCTGTCCACTCTGCTGTGTGCGGGATAATGCGTGAAGCTGATTTTGTTTAGATTTTTTAAATAATTATTTATGTTGATATTTTATTTTTCTGCTTAGACTGTGTGATGTAAAATCCCGTCACTTAGCACTCATATCTTCATCTTCATTACAAATCATAGAACAAAGGCTCTCACTGAGGTAAGCTTTAATCTTTTAAAATGTATAATCGATTTTAATGTGGTTTTCAACAATAAACTGAGTGATTCAAATATATATATGCGCATAATACATGCTTATTGCATTAGATTCAAGAGATCGATGAAACATATTTTTGGTAGCATATCCGCCAAAATAGGAAACGGCAAAATTTTTGTATATATATGTATTATTTAAGAAAACATTTAGATTTTTTGTCATAATATTTTTAAATTATCAATCTATATAAAATTATAAATATATCATACATACTGCTATAGATTTCAGAACGAGGCACTTGTAAAGGCGAGCAAATGATAGATTCTAACTTGTTACCGTAATAAAGTGTTTTATCGCGATTGAAGCTCAAAGTATTTTTCAACAGGAAAATTTCAAACACGGCAGTGAGCTCCATGATGTACTGAAGAGCAATTCTCCCAATATAAGTTTTTAGATTTTAAATACTGCTGCCGGTTAAGTCAGTCAAACGTGTGGTTATAATCGCGACAGGTTGTGGGTTCGATTCACACTCGAGATAGCGCGGCGTTAAGTTCCACCATGCAACACGCTATGTCTCCAGAATTCGGCGGAAAGTTGGGAGTGGGGTGTCTTAGCACTAGGATACTTCTGTATTACTTGGTTTCAGGTAATACAGAGGTATCCTAGTTTTAAGCCTAAAAGCCTAAAGGTCTTAATCCTACTATTTACCTGGCTCTGGTAGTAAGGCAAAGGGCGGCGTTGAATTTCGCCCTTCTGCGTTTACCTACGTATCTTGGACTACAGCTCTGGGGCTTTGTCTCCAATAACCATCGCTGGATATGGCATTCGCATACATAGATGTTCATAATAAATTAGAATGTTTATTTGTTCCCCGTTATCGAATAAAAACATTAAATTCGACACTATAATAATTTTCTTATGGCTCTTTAATAAACAAGAGAGAAGATTAAGAATCTTTAGAATAACGACATAAAAACTAAGAATAGAAAATAAGAGGGATTTAAGAAAAATATTCGTATTTCTTTAGATAATATCAAAAGGAGTTTCGTGTCCCTAATATTACAACACAGGTGAAATAGTTTCCGAATTTAATATCCGGTACAATCAGTAAAAGCCGTTCATGATACATACGCTCCTGAAAATAACTAAATGAAATATTTGTGACGGAAACATGAAAAGCTGTATTGAATCCTTTGGTTTGATTTCCGTGGTATTTTTGTATAAATATTTAATAAGTGTGTAGCTCTTGTTTGTTTTAATATTCTTTCGTGTAATTTGTTTAATGCTATTTTAATATACATATTTCTGTTAAAAATATGTCTGTTCAATAAAAAAATATTCATTTTCAAACATATCAAAGAAAATATTTTTTTAACGACAATAACCAAAAATACACGAATTCAATTTGCCGAAGAAATGATTTGTCTAGAAACTTGTTTTTTCTCGTCAAATAATAACAGATATTGCCTCTGGGAGAATGATAATATTTCATGACCATCACATTAAATTGTAATATATATGTGAAGGGAAACAATCCATCAAACAAAATAAACTTTGGAGGAAATATACAATAAAAACAATTTTTACTTTTGAGTGGCTGTTATGGAGAAGATGGAGGAAAACGTTGAAATGAATTCATCCATTGTGGCAGAGTAGATGAATAATAATACTTTTACTTTATTTAAAGAACCTAATCTTAAACATCTAGGGAGTTCTATTTTTTATAGAATTTTACAACAATTGTTTTAGGAAAATTAAAAAATTAACAAGGTTTCTGCTTCTAAAATATTTTGGATGTAAATCAATACTTTTACCACATACTTTTACATCTCTTAATTTCTATTACATTAATTAAAATTTACTAAAAACCTTATGTATTGCAGTACATATATTAAAGTCACGTAAGCCCAAAGCCATTAAAAGGTCAAGGGTCCCGCACTCGCCTTTCAAAGATCTTTATATGTACATGTACAACATGGATGTAGAATATTAAATCTGATTACTTTGTTATAGATAATTGAAAATGTATGTTACATTCGTTGTATAAAATAATTTATAAAGAAAAATAATAATTTATTCTTCATTTATTTTCTTTCCACTGAGTATAACAATTAAGTGAAAATTAGAAAAGCATAATACTAAGAGTAAAATTATAAGTTTTCTTTTGAAAACTTAAAATTTTTCAGTGTTCAGATTCCATTTTGCTATTTAAATTATTAAATAGAAATCTTTCATACGTATTAATTCTTTTCTTTTTTTTTATTTAAACTTATATTTATACTTTTATATTAAAATTAATATTTATATCTATATAAGATATAAATAGGTCACGTCGAATAGAGCAGTAGCAGCTTAATATTTTATTGGCTTTTCAAACATCCAAGTATGCGCTAGTTATTCCGGTGCCGTAATCCAGGGGTTAACGCGTAGTATTTTTTCATTAATATTTAGTACTTTTATATAAGACTTTTTTATAAATAAACTGCAATTGAAGTTTTTAATATTTCTTAGAAGACTTATAATAATAATACTGTTTATATACGAGGCGATCCTGGCGCAGTTATAACGGTTGCGTGTTCGATCTCTACTCGGAGGAATTAATTATTATTTATTAATATCTTTATTATACGGGGCGATCTTAGCGCAGTTACAACGGTTGCGGGTTCGATCTCTACTCGGAGGAATTAATTTTTATTTATTAATATTTTCATTTCTTCACTTTGGTACCAAGGCCAGAAATATTTTATAATAATAATTTACAGTAGGTCAAAGTAGGGAAAGTCCACTAACTATCTATACGAATATTTATAATTACGTCTTGAACGGCGGAAATTGTGTCATCAGCATATTAAAGCTTATGCGCATAAAAGGGGCATCGATCGTACGCCATATAGAGGGTAACTTGAGTACGCTTTATCATTAAATTGTATAAAATTATCCATAAGATGATTTAAATATAATCTTAGAAAGTTATTTAAAGTGATATTTTTATAAATAAAAATAATATATATATATACATATAATAAAACTGTAACTCATTGCTGTCTGTACATGGGAGATATATGAGAAAATATATTATTATTAAATTATATAACTAAATATCCCCAATATTTAATAATGTCATAGAAACTAAAACAAAGATTTTTTAAATAATTATCTGTTTGTCTGTTCACGCTTATCTCAGAAACTGCTTAACCGGGTTAAATGCAGTTTACTGTTGTATTTGGACAAGCTTTCCTAACCATTTATTGCTTGTATTATCAGGTCACGGAAGTAATTCGGGTGAGAAAATAAATAATTGTGTACTGCAAGCGGGCGAAGCCGCGAGCTACTCTAGTACGCGTAATAGGGACGCTAGTATATAATATATGTAAATATAAATATCATTTTACAAATGTATCGAATATTGATATAAACGCAGCAATAATAATGTAGCAATTGCATAATTTTTAAGCTTTTATTAAGGGCATTCAGAACAAAAACCACTTGAAAAATTCAGATAAACAATGAAACGTCAAAATGAAAACTGTTCCAATAAACAATGTGAACCAAACCATTGTAACACTTGTAACTTGTTCAGTAAAGTATAAAATTGTATAGCAATTTACATTTACACGTGAGCTCTCCTAGCCCGGTGGGTACACGTTTAATTAAAAGATTTCAGTCAAGCGTACTCGCAATATTGGAGCGTTTGTCCTTGCTACGCTCTCGTCACTTCGGGTCTAAGTAAGACAGGTTAGACAAATTAAACAAATAAATGAAATTTTGCTGCCAAATATTCTTAATTTATATAGCAAAATTTAATATTAATGTATTTTAAAATGCTTAACTAAATATTTTTTTTATTACCATTTTTCCATTCATGTCAAATTCTACCAGTGGAAAATAAAATCACAGTAGGTGAATACAGTCGTTGCTAGTGCCAATCCGATACTTAAAGTGAAATATACAGCTGCAGTTTTATATTTAACTAATGTTTGTGTACGCACATACTAAACCAAAACGAAAAAAAATACACAAAAAAGAGATATTTTTAAAATAAACCTCGTTTTTTTTCTTTCACAGAGGGAGCCTAGTGTTAAGACACTCCACTCTCTACTGTTATATTTATGACTGTATTATATTGCAAGGGAAAAAATATTTATTCTATTCTTACATATCAGTCTTGCTTGAGACAGTCAAAGAAAATTTATTATAAATATAAAAATAAATACATATTTCACCAATTGAAATTCAAAGTATCAATCACGTTTATTCAGGCTTTTCTGCGATAAATCGAAGCTGAGAGTATATCCCTAAAGAATTTATCTTAAAATGAATCAATAATAATAAAAGATCGAATAATCAGCTAATATTCTTATATAATATACTTGTTAATGTGGAATACGATTAAACTACTTGAGAAGCTTGTATGACTTACATAGAACTGAACTAGACTTACGAGTAAGTGAGTACGCCAGCTGTTAGTAAAGTCTATTCAGATGAACAGATTGGAACAGGCTTATGGAGTGATCCTATATTGACCGACTGTAACATCCTTTGTCGCGTGATTGATTGAAAATTGATGGATTGATTTGACGAAATTTGGAAGACAATGTTTACAAAATCGTGATGAAAATTGTGAAAGGCTGAAAAAGGTTGGGAATTGTTCAGATTTTAGTGGAAAGAAGGTTGTATTTAAGTACCAAATTACAAGAAATTAAATAACCTAACAGCAATAAACAAATGAAATTAATATAACAAAATAAAAATCTCTCTCAAAATTTATAATGAAAAAAACAGGTTTAAAATTAGTCACAAATATTAAATAAAAAATATCATTTCTAAACTTAAATTCTATATTAGCAATATAAATTTCTATTCAAATTTCAATTGAAGAGTCAAAGTAAATTAAATGAACCGTTTTAAACTTGTCGCTCCCGTTCGCCTATCTTTGCAACATCAAATATAGTTCCGAAAGCCACTAAGTTAATTAACAAATTAAATGGCCAGGTCGCTATCACGATCGCTACATTCAAACCCTCGCGTCTGCCACCTGTAATAGATTATTTAAGCAAATATCCACCAACACTATCATTGGACCCTTGTCAAAATCTAATAAATACAGTCATAATTAAATACAAGATTTCTGACATTATTTTACCTACCCAAATTTCACTCTCTCTCTTATTCTGAAATTCATATATTAGTTAAAAAAGAAATTAAAATATCTACTTGAGTCATAATCGATTAATGGTACATAACGGCGGAAATTGGGGAACGGAGTATTTTAATACTAGATTTCCTCTGCCTACCCTGTTGTGAGCGGGACACATCGTGAAGCTGATTTTTAAAGACTAACTAGGGATTATGCTATTTATTCTAACGAGAAATGCGTTAAGAAAAAATCTTACTAAACACCTTTGATATGCCAAACTATTACGGAACCACATTAATCTATATATATAAAAGGACTTGTCCTCACTGACTGAGGTAAGACGCACGCACAGCCGTAACCGCTGTACGTAGAAACGTGGAATTTGGACAGATGTTTACTTTCGTAATCTGGACATCCACTAAGAAGGGATTTTGAAAAATTTTAACCCTAAAGGGGCGAAATAGGGATTGAAAGTTTGTATGGAAAAAATTTTAAATCGGTACCGATTTTTATTAAATTTGAAATTTAGATTTTTAAAAGTATTTAATTGAACACGTGTTTCATCGTTTTCTAGATTTCTCCCACTAAGGGTGCAAATAAGGGGTTGAAAGTTTCTATAGATTTTTTTTAAATCGGCACCAATTTTTATAAAATTTGAAATTCAGGCTGTTAAAAGTATTTAATTAAACGCATGTTTCATGGTTTTCTAGAATTCTTCCCCTAAGGGTGCAAATAAGGGGTTGAAAGTTTGTATGGAAAAATCTTTAAAACGCCACCGATTATTATAAAATTTGAACTTTAGACTCTTAAAAATATTTAATTGAACATGTGTTTCATGGTTTTCTTTAATTCACCCCCTAAGGGTGCAAATAAGGGGGTGAAAGTTTGTATGGATTTTTTTTAAATCGCCGCCGATTTTTATAAAATTTGAAATTTAGACTCTTAAAAATATTTCATTGAACACATGTTTCGTGGTTTTTTGGAATTCACCCCTAAATACGCAAGCGAAGCTGCGCGCGTCCGCTAGTGTATTTATAAATACAATATTGTTACTTCAAGCCAACTACTTTCCTGTTTGACCAAGTCATACGAGAAACTTTTACAATAAACAAAAAAGAAACACTTATAAATCTATGAACTTTATTAGAGAGATCTTTAACAAAAACAAGGTAATATTTCTTACTTACGGAATCATAATGGATCGTACCTTTGTTACATTTGTTTTCAATCTGAAAAAGAAAAAAAAAATAAGTAAGTTCCTCAAGTTACCCTATAAACTACCGGGAGGACCTAATATAATATCGGAAAAATATTTATCATGTCATAAAAGTGAGTAGGTTTATTGACCCTAAAGGCGTGTTATCGTTACATTTGCATAAGGCCCAATGTACGGCGGCACTAACCCCCTGGTTTTACGAGGTTGATAGGCGCACGCCTTACATCAACCCCTTTTATTTTTACTAGTTTATTGTTCTTTATTTCATATTCTTCCCTTTACATATCATAATCTGAGTTTTATTACTAGATATGTTTTGTAGATTATCTACTATATACGTAAGTTATTATGGGAAGTACATTTAAACCTCATCAGCTTCACGTTGTATCCCGCACACAGCAGGGTAGACAGAGGGAACCTAGTGTTAAGACACTCTGTTCCCCACTTTCTGCCAAATTCCGGGGGCATTGCGTTTTGAGTGGCAGAACTCAACGCCACGCTTTGCCTCGACACCAGAGCGAAGAAATAGAAATATAAACGTAAATAAATATTTCATTTCCTCGAATGGGAATCGAACCCACATTCGTCGCGTTACAGTCACATCCTTATGCCGCTGCGCCACGACGGACTTAATTATTTTAGTTATCCCCATTATACTTAGACAAAGTTTTGCAGCTTTGGTTACACCGTACAACATGCAGTGTATTTAAATGGAAAGTGGAGAACAGATCGATTTGATTGAAATTTCATTTTAAGTTCTATTTTTCCTATTCCATACTTTGCGAGAGGTCTGTAAAAACAAAAACATAGAATATAAAAGTATAATGTTTTCTTTTTATTATAATTTTATTTTCACAAAGAAAGTAATTTCTTTATTTTCTCTTTAACATTTTTGAGAATATATTTTATATGAGTTAGTATTAAAGATTTTTCCTATACGAATAAAATAATAAAAAACTAAAGTTTGTTCGTTATTAGTGTTCCAGCCATTGTTCGTCATTCATAAAGTTTATTCAATGTTCTTCAAATCTTATTCAGTTACGTCACGCTCCATTGGGAGAATAAGAAGAATAATCCCGTTTGAATCTTAATTAATACCAATTAATCGTGCTTCAAGAGACAATTATCCAAACAATGGAGAATATTTAAAAAAATAAATACCTAATTAGCTGCCGTCCGCGTTTTGAATAGGGAAGGGACGACTTTACAAAGATATGAATTTCAGATACAATATTTTTTCGTTCGTGTTCAGCATTTTTTTTTATTATTCGTATTATTGGTTACAACTTTGTAACGTATATTATTAATGTTTTATGTGGATAATGAGAATAAATTTAAAATAGATTTTGATTTTAGATTTTGACATTCCCACTCGATGAAATGTATTATTTAATATTTTTATTTCTTCGGTCCAATGTCGAGGCAAAGCTCAGAGTTGAGTTCTGCTCGACACCAAATGCCTCCACAATTCGGCGAAAAATGGGGAACGGAGTGTCTCAAAAAAGTTATTTTTTTCAATGTGTTTGCTTAAAGCTAAAGACTTATAATATTCATTATTATAAATGTAAACGTTCTTCTAATTACGACACTGTCTCCCTAGACGGTCGGTGCCGGTTCAAACTTCGCTGCTTCCAATATTTTTATGCTGCATTCTAGTTATTTTTGTCATCGTTCATCATTTACCTACGATATTTGGTGAGAAATTCAGCAACAAAAAGAGGTAACAATAATTCTGATTACAGTGAAATAATTTATACTGGAAGTTCATAAATTTTCGATGGAGAAACATAGCTTTTGTTGAAAGTTTGTTGGAAGCTGCCTGACAGCCCGTGATTTTTGTGGGTTCGAATTTAACTTCCATTTTTTAAATATAATATAGAGTTTATAAATTTATATCCGAATTTATATTAATGATAGTTTTATATAAAAATTGTAAGTCACACTTTTTCAACTATTATTTATTATTTTTTTCCCTAGTCTGTGCTATCCCATTGTTGGGCAAAGGCCTCTCTCTACTTCTTCCATTCCGGTCGATTTCGCGCTGTTGAGCACCAGTCAGGCTTACAATGGTCTCGTCTCGCCATTATTTAATTTTGACTTTTTCTTTTATACATATAATAAGATATAGAGAATATATAATAAGAATAAAAAATAAACATATACTTTTAAATAGTTACATAAAAGATACTCGCATTAGATGACGTCAGCCCTACGCAGCGGGCGCTCCACTGTTGACACACGATCCACAAGACCCAATTATCACTTACAAAATGCATTGCCACGTGTCAAATGTTATCAAGACGTGACTTTGAAATTGATTACTATTTGGACATATTTCTTTAATTTCCTTTAAATTTTGTTTAAATAATAGTATAATATAAAAAGAATTGAATACTTATTAATTGATAGGAATAAAGAACGAAAAAAAAATTTGTTTAAAGACAATATGCCACCTATATTCCGCCAATTTTCGATAAATTGCGTATTGGGTGGTGGAACTTAACGCCTCACTTTGTAAATAAAGTTAAAATATAGAAAATACACTGTATAAATATCTTATATATACATTAAAACAATAGCTTCAATTTGAAATGAAATTTTATATTATATTTCCTTTGTTCTTGATACTTTATTTTAATTAAATAGTAAAATAAATTGAGGTTCGCTAATTAGTGGAACACTCGTTACTTCTCAGAGATAAAATTAGAAAATAATTCCGCATAACAATAAACCAGTATTTATCCGCAGCTATAGCTATATAGCAATACGAGTACATACGATCTCACAAAGCCTTTCATTAGAAAAGCTGGGAAAATATAAAGGTTTTGATTTTTTCTAAGCTCACTTGGTTCTATTATTAGTATTATTTTATTCTATAAATCCTACTACACTGGACGTCCATATATGGTCATGTATTGTACAAAAATATATTTTTGTATAGATTTTTCTGTGTGAATTACATACATACATTACATACATAAAATAAGACAGTAAATGATTTTGAAGGTTCAACGACTGAATGGCTAATGAGGCTTCGCATTCGACTCTTTGTTCCGGCATATTCATTAGGTACCTGCTAGCAGCATAGCAGGTTGTTTACAAAAAAGCTTTGTTCTCGGCGTGCCCTCTCGAGAGAAACAAACAATATCTCTAACAATTTTGAGGTCAAGCGATTTCACCCGGCAAATATTCTCAATGATAATTAAAAGAACAAACAAATCTAACTAATTAAAAATATTATACTCAACCCCGTTTGAAACGTCCGACCGTTTTTATTATTCATGGCTATACTGTGATGGACGGGATGATGTAGACTGCGGCGGAGGAAACACGCTGTGAAAATTTATATTTCGTGTTAATTTTGAGAATATTAAATATATCTAACTGCGAGAATTTTTAAATATATGTATAAATGAAATTAATGTTTTCAATTAACTATTTAAATTTTAGGTTAGATTCATATTTCTCGTCTTATATGAGTAAAGAGATTCACTTTTACGTTAATCGTTGAACGTTAATGAGATGTAATAATGCCTAGAGACGCTGCGTATTTCTAGTGCTTAGTACTTAGAACTTGAAGAGGGTCGTAGTAAAAGCCTAGACTTGCAGTTCTCATTTTTTTTTCAAGATCTAAATTCTTATTTACAATTCAAAATTGTAAACACTGAGTAGCGTTGTGGGTTAAGTTTTCTTCTTCAGCAAAGAGATTTTTTTTCAATAGTAAAACGTACAGTCGTAATTTGAAATAAGAACGCATTGTTATAGTCTGTTTAAACAATAATCATATTTTTTTCTAAAACCATCGCGTGTTTGTTGCAAATAAATAAAAAAAAATTGTGGGTAATTAGAAAAATCAGCTTTCCACATATCCCCCTTAGCAATTCAGGCAGGGGAAATCGAGTGTAAAGACACTCCGTCCCTCCGTCCTCTATTTCCCTCCTAATTTTCACTGGAACCACTTCTAATGGAACTACAAAAGTATTATTCTTTTATTTCTTTCCTAATAAATTAACAATTTACAGAATTGAAAATGCAACCAATAAATAGTTATAAAACAATATCTATATTTTGTCGGGCAACGAAGTGTAGATAACGAGCAACGATGAGATGCAATAAAATAAATTTATTTACAACTGAATGCGCTATTTATATTTTCTTTGTAAACAGCCTCAATAGCTCATTGGAAATCCAGTTATTTTGCTTTTACTCATACTGTTGTATTTTCATTGTGGCAAATTTGATTTGTATTTCAATGATTAATTATACGTTTTTTTTAGCTTCATGCGCACAGTAGTATAGGCAGAGGGAACCTAGAGTTAAGACACTCCATTCTTCATTTTTAGTCGAATTTAGGCATTGCGTGTTGAGTGGTGGAACTCAACGCCGCACTTTGTCTTGTCACTACCGAAGAAATTATAAAAATATATATATTTTATATCCTAGTATGGGATTTGAACCCACAACCTATCCCACTTACAGTCACACGCTTGTAGATCTGGCTTGGAATTTATATTTCAATGTATAATTATACGATTAGACGCAAAACGTTAATATACTCAAATTGTATGCAGTAATTAAGTAAGCGAGTGACGTTTGAATGAAAATTTGTCGTATTCTGAGACCTAACATCCAAGTTACGAATTAAGTTTTGCTAAGTTATGATAAGTTTGAGCTGCGGTTTAACGCCGTTGCAAATAGATTTAATAGTTTACAGGAAATCTTAAGCTTTATACTTCCTTAAGCCTTTTGGGATTATAATCTTACTGTATGCTATGAAAAATTAATAATATTAATATTTACTAATATTGACTTATACATAGAAAACTCTAATATTAATTGATGAAAGAAAATTTACTTAGTAGATCTTAAGCCCCGATTTAATGAATATAATGTTTCAATATAGAATATAATCTTTATCATTCTAGAATCGTGACTTTTAGTTGTTACAAGGGAAATTTCGGCATTAAAACGCTTAGAAACACGAACAAGTTTTGAAATACTTTAGCTCTGAAGAATCTTGGCGTCTTTAGTGAAATCCTTTTTAACTAAAATAAGACAATGGCACCATTAATCGACCTTAAGGAAGTATATTTTACGACAGATATTAAAATTCTAAGTTAAAAAAATACATTATTTGGTAATCTGAAAATATGTTCAAATTGTTTTAAATTTTTATTAGCTTAAAATTTTTACTTCGTCTTCGTTTTTTTTACTTCGTCTATTCATTATTGATCAATTGAGTTGAACATACACAACATACACTTTTTTGTGTGCCGCACGTAGCAGGGTAAGCACGTAGCAGGGGGAACCTTGGAGCCTAGTGTTAAGGCACTCCATTCCCATTAAGACACTTTCGTTGCCCACTTTCTGTCAAATCCTCAGGCACTCAAGGCCACGCTTTACCTCATTACTAGAGCCATGAAATGAAAATATTAAATATATCTTTCTTCCGAACGGAATAAAATAAAATGATTGTAAGTTAATGTTTATAACTATCCACATCATAATTGAAGACTATATATAATAAATAATATACATATATTATAGCGATGGAACAAGCAAATTAACTTAGTCGATGGTCCCTCTTAGACATTACACGAGATTAGTCTAAGCTCTTGCTCTCGCAAATAACTATATTGTTAAATAAGACTCGTCCGTATGCCACGGTAGTGCAATAAACATTGCACATGAGAGCAAATTGCCTTATTCATTTTAATATTATTATAAATTCAGTTTCACGCTGTATCCCGCACACAGCGGGTTAGGAACCTAGTGTTAAGACACTTCGTTCCCCAGGCAAAAGCCCGTCGTTGAGTTTCGCCAGTCAACACGTAAAAGATGCCTCAAAAGATTTGACGGAAAGCGCGGCTAAACGGAGAGTCTATTATAAATAATTGCAAATAAAAAAAATAAACCAGTTGTTATCTACTGTGACAATTATTAAGTCTCTTGTGATGATCGCCATCTAGAATTAACAACTATACTGTTTAAATATATAATTGCTCTTATAACAACTATAAACCTATTTCAGATTTCAAAATTGTATCCTATATCTTTTCTTGGGTAAATATACAACAAAAAGTTTCATTCAAGTCCGTCTAGTAGTAGTTATCGCCTACAAAAATAAATAATATACAGACACCTATATAAGATAAGAATTAGAGAAAAAAGGAACATTAGCCTAGAAACAAACTCTACGCCATAATGAAGTTTAAATTTAAAAGTTATTATTGACTTTTCCAAGGTATTAATTTAAGGTATTAGGCATCTTTATTTACTAACTATTGTAATATAGAATGGCTTGACGCACTACCGTGCGTGTAGATCCTCAACCAATATCAACTAGTATAATTAATCATTCGATAAACAATATCAAAGTCGTATTAGGCATGTAAACTTTCCCAATACGTAAACTTCGTTAATACATAAATGATAATGAAATCAAAGTTTACATTCTAGTTCTAGTTTATTAACCAAATTCTACACAATGGCTTTGTATCTAATAAGAAGAGTGATTTCTTGGAATATAGAGACAAGACACAAAGGAAGGCAATGCTAAAGCTGTTTTGGTGCATTTTAATATTACCAATATCTAAAGGGAGAGTGTCATCTCTCCACCAATTTCAATGACATTTTTGTTGTTGTTGTTCTTCGTTAATGGTCCCTAGTGTCTCAGTAGAGCATTTTGAATCAGATCTACGAGTAATGTAGGTCTAACTATGATCTTACTTCAAAAAGGAACCGAACTCACAACTACTAGTATGTACATTCAGAGATTTATCAATTGTGCTACGATGGCATATAAAATAAACCGAATACTCTGTATGAAACTTATAATGTTGAAAAAAACCATTAGGGTTGTATTTACTTGTAAATTGAATTTCAATATGATTTGATTTAATACCATATAAGAATAGTCCAAATACGCTTAGCATTTTTACATATATATTATATACTTTTACATACATACGAGCATTAAAGTCATATATCGCTTTAAGCACACGTCCCGTAGCTGTTTGTAGGTTTGAGATAGAATTAGTCTTTGTAAGACCGCCCTAATTGACGAAGGAACAACAAAGCGTGAGCTATACGCGGGATCATAGTGTACGTACAATATGAATTATTTATATATAAGCTTTAGTTTATAGCTCAAAATATTTGTAAGGAAATCTTTCAGATTTAATAATTTGGTATGAAATGTTCGTTTTAGTTTATATGGATTACAAAGGAACTAATATTAAAGCGAATCTTGTATTAATTATAACTTGTATTCATTGCGTATGACGTATGCTCTAAAATAACAGTTTTAGGTATAAATTTTAAACACACATGTTTATAATATTGATTTGTTTAATAAGGATAAACAAAGCGGCGGCGTTTGGTTACGCTATTCAACAGACAATGCCTCGAAAATTCGGTGGAAAGTGAGGAGGGTCTTAACATTAGGTTTCCTCTGCCTACCCTGCTATATGCAGTATACAGTGTTAAGCTGAAAAAACTGTATAAACAAAGCTCGGCGTTAAGTTTCACCGCCTAACTCAAAGCTATATTTTGACATGAATATTAGTCGTTCATGCAGTAACCAGACAATAAAGGATTATTTAATTGGTGTTTTAATTACTGTCATCTTAATTATCACAAAGAACAGATTTGTATTGAAGTTAATGAAAAAAAAGCATCTTACGGAATTCCTTTTTAAAAATTAACTAATATTTATAGGCATCGAGCCCAAAAATTAAGCTTCTGTAGTGTATTATTTATGAAAAAATCATTTTTCTTCTTTTACAAAAAAAAAAAAACACAAAGAAAACACCCTCTATTAGCATTTGAGGAAGTCGACATAAAATTTGTAAACGTAGCCGGTTCATGAACAAAGAGAAATTTCCGATACGTAAAATAACAAGTTGTTTATTGCTGAACCAAATGCGTGGCTTAATCAAATATACAAGTAAAGTTAAGCTATTAATACTACACGCCATTTGTATTATTTAATGTTCAAATGTATCGCGAAAGCCTGTTGTTTCCAATTTGAACTAGATTGATAACGTTATTAATAAAGTGAAAATTCAATAGTATTGAACTAAAACTGATTTAACGCGACTGCTATAAGTTCGATTCTCACTTGAGGGAATGAATTATTATTTATTAATATTTTCATTCCTTCACTCTGACACTAGGGCAAAACCCCGGCGTTAAGTTACGCCACTGAACACACAATGCCTTGAAAAATTCAACGGAAAGTGGGAATGGAGTGTCTTAACACTAGGTACCCTCTGTCTACCCTGCTGTGTGCGGTGCACAGCGTGAAACTGATTTTTTTTATTAAACTAAAGTAAAATATATTTATTTATATTCGTCTTTTATACCAAATAGATACTTTGTTTCAAATAATAGAAAGCTTAACTAGAGCTAATAGAAAATAACCTATCTACAGATTCTACGTGTATCTTCAAAGACAACAAACAGACACCTTAATAAAATACAATGCTATTATCTGTTCTAAACATGAGGTCAATTGTATCGAAAAATATAAAAGAGCTTTGAAATAAAGAATATACGTAGCAAAATTTATACTTTTCCTTTTTGATACGTTCATTCCCCTGTACCATTTTTTTAGACAGAATTTAAATATTTTATATACAAAAAACGGATTCTTTTTTAACACCTGTTAATCGATAGCGCCTAAACGTAGGCACGTCCAACTAGCGGGTTAAGTCATTAGGTACTCTGGTAAAAAAATACCTTCTATAATGCACAATCAGCGGTTCGCATATGTAAAAACATATAGATCAGAGCAAAGAAATGAAAATATGAAATATTTCCTTAAGTGGGAATCGAACCGGAGCTCACCCTAAGCGACTAACTAAGAATGTAGAGTTTGTAGGCCTATGTTTGTAGAAAACCATAATGCTATTTTATATTTATGAACATATTTGTAGATATAGAACTGTAGCAATATGTTTCTTTTTAATATTCAAGAGTTTTACTAAGCTTAAGCTTAAAATATAGATAAATAAATGCAACACATAATATATTTAATATATATTACAAAAATAATATTTAATTAAAGCAAGCGTTAAATGTCCACAGAGTTTGTTATCCAAAATCTAATATTTACGTTGCGTACACGTAGCACGTATGTGAAAATAGTGCTATACATTGGAATGCTACGCGCGTAACGGCGCTAGTGGCGGCTTGCTTCATTCAAAATGAATAGGTAAGTTACAGCGGCGTGTATAGGACCTGACCTAATGTTTGCAAAGGAGATGGAACCTGGTCTTTGGCTTCGGGTTCCCTTTTTAATGATATTTTAATATTAATTCGGTTTCGATCTAATATATTATACAAATAAAAAAATTGTAACTTATCGCTGTCTGTACACGGAAATATATAAGAAAAAATGAATTATTGCGAACATTTATCATTATGATGGAAACTAAAACAACTTTTTTTTATAACATTTGTCTGTATGTCTCTTTGTCTGTGCGTTAGTGCATGTGAATCTCAGGAAGAGCTTAGCCGACTTAAATGCAGTTTTCACTATTATATTTCGGCAAACTTCTCTTGTTTTATTTAAATAAAAAAAAGCAAGCTTAAAGTGAGGAACGGAGTGTCTTAACACTAGATATCTGCCTATCCTGATGTATGCGGGATACAGGGGAAAGGTAATTTAATATTTTATTTTTATAAAAAACAAAACCATTTTCCGTGAATATGCTTAGGGTAAAATGATGTAATATCTAATATGTTACCACAAATTATATAACCACAGGGTAATCAATAATTTGATCGACTGATGCAGCATCAAATGGGCCTTAATAAGTTAGACGAGCTCCAATTTGCCTTCCTCTGGATTAGGATCGTTTGCTTACAATACGTTTATTTTCGCAAATTATATTAGAGACATGCTTAAGTAGTTATAAAAATTAATAATTATTACGACATTATTCCGAAAATCAAAGCAAAAAAAAATCTGTGGTATTCTGAAATTTGTTGTTTTAAATGAAGCATAAATTGTATAAATCGTTATAAATAAATTAACAGCTTATTTACATAGTCATTTATCTATCATCTTGGTCAATATATTAATATAAAAAAAATGTCGCAAAATTTTAAATACACACAAAAAACATTATTTAACGGATATTATACGAAGATGTTTAAAAAAACACTTAAGTATTTTCTCCTTATAAAGCCTAACAACAGGCTGTAAAAAGCACTAAAACCTAACACGACCGCACGTAGACCGCGAAGCCGCGCCGCTTAGAGCGTTGAATATTCGTCCTTTAAACCCCCAAATCGTAGACGAATTACTTTCTTAAAATTGAAATTGAATTTTGTAGAACTTTTCAAGGACACTTTGAAGTTTTTGTAGGGTAATTAATATGTCATTTGCATTAGAAGGGTTAGGTTTGGTTTTAAGATATTTCAGTAACAAAGCTGTCGTAGTGTATTAATTTCTTTTTCTAATAAAGATATCCTAAATATCTTAAAAAAGTAGTAATATTGATGTTTGTATAAGACTGTAATATTTTAATTATGTAAATATTGGTTATAATATTATTTCTGTTTAATTATAAAATAATCAAAAAAAAAAGGTTTACAAAATAAAATATACCCACCCATAACATATAACTATTACGGTATGCATCTAACTATAAACGTGATGGTCGTGGGTTCGATTTCCACTCGGAGCGTGCCATTGAATTGCACTACTTAGCACCTTAAACATACGGCATTGCGTGGGGAACAGAGAGTCTTAACACTGGGTTCCCTTTACTTACCCAAAGGGTAAAGCGTGAAGCCGCTAACTAAAATAACGTATAAAAATCATATCGCATCAATATAGTCTATATTATTCTGCACTGACGCTAACGTAAACATTAATTACAGTTTTAATAGGAAAGCGTTACATGTATGTTATTATTTCACTTGGATTGCTTGATAAAATCAAAACAGTTTATAACGAACTTTATATTTAACAACTATTTGATTCATTAAGAATTCTTCATAAGAATTTATAAAAAGTTAGTTTTGAATTGTCTGGATCAAATGAAGGTCATGGATTCAATGTCCACTTATTTTATTATTACTCATGGTAACCATGAATTTTATAATTATTTTTTATTATTTATATATTAAATTAAATCCGACTTAGTAGAGTATTCATATTCCTAATCAAAATGTATTTAATACTAGTAACCTGTAGCCTAGGTTAGTTTAGTTTAGAAACTAGTAACTAAACTAGTTTAGAATAACGCTAAATAATGAAAAATATTACTGCTGCTATAAATAAGCGTAATAAAACACGTTTACATATAATATGTTATAGCCTGGCAAACGAAGCCAACCAACCGTAGCTTTGGATTTATCAAGCCAAGTGGACTCACAAAGGGTTGATAATTAATGTTGAAATGGGATACTAAGATTTGCTTCCATTTTACTAATTATTTATACTACATATATATGTATAGAGAAATGAGTAATTTGTGCGTAATAGGTAATATGATCTAAATAGTGTATGTATTAGTTATTTTTTAATTATCATAAATATCTTATCGTAGGCATTACAAATTCAGGAAAAAGGCGATAAATGAAAATGAATGAATACAATATGAAAGCGCAAGCTTGCAAATCTAAGCCTGAAATTACTACGGAGGGTTCCGTAGTAACTTCAGGGTAATTTTGTGGGTGATTTCGACTCACACTTGTCCAGTTTTTTATTCAGGCTCTACCTTTGGTGATAACTCACACAAATGCCAAGCTGCAGATTACGCTTCGATTGTATATTATGTATTATATACTATAGTAGATAAAGACAATTTTAACTAATAATATTGAAGACGAATATTAAAATATTTGATATTTTTTTAATTAAATGAAAGCAGCAAAGTTACTCAATTTTCAAAGCATTCCATAACTACCTCTAAGCTTGGGTGTTCAACAAACCTTGCAACAAGGTTAATTATCACATTATATGTAGATAAAAGTATATAACATATTTTACTATGCAGTTTCTCAACTTGCATACTTTAGTGTTTACAAAGATAATTAGACTTAGATTTAATATTATACCGTTATAGTGCAGTGATGCTGCTGGTGACTGTAAATAGTAGTGGGTTTGATTCCCTTTGAGGGATTTTATATTTTATTACATGTTCTGGTAAAAAAAAGAAAGAAAAAGTAAATGAAAGCGGATGCGGGGAGTACAGTGTATGACTCTATTTCATCATTTTCATTTCAGGTTCCTCTTAATACTTTGATATGCGGCAAAGATAGAAAGTTACTTTTATTACTTAAATATTAAATTTGTAATTTGTAAGTTAAACGAATGATATAAAAAATATTATTTATATTAAGCATCATCGCGATGACTTTGCTGTACGGTTTTTTACAAGACAATAAAACGTGAAAAATGTCCAGAGCTGCAGTGCGCCATGAAATCCTCATGTCTTGCAAACCTACCAGCCCCTAACAGAGTTACTTGTAACAAAGACTATAGTCAAAACTAGAACTGTTTAAATATTCATTCACGCTTATTTTACGATAAAAAATCGGAATGTGGGGAACGGAGTGTCTTAACACTCGATTTCTTCTGCCTACCCTGCTGTATGCGAGATGCAGCATGAAGAAAAAATACTTAAAGTTGTAAGCAGAATCTTTATTTCAAAACATACGTTACTTAATATTGTGATTTATGCTATATTCATAACAAACTAATCACTTTGAGTTTCGAAAACAATGTACAAGCATCTACTGGAGGGCTTCCTTGTAAACCTGATAACCTTGAAAGAGGGATTATAGGTACTCCTTGCTATTAATGACATTTCTTAATAATAATTTCCACAGTAGAGGAAAAACACAAATAAATTATAACAAGCATAAAGAATTTCAACGTAGATTGATATGGCTTAGTGGTCGGAGCGCCTGGACGGTTTCCAAGAGGTATGGGTTCAAGACTAATTGATGTAATTTTTATAAATAATTTTATTAATTGTAAAAATGTATTTCGAGAAGTTCTGTTCTCTGTCCTTTCTTCCTAATTCGCTTAGTAAAATTTAAAAATACATATATTTCTACTGTTAAATATTACAAATATGTAAATATAATAACAATATTTGACATTCTAGTATTATCAACTATGCAGCATGCCATACGCTATGTTTGATCACATTAAAACACAGGAGACGTCGTAAGCTACAGTGCGTCACAGAACCCTTACGACAAACACACGTGCCTCCTAACAGGTTTACTTACTTACATGGCTGACCTACTATAGAGACACTTATCTACTGGAACAATATATATAGGTATATATTTATAGCTGCACACTGTAAGCAGTTAGGTTCCCCCTAACGTTAAAATATTCCATTCTTTATTTCCCGCCGAAGTCTATCAAATATTTAATTTCCTTAATTGGAAATCAAACCCACAACCTTACGCGTTAATAGTCACGCTTGTATCCCTGCGCCATGAATGGCCTTAAATATATTTTGGGCTGGAAGTATATTTTGTATTCTATTTTATAGCACTCACAAACAATTTATACGAAATGAAATATCAAAATCGTTACTATCAAACGAAAGATGAATGAATCCACATCAAACCTGTAATCTGGTTATAAACTAAAAAATGTAAAATATGAAAAAGTGGAGTGACAAACGTTATTACATAAAAAAAAATCCCGGCGTTGCATGCAAAAATCTTTATGCAAATTGATAATTGTATAATCGTATCTAGGTTTTTGCTATACGCGTATATCCATGTATGGAACCAACGTTATATGTCGGGGAGCACTTATTGAATAATATGATTCAATTCACGGCGTAGGAACAGTTTCATGCTTCCTGACGTCTAGTTTAATATTCTATTACTGCAGTGCCTCATCCCTGTACTTGCGTTAGTTATGAAAATGAATCTTATATGAAAAAGCTTGAAAAAGGATGAAAAACATCTATAAAATTAATTTATTTCTACTCAAACCAATATATTTAGCATATTTAATGGTATATTGTATATAAGGTCTTTAAGTAAATAAGAAACAAAATAAATAGTAATACAAAAGTTATGAATAATAATGAGAAATTTGCGGCGTGTTGATTGTGGGGAGGTCTCCGAGGGTCCCACTGAACTAAAGCTCTGAGAACTTTAGTTGTTTCAATGACCTGGGTTTTAATAAGCTTAATAATTGTTGTTCAACTTTCTTCATGGGACATCTTGATAAAGGCAAAATTAAAACATAGAATTTACTAGCCAGTAATCTGCTGTTGCTATGAAAAAATAATTAGAATTCGGTACAGTACATTTTATAGTATTTATTTTTTCCAGAGGCATGGGAAACAGAAGGGAGCCTAGTGTTAAGATACTCCTCTGTCCAGTTTCCGCCGATTTCTGGAGACACATTCTTGAGAGGCGGAACTCAACGCGTAGTTATCTGTTCTGGTTTCTTCATAATGTAAGATATTATACATGAATACTAGAAACACTACCATTGCTATACAAAATACAAAGTTCTAGCATTTTCCTTTTTAAAGGTGTTCTATCTATATAAGCTTTTGTCTCCACACATATCTAACACAAGCACATGGCTAAGAGTATATAGTATAATATTTTAAAATAAATTATTATAAAATATTATGTGAAAGCTTGTGTTATATTTTTGAATCTTTGATGTTTGACAGGAAGTTGAATACTGCCTGCTTGTTCACATCCCTTTGTATCACCATCTGAAAGGCTATTCAGTTTTTCAATAAAACTGGGATGAATTCACCGCAGGATCGTCACGAAAAATTAATAACCTTTAGAATCCTTCCTCTCGCACGCAACCTTGTGCATTTTACAATGCACGCCACGAATGAGGCCGTCGTGCCTCAGTGGCAGATAGGTGTGACTGTAACGCGACGGTTGTGGCTTCAATCCCACTCGGTGGAATTTAACACAAAATGTCTCAAAAAATTCCACAGAATGGGGAACGGAGTGTCTTAACACTAGGTTCCCTCTGCCTACACTGCTATATACAGGATACATATTGAAGCTGATAAAAAATGTCACGAACACCGTTGAATATCTTCCGCAAGTTGTGAAGTTAATGTGAAACAGAGCAAGCCACAAAATGAAACGTCTCAATTTTATTTTTATTTACTATATTTTGCGTTATAAATATAATATGTCTATTAAAAGTCAAGTCTATTAAAAAAACCTTAATTGTAAATTCATATAAACTTATTTGGTCCTAATGGCCAAGGCGCAAAAACAACAAAATATATATAATCACTACTACATATTATATTTTTAATCAGTAGAGTCAGCAATTTTACTAATTAAATCACCTTTGAAAATCAAACAAAATAACATTTATAGTTCGCAATTCCATTAAATGTAAAAATTCTATACAAACAAGAAAATATATTCTTTTCAATTAACAGATTGCACGAATTTAAATACATTTTTTGTACAGAATTTATCACTTACCCTTATCTCCTACACCTCGCAAAGTGGATGCAAATCAGCTTTAGGAGAAGTAGGATATGTAAAATTAAATCCAAGGATTAATTGAATGGAAAATCCAGTGGGCCCTGTAAATATAATCATGTCGTGAACAAATGATAAAGGTCCAACCTTCACATTATCGCTGAAACCCGGACAACGGTTAATATGAACGTGCGGCTAACCATCCTGGAAATGTCATCTCGTTGAAATATAAAGCGTGTTTGGAAGTCGTTGTGTGTTTGTATAGAAATTTTCTAATTCGCTTTTTTATTTATTACTAGAGAATCAAACGCGACTTTGTTCGCTTATAATTCTTTGTATATTATGGCCAAAGAATAATATTTAAAAAAAATTAAATATCTTTTTTACAAAAGTCCGTATCTTTAAAAAAAAGTGTATAAAGTTTCATGATAATCGGTTTAGTAGTTTTGGCGTAAAGGCTTAAAAAAAATTTACATTCACATTTATAATGTTAGTATGATATTGTCAGTAAATAGATATAAAAGTCTCTTCTTCACAATTATAGCTTCATTATAGGTAATACGTGACTGATTGAGACTAATATAAATAAATAAAAAAATAAATATATACCATATATAATTAAATAGCATTGGTTATAATAACAATAATATTAGTCAGTTTAAATATCTTTTTTTCCATTTTTTCATCTTCACGGTTTTATCACATATAGCAAGAGAGCAGAAAGAACGTAGTGTTGAGACTCTCTACTTAATTTTACACTTTAGTGTGAATCCTTTTTAATATTATAATATGATACATTGTATTTACACCATCATTGATCAACGTATATATAATAAATTTATTAAATACAAATAAATTCACATATTTATCAAAAAAATATAAATGTTGCCCTATTCTAAATGAACCCAAGTTTATTTCGACAACATTTATGGAGTGGGACTGACCCGAGCATAATGAGGAAAGAAATGTTAAAATGCCTGGAGTAATGTCACCATTAGTACTTTTTCAACGTTAATTATTATTAATGCACCCGAAAATGAGAATTGTAATTGTAAAATATTGTATAACTTCTAGTGAACATTTTTTTTTTAGTTATTCGATGTTTATATTTTACATTAGTTTATTGTATGTATATTGTTTTCCATTAAATAAAAATTAAATCCATTTTCAAATTAATATCAATACATCATTTAATACAATTACAATAAATATTTTAATGTGTCTAAGTCTTTTAAATTAAGTAAGAATGTTTTAATAGTAACAGTAAAATAAAGGAGAAGTAATTAAAAAACGATAAATGTCCTAAAAGCTTAAAAAAACTGCCATTTTGAATTCGCATTTTTTATACTGTTCTATATTCTACTAGTCAATCCCTTCATGTGATAAATATAACAAAGGTGTTTTAAAAGAATGTAAAATCACCCATTATGTACTGGCGGTCATCTTGGATTTGTTATACTGAAGACTATAATATGTTATTTTATTATATTGGACCTACGGCGAAGTGAAGCTAAATAAAACTGTATAAAAAAGAAGAGAACTAAAAAGACTTTCTATAGTCAACCTGGAAAATTTTAAAATAATAACTTGTATTAATTCCAACAAGAATGAACATACACTTATTTTTTCTTTGTAGTCAGTTACATAAAATTCAATAACAGGGTACGCTGAGGTAATGAAATTCAAAACCTCTTCAGTCTGTTTGAAGTTGAATTCGAGGGGATATTGAGTCAGATTCTGCTATAACGCTTTTAAGCAGAATGTAACAAAGCCACGTGGCTTTTTATGTACTTAGCGATCCTTTTTCATAATTTATAAGATTTGCTATTAGAATAGTATTTTTAGAGGCCAGTCGACGCGAAGGGAATAAGTGTGTGTCTGTAAACGCGACTGGTTATGGGTTCAATTGCCATTCGAGTAAATGAAATAATTATTTGAATTTATGTTTTCATTTCTTCGCTCTGGTGTCAACGCAAAGCACGGCGTAGAGTTCCGCCAAATACAACACCGTTTGTCTCTGAAAGACTTATATGGAATCATTAAATAGTAACGTTCCTGCAAATAGTATAATTTTGATATAAATCAATACATTGAATCGTTGAATATATTGAAATGAGAAATACAAAAGTTTCTCACAACACATTAGATATTGAGTTACCCGAGCCGTGTTTGTTCGTACATGGGTGTATTCCGCCCGATAGCCTGTGGTCGGCGGCGACCGCAGACCAACAACTGACTATACGGCTATGTGTAATGTGCATATGATATTAATGGAGAAATATGTACTATTAAATATTTACTTATTACTGAATAACGATTATCTAAATACAAGATTATAAATAAAGTAAATCAGCTTCACGCTGTATCACGCATACGGCAGAGTATGTGTGTGACAACCTAGTGTTAAAACACTCCTTTCCCCATTTCCTGGAGGCATTGCGTGTTATTGCACTACAAGTTTATAGATATTAAGTATCACGGTATGGCGGTATTTTTTCATATTTGAATTGATTTTATTACTTCTAATATATATGTACCTTGAAAATTTTCAATTTTCTTTAATTTACTGGACTCACGTAAGTACAGAGTAAAATTAGCATATACAAAAACTAAAATAGCTTCATACTAGAATATATGTACAAGAACGCATATTTTAACCTAAAAGATCGTTTAACATAATGGATTCTACTGCAATGAACGTTATCTTATCTTTTTTTCAGGAATGCTGAAGCAGGTTAGGTTTAAAGCGAATATTTAAATGTCGCTCATTAAACGTACAATATAAAAGTCTTCTCAGTGCCATGGAGTGGTCCGAATGCTTTCATATAATTTTATTTCTATACATTCTAGCCAGCCAGCGAGAAGTTAGCACTAAATGATAAGAAAAGTGTAATTAGTAACATCGTATTATATTATATACATCTTTGAGTAAGAGTGGAGGAAATTAACGAAAGATATATATATAATATTTCTAGAGAGATTTTTTATGTTCCCCAAAAACATTTATGAAGAAACCTATTCATAGTTAATTTTACCAAATTGAATTCAAAATATTGTCCATATAAGAGATTTCATACACGAAAATTTAAATATTTGAAGCACAAAGGGTCACGTCACATTGGGCAATATTCCAAAGAACAATTTTCTATTCCATTGACTGAATTCATAAAGAATGCTCATCAACAAAATAGAATATTTAACACATTCACTTTGTAATGCTTTTGCAACACTCCCAAACACTTTATTCTTATAATCCCTTTGGACCCAAACGTAGATTAATATTTTTTTCCACCAGCCTCAATTTTTCAAACGAATAAAGAATGATATTAAATATTAAATATAACTAATATTTGTTTGTTTTCGTGGAAGGTTACAGTTCTGTAAAAATATTTTTTTTCTAAAATGATACTAATTTAATTGTGTTATAATAAAGTAGATAAATATTATAAATATAATAAAATGAATAGTTTAAAAATTACACGTGTATGTTCAATTTACAATAAAAAAATGTTATTGTTATAAAATAAGTAGGCGTTTAATCTCACAAAAGCCAAAAGTATATTACAGTAAGCTGCTTCAAACAATTGACAAATTAAAATAGAATTTGTGACATGTGAAACCTATAGTGAATATCTATTTAAAAAGTATAACATTTAAGCTTCATGCTCCATCCTGCATTTAGCAGGGTAGGCAAAGGGAACCTCGTGATAAGACACTCCGTTTCTTAACTAGCATCGAACTTTCTAGGCAATGCGTTTAGGATATCGAAGAAATAAAAATATTAATATATTCACTCCCCGAGTAAGAATCGAACTCATAACCGTCTCGTTACAGTCACACGCCAGCCTTTGAGCCCTTGCGCCATGACTGCCTCACCACTTAAAAAATAAAATATTATATTAAAAACACTATCTAATATTATTATTATAATATGCTAATACAATAATAAAATTTATTAGGGTAGAATTTGTGAACGTGCATTGAAGAGACATGCCAATATATTGAATAAAATGGCTATCATAGTTATCCAAACGGGCAGTTGATAAAATGGTCGCCAAGTCCCAAGTGAGTACTTCCGCCTGCGTTATGCTTTTGAAGATTACTTTTTGTTACTTATATTTCACCTTTTCCTGTCTTAATATTATGAACACACTACTGCTGAGTAATATTTTTTCAGGAAAATATTTGTATTATGTATTCGACTAAGGCGAAGTAGAGAATAACCGCTAAAAGCTGTAATTTATTTGTTCTGTGTAATTTTTTATCAGCTTGCATTATATATTTTCAAGAGGTTGGCACTGTAAAACTTTTTTTGTCAAAATTTAGCACGAAGTGAAGACTGGAGTCGTACTTTATTTAATCAGAGCATGTAGAGTAAAAGCAAATAAAAAATTTATGATGGAATTATCAGTTTTAAACGTTTTGTAAAACCAAGTTTTTGTGAAACAAGTAGGGTAGTATAAGAGGAAATAAATTATTATAAACATTATTTTCCAACAATTATGGAGTAATAAAAAAATTTGATACTGTATGATAATTTTTAACATTTCAGTTCCAAATAAGCAACGTCTCTCGGGACGTCTTAATACAAGGTTCCTTTTATCTCCCAAAGACAAATATATTTAATAAAATTTTACACAAAATATGAAACTAAACACTATTATAAGCTTAGTGAAAAGTACTTGCGTTTAATGAAGGATGCTGCGCCCATTGCGTTGGATCTTTACCCCGTCTGGGCTTAATTACTCTGTTTTTACTTTTGCACCTGAAGTGTGAAGTCTTCATTCAGATTTTATGCATACAATTATTATTTGTATATTATAATATATTTATTTATTTTATTAACAATGAAATTATTACAAAATTATCCTATTTTATAGCTACTAGCTTCAGGCTGTACCCCGTTTGTAGCACAGTAAGCAGAGGGAACATAGTGTTAAGACACTCCACTCCCAACATTCGAGTGGCAATCGAACCCACAAATTAGAATTCGCATTTACAGCTTGTGCCTGCCTAAAGAATTAAAAATTATCTTATATTCAAAGAAATTCTCTAAATTTCGCGTATAAGTACAAAGAAATGTAGCCAACAAAATAAATGAAATAGAAATAATAAAAAATAAGAGCTGTACAGGCTCGACGTAGCAGCGCTACCTTCAAAACAATTTTAATTTACGGAATGCCACGCTCATCAAGCATCAACGGCGGGCTCAAGTTGTTACGAATAAAAATGTTTTTAAAAACTCTATAGAACTTCCATTAATTAATTTATTAACAGGTGTTGGTTGATTAGAATTTATTTTTGACTTTTATACGTGTTAAATTATAAAATTATGAAATAATTTAAAATATTTATGTTTTTTTTAGCTTCACGCAATATCCCGCAATTAGCACTCCGTTGCTCATTCTCCGTCTAATTCTGGAGGCATTGAGGGTTGAGTGGCGGAATTCAAGGCTGCGCTTTGCATATTTAATTTCCTCGAGTGAGAATCGAACCCACAATCAATAGAGTGTATAGTGTACCACTGCGCCAAGACTGGCTTCATTATCTGACGCAGTTAATGCAAATCAAATTTAAACGAAATATTCTATATCTGGTTTTAAATTAACAATTTAAAATAAACTAGAATATAGGAACTAGTAAAATACTTTTTATTTGAAATTGAGACCACGTAGTACTTCCAATTTGGGTCATGTGGACTGTTCATATAAGATCAGATCCAGATTGCTTATAGGTAGACAATGTAGGAGTACATACTCCAGAACGATGTTTGGTTTTTATTGATTCGCATAGTTAAAGAACTGAAATATAATATAATAACAATGTAAGTTAGAAGAATTTATGTGAAGTTTTTGTTTTATTTTGTAAAATGAATTTATAAATGTAAAAATACACAAAAATAAGACAAACGTACTAAGTAATTGTATAAAAATATTAATTAACGAACAGAAACATGTAAAATATTCAGGCTTTTATTTTACTTCCATTAGCAAGCAGGCCACCATTCAATACTTCAATCTCTTATAACCCTTTTAAAATATTTATTTATTCTTTTAAAAAACAACATATTTATTTTATTTCAATAGTAAATATAGTTTTTTTATGATTTTACCTATCTCCTTAGTCCTTATATTATTTATTGGTTATAACAGTATCCAAATATAAAGAAATATTATTTATTACATTTCTTTTTTTAAATGTCATTATTGCTTAACAACAATAAAAAACACAATCTTAAAAAAGCAACTGCTGGCAAAATAAAAACTCGCCATTTTGTAGCTAATAAAGTTTAGTGTTTATTGCGAAAAGTCACACAGCCCCCAGTGGAACACTTAATGGGCCTTTAACACCGCAGTCGACCTCGATGAAGATCATCTACTTATCTATTTATGAAGTTGCTTCGTAATTTAGAGATCTAACCAAATATATATATATAGCAACGATATCGGTTTCGGATGTGAAATCCTCCAGTGACTCATAAGAGACATCTTTCGCTTTTTTGTATATATATCTACTATTGAATTCAGGCATAGAAGCCGTCGTAGCGCAGGCACAAAGATGTGTTTGTAATGTGACGGTAGTGGGTTCGATCTCCACTCGAGAGAATGAATAATTATTTATTAATATTTTAATTTATTCGCTCTGACACCAATACAAAGTCCGGCGTTGAGTTCCGCCACTGTTTCAAAAACGGACGGAATTTAAAGCAATTACTTTTCATTTATGATATAAAGTCACATAAGAATTTACGAATTTATCTATTTAATTCATATATTTTATGTATATTTACATTTTATAGAAACAATATTTACGATGAAGTTGCAGTTTATTTTTTTTTTATTGAAAATAAACTCAACTGTAGAAATGAACAGTAAAAATGCGCCTCGAAACACGATATAAAATATGATGGTTTCCGAACTTCTTCCCCCGTTGCTAAAGTAACAACTTGTTCGTCGAAAATTGCAAATCTGACAGGAAACGGTTTAATGACAGCCCTTGGAATTTAAAAGACATAGCTTTAAAAGTTTTCTTTTCACAGCAAAATTGGCAATATTTCAAAAATGTGCTTCACCATATATAGCAGAGAGGCAGAGAGAACTTAGTGTTAAGACACTCCGTTCCCCATTTTCCTCTAAATTCTGGAGGCATTGTGGATTGAGTGGCCGAACTCAATGCCGTGCTTTGCCTTGACACCAGAGCGAAGAAATGTAAACATTAAATATTTTATTACCTCGAATGGGAATCGAATTCATAGCCAGCCAGCCTGTCACACGATTCGGAATTTTATATTATTTATAAATATTGTGAAATATGTCTGCAATATGAAACAGTTGAATCGAAAAATCCTTATAGCATTAGGTATACTCGTATGAAACTGCAATACGAAATATGAAACATACAGGGTGCGCTGTCAAAGTAAACCCAACGAGTTGCTATCCAAAGGGATTATCGGTTAATTTTGATGCTTGAAATGTACGCCTGTCGCTTAATTAGTTGCCTTTATAGCTTGTTTGTGGGTCAGCACTCCGTCATGTATACGCGTCTCGTAGTGTAAACTGAGAGGGAAAACTGGAGTAGAAGCGGCATAGGTTGACACGTTACGGATTGTTGTTATTATTTTGGTTTTTTTATGGATAAACAGAGAGAGAGAGAGAGAGAAGGATGATAAAATTTCACAAAATAGATTCATTAATTATATTTTATCTGGTGATTTTTATGTTAAGTATTTTGATTGGCAAAACACTAATATTAAAAAAAATTAACTGATACAGCTAAACAAAAAAAAACATTTAATCTTCAAAGTCTAACACATTTTAATCTTTACATTCTCAAGAATCCTCTCAAAAATTAAATAAAACCCTCGTTTCTACTAGTAAATAAATATAAAAATCCACATGTGACATTTTAATTCGTTAATGGATACAAGTTCTATACGTGATGCTGTACTATGATGATACGTGGGCACTCGGAGGCGAGGCTCACGTTGATAGCATTTACAAAATTAAACTAGCGGATGGTGTACCGGCGTATTACAAACAAGTGCTTTTAACACCTGACCACGTAATAACCTGCTCTAACGGTGTAATTCGGGCCGTTCTGTTTATTTTATCTACTATGAATTGTTAATTGAATTAGATATATTTAGCTTAGATCAGTTTTATTTTTTCATTGGTTTGTTTATATTTTTTTTGGTGTGGAAACTTAATATGCTACTTTGTTTTAATAGCTAAGTTGATGAAATAAGTTTAACAAATATTTAGGTATGTTTCCTTAAAATAATTATGAAATTTCAAGTAAAAGATATCTTCAAATGATATTTTATTTCATAAACATTTCACATTCTTTCATAATTCGTCTTTCATTCTTTTAGTACAAAATTGAATGAATATTCTCTTGCGCAAATTATCAAATATAAAATTGAGTATTATTTACTTTCACAATAAAAAAATATTTTGAGAATATTAAAAATATTTTTCCCGTTACGATGATGACTCAAAAGCCCGAGGCAGCCAGAACTTTGTCATTTTATACAACCTGAAAGTTTCTGTGGCCATACACCTAAATTAAGAATATGAGATTTGGCGGTTACTTTTTCAATTATTAAGTAAATAAGATGTATAAAATAATATGTTATGAAATCGTAATAGCACAGAAAGACAGCGTCTGACTGTAAGTGCAGCGGTTGTGGGTTCGATCACAGGTCGGAGAAATGGATTGTTTTTCATTTTTGGTAACAAGAAAAACGCAGTATTGAGTTATGTCACTTAATAAACGATGTCTTGGTGCGTGGGGAACAAAGTGTCTTAGCACTAGGTTCTCTCCGCTTATGCTGCTGTGTGCGTGATACGACGTGAGGGATAAACAGATCTTTTAAAATATTGGTAAGATTAAAAACTTAACTTAACTCAACTTTCTGTTGCTACTAGAGCTGATGATTTACTAAAGTCAAAATACCAAGATAAATATTTTGTCGTAATTAAATAAAATATAATATCGTAGACCAACCTGTATTCAAAAGTTCTTCGTGATTTATACTAACAGCATGAAATTACCTGGAACAAAATAAAAAAATATATAAATGTCTAAAAGTGTATAGTATGGCACTAACATCATATTTATAAATGTAAAATAAAATATACAACTAAGGAATAGCTTCTTTATTCTTTATTTCACGTGCAACTAATTTCTTACATAAAGCAGGGTAGGCAGAAGGAATTTAGTGTTTTCTACCCAATTTTCGAGACATCGCGGATTGAGCGGTGGAAATGACCGCTACGCCTAAGATATATAGATGTTAATAATAATTCATTTAAGTTTAATTCATTTCCCCGAATGAAAATATCACCTACGTGAAATGAAAATAAGTTGAACCCACAAACGTCGTGTTTACAGTCAAAATTCCTAATAATTATTTAATATAGCAAATGTCAGCATTCGTATACAAATGTTACACAACGATAAGAAGGCTAGCCTTGCTTTTCAGCTTACTGTATTTGTACCTATATTTTTCTAAAATTATTAAAATATTCGAGCATAACATTAGAGTTATAAAAACAACTTTAACATCTCATCACAACCAATTCATTTCGAAATATCAAAAAGCTATGATCGTTAAATGAATGGCAGCTCTATATTCTATTTCCCCTGGGCCAGTGTACTGAGTAACGTGACTTGTCATACATAACTTGGGTTTTTTTTAAATGTCTCCATTTTTTTTATCTATGCACATTTTTCTAATATTTCAGACTAAAAAGAAGCTTTTTTTAGCTTCAACTGTATCCCGCATACAGCAGGGTAGAAAGAGGGAACATAGTGTTAACACAATCCGATCCCAACTTTCCGCCAAATTCTGGAGGCATAAATAGAAGTTAATTTAAGTAAAAATTACTTAAATTAACTTCTATTTATCACTTATCATTTATGTTTTAACACTTAGCCTAGAAAAATATCTTTCTAGAAATCGTATGAAAATTGATATAGCAGGATTTGAGCCAGCTTCTTTAAAAGCTTAAGCTTTCCGTCCAAGCTGACCACTGGTTTACTGGTTATAGGTTCTTATTAAACTACGCCAAAATTCGTATACGTTTGTTACAACTTATATATCCTGTTAGCATAACAGTAGAGATAAACTTACTGTTACCTAAAGCCTGCTTAAAATGAATTGATGAAAATAAGAATTGCTTAAAATGTTCATTTGACAATAGATAATACTATGTATTAAACATAAAAAAAGAAAATCAATCTTTAAAGGGTTTCTGTTTATTTCAAAATATTCCTTCATACATTTCATTATAAGCCACATTCATACATAGATAAACGCGGCATACTTTGTGTTGCAAAAAAAAAATGACCATTTTACAAAACAGTCAAATGAACTTCATAGTAAATAATTACTAATTACTTCTTAGTAAGTAATTACTGTATAATTTATCTTCTTATTTTATCAACGGTAGACTATTTAAGTGTTATCCAAAATTGATATAAATTTCAATAGTAAATTATAAATAGAACAAATATTTGATTACATATAGTGTGAATGGTAAACACAATGGCATCACCAGTCACAAACAAATGGCAAATAGGATACTGTTTGCAAATCTGTTGCGCCAATTACTATTAATTTCATATTTGTCGTTAGGCCAGTCTTGTCGCAGACGTACAAGCTTGCTCGTGGCGTTGAGTTCCGCCACTTAATATGCAATACCTCTAGAATTCGGCGGAAAATCAGGAACAGAATTGTCTTAATAGGAACGGAATGTCTTAAGTCTAGGTTCCTGGGTTCTGTTTACCCTGCTACGTGCAAGATACAATGTGACGCTTGTATTATCGTTTGAAAGCATAAAATATACTACTATAAATAATTAGAACTGAATCCAATTATCAATAATAACAAAGACGATCGACGAAGATGATCAAAATCGATGAAAAAATATATAGATATTAAATAATTATCTAACTGATTATAATTATTACGTCGCTTAGTAAAAGAATGTAGAAGTATAAAAATCTTACTATGTGATAATTATTTTTTAGTAAAATGTAGAACTAAATTTAAAATAAACTATGATTTAGCTTAGAAATTTATAATCAATTTATAATTTTTGCTTAAAAGATTTTCATTTTGATATTAGAAACAAAATAATTGAAAATCTAAAATACTTTGTAAGACGCTGTAAAAATATGACGGGCTATTAAATTTATAGGAAAAACATATTTCACGGGAAACTTTCATTACACAACATTGTTACAAAGTTTGTTTTCGAACTAATGATTTTGTTTTTATTAGCACTCGCCGTGTCTATAAATGTTTTTGATATTAAATACACGGTTTGCTATAAATTAAGAAATTTAATATGACAATATTTGTTTAAAATAACAATTGAGCCTTATTATTTCTTAATATTTTCATTTATTCCCTCTGCCACCAAGGCAAGAGGCCGATGTTGAAATCCGCCACTTAACACGATATGCCTCGAAAAATTCATTGGAAAGGGGGGAACAGAGTGTCTTGACACTGGGTTCCCTCTGCCTACCATGCTATGGGGGGAATACAGCGTGAAGCTGCTGTGAATAAAAATAATAATTAATGATATTTAAAATATTCTTAGAATGACGATTTAGAATATTAACGAGACTATATCAATGTTTAGTATGAAACTTGTATAATTACAGTCATAATTATATTAAAAATCTTTGTCTCCATTGCGGCTAGTATATATTTCATTCCAATTATACTTCTAGAGCGTACTTGTCTACGAAAAAATAAGTTTATTTGAATGAAATTTTACGTACACACCTACTGCCTGTATATGCCCCACTCCATACTCACACGAATTTGAGTTTCAGCGTAATTGGATATTTTAATTAGTTTATATTATGAAAAAAAAATATTCGTGTCGTGAACATAAAATTAATTTTAAAAGTAGTAGTTGCTTTTTATTGTAAAATTGTATATCAACAAAAACGTAATTAAATGTTAAAATTTCATATTTTTGATGTACCTACCTATTTTATATTTAAAGTAGTGCCCGCCCCTGCATATTATATTTTATTCCATAACCGTTATGTTTGTAATTTTAACAGAAGTGAAATGGACTAAATTAAAAATAAGCGTATTATTAAAATCAAATATTTACTATATAACCTCAGCTAACGATGATGACTCCGAATACTCATAATTAAAATGTAATTTTTTTCGTAGCTTCACGTAATATCCCGCACATAGCAGTAGGCAGAAAAATTTAGAGTTAAGACACTCCGTTCCCATAAAGACATTTCAGTTACTGACTATCCATCGAATTTTGGAAGCATTGCGTGTTGAGTACGGAATTCAACGTTTTGCTTCGTTACCAGAGCTAGGAAAGGGAAATATTAAATACTTCATTAAATCGAGTGGGAATGGAATCCACAACCTATCGCGTAGAGCGTCGCGCGCTTGTGCCGCCACGATTCACCTCAAATGTATTTAATATGTAGACACTTTGTAGTATTGAGTTGTTTAGCACTAATCGTGGCATATCAGTACACGAACGACACGCTGCGAACCGATTACTAACCGATAGCTGTAGCTAGATCCATTAAAATAATAGTAATGGTACCGAAAAGTAACTCGCTTGTACTCAAACTGATTGATCTGTTTTAAATGTTTCACTTATCTGAAAGCCTACTTCATTTAACGATTCACACTAGGATATATATTTATATATGTACAGTACATATATCGTTGGTGTAAAAATAAATGAGTAAAAATACTAAATATTTCGGAAAAGTAAGTGGTAAGAGTGGGAGACCTCGGTTGACCTTCGAAAACACAGTATTAAAGATACTGGAGGAAGGTCACGTAAAAAGCATGAGGACCCCCCGGAGGGCATGTATGAAGAGGTTAATGACAGTGGACGAGGCGAAAGAGGTATGTAGAGATAGTAGCGTTTGGCGCTCCGTTCTCTGTGACTTGACTTTCAGGGATAAAGCGTGAAGCTATGTATGTATGTACTAAATATTTCAATCCCAAAGAAATATAATTTATTTAATGTGTATTTAATATTATGAAGAAACAAAAAAATAATATAGTATTTTAACTAAGAAATTCACATACGAGCGTTGAATATGAAACTTTACAATGAAATACAAATGATATTGATTTTTAAATTAATCATTTCTTATTGTTCTTAAAGAAACCTTTCTTGTTCCCATCCCAAATGTTTTAACTATAGCCATTTTCGCAAAAAACCTTTCCAAATATTCATCTTATACAAATCAAGAACATATTAAATATCACATAATGAATTATAAACATAAGTTAATAAATGAATAAATAAATAAAATATAATAAATGAAGGGAACGTGTGTGTGGTAAGAGAATCGCCGGTTAAGAGACTTTATTTACACTCACTATCTATGGCAGCTACATCAGGCTCTTTATTGTTTTGAAAGTAGTCGACGTGAGATGGACTTTTTATTGTTGACAAACATCAACATTTACAGTTTCTTGTGAAACTACAATATTTAAACTATTCTTATATATTTTAAATTTTAAGTTATTTGCGCTCTGGTATACAGAGCATGGAGTTAAGTTCCTCCATGATGGGGAACGGAGTGCCTCAACACTAAGTTCCCTCTACCTATCCCGCTATTGATGAAGCTGCATTTTCCACTTTTTAATTTTTTACGTATATTCCAAATAAAATAAGCTCATTCTTCTATGAATTCCAAAAGCTTATTTTGTATGAATTCCAAAGTTATGTTAAATTTAACGTTGAATACTCAGATCCGATTAACACTTGCCTGGCTTTTAGTTTAAAACGGGCTTCAAGTGAAACAAGTTCTGGTAAACACTCGCTGATGTCCGGATGTCTGTATTTCAGTTACGTTATTGCTTTCACGGCAAATGAAAAACGTTGGACTTTATAAAACATTGGTCCGCAAAAGCACTTACTTTAATGACAGCTAAATTTGTTTTGACTCCATTTTTATTGTCATATACGAGTGTGATAGGAATAATTGTTGTTTTACAAAATACTGTACGTATAGTATATGTTTACATATAATAACGTATGGGGTATATTTATTTACTAATATTCTCCACATTTGAAGTATTTAAGGAAACTGAACAATTTTATTAACCATTAATTTTTCTCCGAAAAAAATTTTGGTTTATTAACACCATGTACTATGCAGCATATAGATTTTTATTATTTGATAAATAATAAATATTATTTTATAATTACTATTTTTTTTCTACTAGATATGAAAAAATACTATGTATTTATCTATGTACATAAAGAAAAAATACTCAACATTTATTCCTTATATCGAGAAACAGAGAATATTAATAAAATAATCATGAAAATTTATAAAAAATGATTTAAATTTTATGCTATAACTATTTCAATGTTGTTTCATCAAAATTTAACACATCAAGAAACACTAATGGCCTGACTTAACAATCAGTCAACTCCCCCCCCCCCCATTGTGGATGCGGGTGACATTTCCTACAATGCGTTTAGCTCTCACAGACATTGAGCTGAGTGAAACAAGCATTTACATGACCTAAATAAATATTTACTTAGAGCGTATATCGAACGAGCTTTGGCTCGTATTTCATATGACGACCGTCTGCCAAGGAAATAGTTGTTTAATATTGTATAATGGCAATGTTAATAAAATATCATAATATAATATGTAAATAAATAAAATTAGGGTGTGAGTTCGATTCTCACTCGAGGAAAAGAAATATTTAATATTTTAATTAAGTAATTAAAATTTGGCGCTTTGGTGTCGAGGAGAACGAGGCATTGAGTTCCGCCTGTCAACCAGCAATGCCTCCAGATTTTGTCGAAAATGATACCACAGCAAAAACCGGGAGAGTAGAGTGTCTTTACTAGACTCTCTCTGCCTACCGTGCTACATGCAGAATACATCGTAAAGATGAAAAAATATATATTTTCCTTGAAATTTCCGATTTCTGAATTGTCATTAAATACTCTCTGTACTTCGCGGAGATTCTTAACAATAAAACAAATAATAACTAGAGAAATACATATTGTCTCCCTATTTGCACCTATAATTAATGCATTGTGTACTTTCATATAAGTTATAATAATAATAACAACGGAGTTATTTAAAAATAATATTTTTAAAACACAATATCCCTTTTAAACAAATGGCAAAACCATTTTAGCTCAAGTTTTCTTTATAATAGAAAATAAAGTACACGGCGGCGTTCCAGTGAATATCGCTACAAAGGTGATATTCACTTTAGTTAGGAAACTTTCCCAGCGTATATTTTAGCCCCATGCTTTGATACGATTATGTTTTTTCAGGAACGAGAGGCTTCTTTTTGTGAAGATTTGTAAGGATTTGGCGGTTGCCAATCTCGTTGTAAGACCTAGCTGTAGCTAGATACTTCGAACGGACAAAAAAGAAGCATCAGAATCGCATCAACACATTTCTAAAGTAACCTCGTGCAGGAAAATAACATACAAACTGTTCTTTACATTATTATAAATATTAAGATTTATATAATACAAACATGAAATATTAATCTTAATTTGAATTCATTAATATAAATTCTTATTTAACTTTTTTTATAATATTAATTTAAAAAAATAAAACAGGTTCTCGCTGTATTCTGCACACAGCAGCGTAGGCAGAGGGAACCCAGTGTTAAGACACTCCGTTCCCCACTTTCTGCCGAATTCTGGAGGCATTACGTTTTCAATATTGAGTCAGTTCCTCGAGTGGGGATCGAACCCACAACCGTCGCGTTACAGTCACCCCCTTGTGCCGCTGCGCCACAACGGTCTCTAATAGTAATTATATTTAATTATAATTCTGACTGAACTGAAGTTTTATAATATGTAACTAAGCATGTATTCCTTTGTGTATGTAACTATAGAAAAGAATACATTCTGAGTGAAGAAAGAGAGATTAATCTATATGATATGACCTGGTTATAAAATAGACGCAATAAAAACTGGAGTTTCCATTTAATCAATTTTTCTTTAACACTAATAAAAAGTTGTTTTCTAATATTTAAAAACTAACAAGACATAAACAAAGTAGAATAACGTAATGCAGGTGCTAATATAACAACAAATAAGGTTCATTGAACGGACACAGGTGGAAGCACTCAGAAAATTATCAACACCCGTATGGGTATGGGGTGCTAATCCATCAAGCCATCAGGATCAGTAGCTTTCATTAATCATACTCTATTGATTACTGTCTCACGTACAAACTACGTAATTTAGTGTGTGATGAGCTTTATTAAAGGATTTCAATACAACGCGGAAATGACAAAATTTACCGCTTCGTATATTGTAATCATTTAATTATTAATCAGCTTCACGCTGTATGTAGTGGGGTAGGCAGAGGGAAGCTAATGATAGTGTTAAGATACTCCGTTCCCCATTTTCCATTGAATTCTGAAGATATTAAATGGCGGAACTCAACGCCGCGGTTTGATTCGACTCATAATTTAAATAAATATTTCATTTAATTGAGTGAGTATAAGTCACGCACTTGTATTACGACTGGTCTCCATAATTATTCAATTATTATTAAGGCAAAATCCTGCTTTAGCGAGCTTATTATTTATTCGAAATGATCCTATTTTAATTATTTTATTGTATTCGTGAAATCATGACAATGTCATTAATTGTTAATTATTATCATCACGAAGTTCATGGCGCCGTAATCTGATATTTTACTGATAGTCATAAGATTCAAGAAGTAATTTTATATTTATGAATAAGCTTTCCAAAACATAAATAGGTATTTTTATACTCAATTTTAATTTACTTTGTATCTTCTATAATCTTCCGTCAACTTTGTACATGAAGCTACAGAAGGAACACCGGTACGGAGAGCTTGTCTTGCCTCGTCTTCCCTCGTCTCACCTTCTAAAGGCTCATCCTTGCGGCAGTCTTAGCGTCTTAGCGAGTGGAGACTGCATGAGTGCTCGCCATCCACATAGTCCAGTTATTCAATTGCATGTGGTGTTTACTCCATCGTGTAATTTTAAATCTTAACCAAAGAAAAGAGGAAAAATAAGAAATAATGTTTATGCTCGTCCATATACTAAAAATGGAAATTAGTATTAAAAAGATTAATAAAATATCAATCTGTGTAAAATAAAAATCCAAACCGATTTAAAGCAACACAATTAAAATTATATTTAAGCAACCAAAAATATTAAAGACCAAATAATATTGAAAATATAATTTTTAACGATCCTAAGCGGGCTTATTTCCAGATTAAATTATACACCGTCTAAAAATTCACCTAAATTTTTGGCCGGGTTTTGCCTCGTTAAGATTTTATATGGGATTACAACAATGGCGGTCGCTAAAGCCCTCATTAAATAGTTATGTTCAATTTATTGTTTAATCTGATAGGATGGCGAATTGTCTGTTATTAACTCGCACATCGAGCGGTATAATTAATTTTGCAAATGTTGTTAGCGAATGGATGGAACAAAGGGAAACGGAGAGTTGAAAATCAACGCTAAGAAGTCACGAGTGTTTTGAAGTCTACTTCAAATACGTTTCGATATACGTATATCTTTAAATTATTAACTCATACATTTAATTTGTATGGTATTAATTGTATATGTAATTTGAGATTAATAATAATTAACGAACGCTATCGTAGAGGAGTTGCTTGGTTTTAAATTGATATAGTTGTTGGTTTGAATCGAACGCTCAGCTTTTTCGTATTGGGGCAGAAAGTGGGGAACGGAAGTGTCTTAATATTAGGTTCCCTAGTTCCTTCTGCCTACCTTGCTATTTGCGGGAAGGTAAAAATAAACTTAATTCGTTAAAGAGTTAGTTAAATACAACTTTTAAATAAAATATTTGGGGTATATTTGATATAAAAATAAAAGTTTTAGCTAAATTTTCTGTAATGAGTACTCTGCAACCAAGGAATGACTTTAAAATTACCTTAACAAACCACACTCACCGTAGGTCTTCCAAGTTAGGAAGTGTTATAATTCTGTTGACTTAAAATGTTCAGTAAGTCTTATTATAAGTTTATTTTAGACGCCATCATACCGTCGTTTTGGCATACAAAGTGAATGAATTATCAAATCGAAATTGAATTGAAATTCCGCAAAATAATTAATTTCTATATTATTTTCGTCCATTTACGAGTAAACAACGCACAACATGCGAATATAAACTTAAAAAGTTTTATCTTAATTGTAATAAGCAATACAATCAATACAAAAAAACTGGAGGTATTATATTTTTGATTAAATAGAATAAAAATATATTTTTATAACCCACATTACAATATTATTACCAGTATATATATAGTAATAAATTACCTTAATAGTATCGATATCGAAGCAACAATCATTTAAAAGCTGCCTGCATCAAACTATAATGATTGAGGCTTATCTTCAATTTCCATATGGAATTGATGTGACCTGCCTGACAATATGTTTGTTATATTATATAAGTAAATATTTTTTTTAACTTAACGCTGTATTCCGCAGATACCAGGATAGGTGGAGGGAACCTGGGAACCTAGTGTTGAGTTCCCATTTAAACATTTCTGTTCTCCACTTTCCGGTGAATTCTGGAGGCATTGCGTGAATCATCAATCAATGAAATAAAATAAATTATATTCATAAAATTATAGTTTATTATCGTTATACTTTTAGTTTTACGCAGAGCAGGAACAGAGTAAGACTTACTTCTTCTATGATTACTCATACATTTTAAAATTAATCTTTAATAATTTACATACTTTACAAATTTATATACAAAAAAACGATAAAGTCATTGTTTAAAAATATTTTATACAGTACTTAAGTAATTTTATCATGAAAAAGCGGGTATTAAAAGTCCCATGGGATGCAAGATATTACTAGTGCTTCCGCGAAAACTGCAATTAACAAGAGTGTTTCTCGTTGTTTATAATGTTTTTAGTAAATATCATAAATTTAAATATATTTACTTCATCTTTTAATATTTAATACCTCAAAATATTGCTAGTACATTTTCACACATCACTAACATCCACCAAACTATTACGCACTATCTTTGGAATTAATTCTGGTTTTAACTGAAACGCATAACTATTCTACATTCCTAATAACTTTGAAATAACAGAAGATTAAAATAGTCTATGGTAAAATTAGCTAAGCCTGGAGCTACATTAGTGAAACATTGCATTTTGTGCTACTTATTTAAGTAGCAAAATGTACCTAACACATTTTTTCAGCTTCAAGCTTATCCGAAATGAGAACCTAGTGTCAATACACTCTGTTTTCCATGTTGTACCTAAATTTGTTGTACCAACGTCGCACTTCCCCGAGAAGGAAATGCAAATAATTCAAGCCTCCGAGTGGGAACTAAACCTACAACTATCGTGTTTACAATCAGTCGCTGTTCTACTGTGCTAAAATGATATAACTTTTTAAATCAGACATTATTTTATAAGTAACAAATGAAAAGACGATATTAAAACAATTTTCTTAAAGTTATTACGTGCATTTATGAGTTGAAAACGTTTTAATGTTATGAAACAACAACATTTGAAGTATTTTTCAAGAAACTTCCACTTCCACGCAATAAGAAAATACGAACTAATGAGGTGAGTAGGTAGATTTGTTTTCGGTCCGTAAGCTGGTTCTTGTACTAGGCTCGCAGAAACTCGCGCAGGGGACTTTTGTTTCAATACCCCAACTTTAAGGTTTAAAATTAAGGAAAACGTAGAGTTCATTGTAACCAGACATTTCCGCACGAAGCTTTTATAAGTACGAAGATTTATTTTCCTAGAAGCCACTTCCTTACCTCATACATGCCTTAGCCGAAATTCATTCAAATGATTACAGAATAAATATTTCATAATATTGTTATAACGTTTTCAATTGCGTAATGTTCATATTTTTATTATTGGATTTCATTTTTAACCGACTTCTGTAAGAAAAGGATCAATACAAAGATACAAAGATTTTATAATTTTGAAGTCGGTGTCAAGCTAATGCTACAACACCTTTACGACTTCAAAATTATAAAATCTTTGTATAATTATTTTTGACTTTTTAGTTCGTTGATAGAAGTCGGTTTTTCTTTTTGTTAAAAATTAATTTATTACTCTTATTTTTGCTCTTATAAATAACATGAATATTAGTTATGAAAGGAAGTCATATTTATTGATATTAACGACAATTAACGAAATTGTGACAAGAGATATAGCGTACTCTTTAAGCCTTACTAGAATTCCTGCTTTAACCTTAACTACTTTCGTTCATAATCACAAAGGTTTGGGTGTGAGTGTGTGTCTATAGCCTTTCGTGTAAAATTATGTGTGTTATATTACAATTAATATGTTAAATGTTTTTGCATTTTATTAAAAAACTAGGACTTCAAAGACTAGGTGATCTTACTAATATACTCTTCAGTAGTGTTGAATGTACAGTTTGTTATAATTAATAGCTTAACCTAATATAAAACGACTTTTCATGCTCAATATACTATACCTGAAAAGTAAAAAACATAAAAATAGATAGATAGTTTTGTATTAAGAAATTTGTACCTAATTGCTTGCTACGTTTTTTTTTATAAACTAGCGAAGTAAACATATATTGTTATATAATGTCCTAATAATACAAAATCTTTAATTAAAAAGCTATAATTACTATAGTTTTATCTAAATTAGTTTAGTAATTTAAACGTGAAAACGAAACAAACATCCATAACACGAACTTTCACATTTACAATATTAGTCGGATGTAACTCTATGACGTTTCCAGTTTGAAAAGGATATGAATGCTACGAGTAGGTCGATGACTCATAAAAAGGCTTTCTATGTAGCGTTGTGATACGCGGGACACTCTACGGGTACAAGTGTGTCATTAGTCAGTAGAATAGAATAGTTGAATTATTTTCATAATTTATTTTTGAATAGTAGGCAGGTAGTTTATTTTCTCTATAGCGACAATAAGCACAGGCTCGTTAGCACAACGTATGACGCACTCAGTATATATCCTATTCTATAATAAAACAGTAAAAAGTTGTGCCTATATTTTAAATATCTCTGCTCTGTCTGGCTATATTCGATTTTGAAGATCTGGAACATCTGATGAATAACCATAAGTCCAGGTAAGCTATAAGACATAAAAGAATGTCGCCTTCACAAAGGCTATTTAGTATGACCAACATTTTCCATTGCCATATAAAAAAATATTTGAAATATCTGATAGAAAATCATAACATCATAAATAAATAAACGATAATAAATAATGAAATGCCTGTATACCCACAAGTCATGAGAAATCTGTGAAATAAATAGGTATTAGGTATATGTAATTTAAAAGAATAAAATAAATTCACCATGTATATTTTTGTCAAATAAGACTTTTTGCTCCTTAAGCAAGCAACGAACTTTAAGATGGCTCTCGTCGCTATTTAAAAGATTTCTTAGGGAGATTTAATATGTAATACATCGTAGTTAGTTCACTAAATACTCTATAGTGTGCTGTTTTCTTAAATTCAATTATTTAATTACATATAATTTCAACTTCCCCGGTCGAGGAAATGATTTTTTTTTTCTGTTATATAAAAACAAAAGATACAATATTTCTAAATAGTTTAAAGTAATAAGCCAAAAATGTAGTATATTTTATTTAAATAGTCAGCTTTTGGTTGACGACCTGCCACTGTAAGGCGATTCCATTCCATTTCCATTAAAAGGATTTCTTGCGGAAATTTAATATGTAATACATCTAAATTAATTTACTTAAGAACTGAAATATTTCAGAGAATCTACATTAACAAAGATTAACGTTATAATATTAAAATAATAATTTCACTAAGAAGCGATTGATGAGATTTACGAAGTATTCTTAGGCCTCGCCACCGTAGCCCCGACTAGGAAGGAAAGTCGAGGAAGAGCACCATGAGGTTTAAGAGGGTAATATGGACAGAGTACATCACCAGATCCCGCGAATAGTAATTATTACTACAAAATATTAATAGTAATACTCAACAATAGTAACGCAGTGCGTATATGATGCAATAAGTATTTTATAATATTTTATCATAGCACGAACCACTAGCGCACACAGCCAAACGTTTACCGTTTCCATTTAAAACAACGCGACTGTCTCTGCAATACTTAGCAGGTATTTATCAAAATGTTTGGAGTAAGCTCCTTATTCGTTATGAATGCAGAACTGCCAAAATAAGGCATCCATAGCCGTCTCGCTATTTCGCAAACGTCGAAATGCAAGAAGCGATACGACTAAAATTTAACCCATTCAAATAACTTTAAAATGTAATTTCATTCTTTGTGAATTATCAGAAATATAATACTTTAATATGTTTATTTTGTATGTGATATCGTTACGTCGTAGTTCAAATACTGACATTTTATTTATTATATACGTCTGAGATTTTTGTCAATTCTTAATGTATTTAAATGAAAAGAGGTTAAAGAATATAGAAATCATAATCTCCTTACTTCCCTTACAAAATAGAGAAGATGATTACATGGCCCAAAAATCACTGTGTGTGTGACTGTAAGTGCGATAGTTGCTGATGGTACAAGCCAAGGCGCGGCGTTGAACTCCGTCACGCAACTCACACGCAATACCCTAGAATTCAGCGAAAAGTGGGAACGGAACAGTGAAAATAAAAAAACGTATTAAATAAATATAAAAGAAGACATAAAAACCCTGTTTTCATTTGGCTATTGAACCCTAAATAGCAATCTCTTTATGTTTCAAATACCCATAATAATATATTGTCAGTCATCATTATATACCATAAACTATTCCATCAAGTAAATATTAAATGAATGTGTGGATCTTTTAGTATTATTTGTATCGGAGAGTTGTTAATACAGTACAGTACCATGGTACTAAAAAATATATTTACTTTGAAAAAATTACTCATATTTAAATTGATTTTTGGACTATATTCCGATTGTAGTTCCTCTAAAATAATACGCCTATTTGCAAAGTTATATTGCATATTGTATATTGTCGTTATTTTAGTTGTCTATTTATATTTTTTTCCTGATTATTTCGCTGATTTAACTATCACTAGTTTGTTGAGACTGTGTACTAATGTATTGTTTTCATTATTTTATAAAGAGAAACATTTTATCCATTTACATTCGGATATCTCTATTATTGATAAAATTATAAAATTTGACTCTAGTAAAAATACATTTTCAGCAAGTACTTTTACGTTTATTTTAATTTTAATTATAAAATTTATATCAATTTATGCTTTTAAATATGAATCAAATGCATTCGTAATATTTGTTATTATATATTTCGTAAACACGACGAATTACTTAAGTTACTTAAGCAGTAACATGACTTTTGATTTATTCCACATGAGGTTTAAGTTTATAAGAGAAAACATAATTATGAAATTAAACGACAAACATTTAAATATTGAAGATAAACTACGCACTATAAAGAGGTTTATTAATGTGTACAAAACGCTATTGGATAGCGTTGATGCTGCCATCCCAGGAGTGCGAATAATGGTACCTAAATTACTATACTAAACTGGATTGCTTTAAATAACTTATTTGTCTTCTTTCTTTTTTTAAAAACTTAACGTGTTGGATGCCAATGCCACATCTAATTAGATCATATTTATATAAAAAAATAATATGAATATTCGTCTGAGAAAATCATGAAGGAATTGTTTTTTTATCATTCTGTCTTAACCCGGCGTCATGGGGGTGGAAAGTTTTTACACAGACGTGGGGGGCTGGGTCGTTATTACTCAGATTGGTGATGCAACTATCTTAGTATTTAATTGAATATTTTTTTGTTTTTTTATATCAATTTTCCGCTAGTAGAGTATTGATGTTTACCAAAAATCAAAAAATGGTAATATTGCACCGTTTTTTATTTGACACCGAAATTAAAACTTACGAGTGAAAATTATTCCATTATCAAGGAAATTTAATGAAAATAAGCTTTAGCTTTCATAGCATATAAATTGGAATTCGTTATGTATCAGAAATATTATATTTCATTAATAATTTTGATGTCCAACTTAGCTTAAAAAGTTACTGAATGCATCGTTCAAATTCTTTTGTCAATTTCATTATCATCCAAAATGTCTTGGTCTGTACTGGTGACAAAATATTATTCTTCACGGTCCGTTACTATTGAAAAAATGAAAAATAAAGTTTTCCACAAGAACATTTCACAAGTCACATGTCGTAATATAATGACACAGACTACAGGCATGGGTCCATTGATTTACCTTTTTTATCTAGTATTTCTTGTACCTCTTAACGCGGCCACTAAGAAACGGAGTTCCCGTTACATAACGGGTTACACGTATGTACGTGTAATACTCCTATATATGTATAAACGTTATTAAGTTTGAAACTAAATAGCTCCAGCTACTGAGTAGAGCAGCAAAGTTTATAAGTCGATGTAAAATTAGATGAAAATCACGTGGGCATTTATGACCCAGCCCCTACAATGAAGTGTTAAAAACATATGAAAAGAATAAATGCTAAATGACATTACTATTTTTAATATAGCATGAATTAATATAGTAAATTTTATTTTATTTTGTTTTCAGTTATTCTCTGGATTAGTCTTCAATTTATTTAAAATAATTTTTATAATATACTACAATATCAAAGATTTCATTAGCATGGTAAACTATTTTTATGTAAAATTAATCTTCTAAGTAATGACATAGTAATTAATTAGTAATATTTAAAGGGATTTCAACTAAATCAACTAGCGTATTTCTGTGACGCCATTCTGGGCACGTTGTTGATGTCTTGCGCCATAGTATTTGCCGAAATGGTGGTTTATGAGTACGATCAAATAAATGAATTGTTAGTTGATGAACTTCTTATATGCAACAGTAAGTATATTTTTAAAATACAAATGATCTTATAGACTCAAACTCTTTTTTTAATAATGCGAGGTGCTGCCAACACCTGACAGGCTGGCACTTACAGGGTTGAAAAGAGGAGAACATTCATTCTGTTATCCTTAGCACTAGATTTCCTCTTTATATTCCAAGTCCAATAATAAATAATTAATTTTATAATAAGGATTTCATTATAAAAAAATATTTTAGCCAATAATGTCTTAGCAGTGATTTATTATATAGTACACTAAACAATTGTAGCATTTTAAGAACTTCAGCGATGTAGGGTTACATAATCTAGTAATATTTCCCCTTTTATTAACATCTTCATGTTCTGCTCATCTAATTGATCTCTTTTATTCATCAGATAAAGACTTGCGTACGGAACTCCTTCTCACAATGGACTATGTGGAGAGTCGCCCACCTAAGTACACAATATGGCGGATTTTACCCATCGATCTTAACCTTATAATGGGATTTATTAATGTTTGTGTTACCTATATAATTGTTTTGCTGCAGTTTGATGCTTAATATTGTAGTGTTTATTAAGTAAATTAATTAATACATAATTCTAAGCAATAAATTTATAGATTTGAGGTAATCGTGGCGCTGACAGCGTCTGACTGTAAGCGCGATGATTGCAGATTCGATTCCATGTTGAGGGAATGAATTATTTTTATTAACCGATTCCAGGAGAATAAAACACGGCGTTGAGTTTGCTGTCAATATCTCAATTTCGGGCATGAAGCGGAGTAAGAATTGTCATAATTATAGATTCTCTTTCTTTAGCCCGCTATGTGCGAGATACTGTGTAACTGTTACACGAAGCTTGAGAATCATTGAAAAATAATAAGAAAGCGGAAATATATTTAACAAAATAATCTAAATCTATGAATTATCTTCGCTTTACAACTAAATGTTTGATATATTTTTATTCATTTAAATTTGATAAGCTAGTCGTTACCAAAAACAGCTAATGCAGTGAACCGTAAACATAGGCACGCGCACAGTTCACCCGTGTTAGAATAAACTGTGAGAAATGAGTTAAGCTGAAATAAAATTTAAAATGTTATTCCATTTAAGTGATATATAATATTAATGTATTTTTTATGTTTATTCATTAAATAAAAAAACTAATTCTATACTTTTTTTTATTTCATATTAAAAGTTTTGCCAGTCTCCATAAAGATAAAGCATCTTAAAACATTAATAGAGTATTTTATGTTTTTAAATATTTTAATTCATGTCTTCTTGTTTTGTTAAAAATGTCTACTTAAATCTCACAGAATAGTTAAAGTAATTCTGGATTTAATCAAAGTTGGTTTGTTATAGCACAAACTCAAAAGATTATAAAATATATACGAGTACATAAAACTTTGCAAATTTTGTTATTAGGTGTCGAGCCGTTTGAAGTATAAATTTCCATATCGGAAATCAAGTCTGACGAAGAAAATTTCCTTAGCATTGATTTTTAGATACTTACAAGATATTTCACAAGATATTGTTTATTTATTTTTAAGCACTTCTTAATAATTAGATATTTCTTTTTTTTTATTAATAATTTTCCTCAGCGCAATACATAATATGTTAGTGTCCAATTTTGTCATGTTTACAATGATAAAAAAGTTATAAAATTTATATACATTAACATTAATATCACTAAAACAATAATGGGACTTCAATAATATTTTTAGAGTATCACCATAGACTCATAAATCCAAGCAATTTAATAGATAATTTACGAATAAATATTACAAGTAAGTACTATAAAAATATGTTCTGTTTATTTTTCAATCACGTGCAATAACAATTTTATCATCTTTTATGAAATGAAATACATGAAAACTTAAATAATCAAAGTACACACGTAACCTCGTAAATAACGAAAAAAAAAAGAATATTGAAAACGTTGTAATAAACATGAATTGCGAAATCCTTAGTAATAAAATAAATTTCCATTAAAGCTATTTGTCGTTTCCATTAAAAAAAATCTCCTCCAATACAAAGGGATTTTCGCGCAACAAAGATGAAACATCGAAAGCGACCAAATCCACTTTATTTTGTGAGTGCTGTAATTTCTCTCTAAAAGCTGCAGTTTGTTAGTTTTTTTAACCGGTCAATTTTAGGATTTTGGTAAACTCTGGGGTGTATGGACTAAATCTGAATGAGAAAATATTTGATTTCAAATAGTGTTGTTTCATATGTTATCGATAAAACAAATGTATTAATTTATTGGCCTGTAACTATTAAAAAAATAATAATTTTTCTTCAAATATTAGACAAATTTCAAGCTTTCGATACGATACATATGCATAAATATTATGATATAGTAAATACAGCATCAATTTTGCATAACTTGTCATTGAGATTTATTATAGAAGAAAATCTAACAATGTTATTTTTGACGAAAAAAATATATTCAGAGTATTAGCGTACAGGCTTGGGGACAAATTCGGTCCCGCTGTGCTAGTGAAGCGCGAACATGGGGTCCGTACCTACCAAAGAGCTGGCTATTCACGCGTGCCAGATTGACAAGCGAGGAAAATACGAAATGAAATTGGAACCTTTCATACAAATTCTGGACTCAAACGGTTATCAGACTATCAGTGTGACCTGATTCTCTGCTTATCGATAACCTGGTGTTCATTGAAATAGTGATGTGGACGTTACATTTCATTCTATAAGCTATTAATGTAATTGAACGCTATCACAAATCATAATTACAATATGAAATTAAATTGTTATACTGCTCAATACATATATATATGGTTTCAAAGTTGACGCAAACTATCCCTTCACGGCTGATCGGTTGTACCAATTTTTTTTTTCCCTAGCCTGTACTGTCCCATTGTTGGGCAAAGGCCTCCCTCCACTTCTTTCACTCTGGTCTATTTCGCGCTATTGAGCACCAGTCAGGCTTGTAATGGTCCAGCTCGTCTCGCCATCTCCGTTTTGGTTGTACCAATGGTTTATTAAAATCTTATCATGACAAGACCTGGGAGCCATGAAAATCTAATAACTATCATTCATTATAAAGAGTAAGCAAGGTTTCAAAAATCAATAATATTGCCACTGTTATTATTTGATTTAATCTAAGAAAAAATATTTCTGAAAAATAATTTACTAAATACATCTTGGGTGCTGTACATCCATATGGTTGATTATGCACGCAAGTAAGTAATTTTCCCATTAATTAATTCAAAAAATAACCACCCATTTTTCTTATGTTTAACTTTCTCATTATACCTCTCCATATGTATAAATATATCGTTATGATATTACGGCAATTTTAAGGGTAGCTGTATTCCGAGCGTTATGGAATGTTAATGTTCCTTTACGGCGTCATAATTGTGGTCTCCTTCAGCTATATTGCCATTCCAACTCGTCTCGCTCTTGGATCGGACACTATACCTACGGATACCTTGATTTAATAATTACAACCGAAATATTAAAATAATAAATAATAATTAATAAAATGAATCATCAAAAATATTATTTAGAAAAACGACATCTTCAAACAAAAGGTCTGGCTGCAGTAGCTGATAATAGTCCAAATCAATATAGAACGTCCGTCAGACCGAAGCCCGCTAAGTTATTTAAAATGCAGTCGACACATCATCCGAGCGCAAATGCAATATTCGCCTTGCTCATGCGGAAACATGGTTATTTTCAATCAAGGTTTTTCATCACAAAAATCCTTTTAGCTCTAGTTAATTTCATACATACATAGGTTAAATGAAAATTTTCGAAACAAAAGATCCATTTATTGATTTAAAACCAAATGACTCCGTGAGCCCTATAACTTTTCTATTTTCTATATGAAAACAGTAATGGAGAGGTATTATTACGGTGTGCAATTATTTCAATAGTAAATTAAAATGGCGGTCAATCACTATGCACAATATTATTACAGAATATTCTCTTAGAGTTAGTTATATTTGGCTTTTTTACATTAAATTGTTGCTTATAGGGTGAATGGAAATTATTTTTTTTATTTATATCTGTGCATTTAGATTTTGTAATGATATGGTATGAGCAGTTTACATTAAGGACCTTAAGCAGTTTACATACAGGACCACAAAATCACCTCTGGTGATGACTTACGAGTGAATTCTATCGTGTAATAACAAAGAAGAGAGATGATAAATATAGCTTTAAGTAAAGATTAAATATCAATTAAAATATTTTTAATATTTTTAAAGTGCTATTCCACACTTTGGAAAAAAGTAATTTCTAAAAGTATCTCAATTATAAATTAAAATAATATAAACTAAAAATTTACCTTTCAAAATTTCTATTTAAAACAAGAAACTTCATGGCATTTCAAATTTCAACTTATTTATTTTATACTCTGTTCTATCTTACAATAATGTTAGCCGAGAATTTTGTTTTGTTTAACTTTTATATATCTACTGTGATACAAAAGTTTTAACAAGCTCCACTCAGCGAAAGCTTTAGGATTTTGAAATGTATCATAGACGATAGCAGGTACAAGATAATACTTACTTGTGATGATTTTCAATTTAAATATAATATTTGCAATACATTTTGTTTATTGATTGTATTTTTCGCTTTCATAGAACATTTTTGATACTACGCTAAATTATTATATAGTAATGCTTACTTAAGTTATAATAAACTGAAAAGCAATAAGGTAATTAAGACCTATCCATCATGAAAGTCCAATCAGCAGATGATTTTAAAACTGGCTTTTGTGGACATTTTTTAAGCAAACCCTCTTTCACAAGCTTCATTGAAATTGTTGGTTATTATATTTATCTGTGATCTTTTTACCGAAAGACTAATTGCCTCACCTATGAATACTATCGCTTTATGGTGGTAATACCAATATTGGCCACCATCTATGAATACCCAACTCTCTATCAATAAGTGCTTAGCTGTTCTTACTGCCTCATCGTACCAAGTAAATTTGACATAGAAGGGTCATTTGGAATGCATTCAGACATAATTTTAATAGTATTACCATTTTAAAGCTAGAAACTGGATATGGAGTTCCATAATTAAATATGTAAAAGTATAATGAAAATATATTTATAGTAGGATATATTATAACCGCAGAAAATTGATATTTGATATAAATATTTCTCTCGCGGACGTAAAATGTGGTCACTTTCCCTATTATCCAATAAGTTATTGGTTATATTAATTGCAAAAGGATTGTCTGATGTATTAATTTACAAAATGCTCTTATTGTATTTAACAAACTAATTTCACAATTGGTATAAGATTTGAAAAAAAAGCTCTTTAATTCCAATTACTTATATTTTAAATAGATTGAAGTTATAATTCTATTATATTAAGTGCGAGGTATTAAAAGAAATATATACCAACATGTATATTTTTTATTTATTGCTTAATTTTCTTGTAATTTATAAAATTGTTTTTTTTTAAAATACTCGATTTTAAATGGGCTATTTTGGATATGTGAAATCGAATCTTTATAGGATTTAATTAAAATCTTCAATGTACTTTTAAATATAGATTATTTAAATTATATTATTATTGTCAATCTCAAGCATATTTTGTTTATTATTCATATATTTCCTATATTTTTTTTTGTTATGCATCATCTATCAATTCCTCGAATGTAACCAGTTTAATTCTATAACGGATCAAGTGGATTGCCTCCGTAAACTTGTCTAGGGCTGGATATCTCTTAGGTCATTCACACTATCGTCTTCCTAAGCTGCCCTTACAGTTATATCTCGGTACAGATTGCAATAAACTTATTTAATAAAAACACTTGTCACATAACAAAAATTAAAGTACATAATTTTATTTTAAAATCACCTATAGTATAAATAAAATATAATATTATAAAGGGGATGGAAATTCTGAATTGGAGCAATCACCATTATAATTCGTAAAACAAATTTCAACCATGTTTAATTTAATATATGAGAAATTTCATAAATAATTATAATGTAAAGGTAAATTTTACGCGAATCTTTTGAAATACCTATTGAAAATTAATTAGACCATTCGACAAATAATGATTTGGTTCGGGTAGAAATCTTAACTAAACGTACTCGACCGGTGACCCAAAGGTTGTTAAACAAACTCACAATCAATATAAAAATTCATAGAATTTGAAAATTTATGTTCTGAAAGCAATAAAAGCATTTTATAACATACTTCAAACTTGATGAGATGAAAACTTTGAGTTTATGGAAGAGCGGTTTTACAAAGCAAAAACGTTATCAAAAGTCTCTTGTGTACTACGCTCCAATAGACTGTCTCGAGATATATTTTGTTTCGTTACGTTGATTCCTGTATCCGATAATGTATAATATCAAGGAATGTAGAGTGCGTATGTTCAGTTCACTTATGATAATATATTTATACGTGGACGCCCTCGTGAATTAATTAATCTTTGTTTTTTTTCCCTAGCCTGTACTATCCCATTGTTAGGCAAAGGCCTCTCTCCACTTCTTCCATTCTGGTCTATTTCGCGCTATTGTGCACCAGTCAGGCTTACAATGGTCCAGCTCGTCTCACCATCTCCGTTTTGGTCTGCCAATTCTCCTTTTAGAGCTCGGAATCCACCTGGTAGAAGATTTCGCCCAAGACTCTTCAGGCATAGGGCAGACGTGTCCAGCCCAGTCCCATTTCAGCATAGCGGCTTTCATACCCACGTCAGCGATTTTTGTGCGAGAGCGCAGTTGGGTGTTTCGGATTTTATCCGGATTTTTATAACTTTGTTTGATTATATGATATTATGGTTCTACGTTCAATTTCAATTCGGAGAAAAGTATTTTTTAAATTTATCTAAAAAGGCGTCAAAGTCGAAAAAGTTCCTTACCTTCAAACATTTAAAAAAAAAGTCTATAAAAATACAGTATTTTTCCAGAGTTGTAATCTTGACCGTACATACGCCCATACTGTATGTAGAACAAAAACTAAGGTATTAAGTAGCGTTGCGGCTTTCAATTCACAGTAGCTACGGTTTCACCGGACTGTCCGCGTTCGACCCGTCCGTCGCGCTAGTTCGTTGAGATATTTGATTTAGCTTTGACGACATGCCATTTAAAGTGCACGCCAGACGCCAGTACGGAAACTATTTACACATTACATATGTCATTTGAACTAAAATATTATACAGACTACTACTCTGCTCATCTTTAAAGATTATTTATATAGTGTAGGAATTAATTATTATGAAAAGTATTTTTGATTTTATTTCATTTTAATGTATAATTTCAATAGGAAAAATATAAGGAAAAAAACGTCGATTTCATATATACTCTGCAAAATACACATCCATATATTAAAGACAATATCATAATATTATGGTTGTATTAAAGTCATACAAATGTACAAGGAAATAAAATTTGCTATAATTTTTTTTTATTGTCACAAAAATTATTATAAGCATTATAATAAGAAACCATCTAAGAATTCTTTTGAAAAACCAATAAGTACCAATAAAAGATGTTCATTTGATCTTAGATGAGAGGTACATTTTGGTAACGATTGTGAATGACAAAGAGAGTCTATAGATAAGTCAGTTAATAGGAATCAGTATAAATAAGTAGGTATTCGTATACGTTTTTAGGTATTCAATTACCTAATGGGTTCTCAGGTTCGTCATATATTGGATATTTCAATAAGGAAAGAGGCTTTAGACAACCGTCGTGGCATTGTGGAAAAACAATTTGCACTTTGCATCGTTCAGTTTAAATTTTGGAAATATAAATTTGAAAGAAAGGTAAAAATTTATTTTACATTTTTTAGGTAAATATTTATTTTACTTTTTTTACGCCACTGTTGTAGGTTCGATCCCCACTCGAGGAAGTGAAATATTTATTTACGTTTATATTTCCATTTCTTCGCTCTGGTGTCGAGGCAAAGCGCGGTCTTGAGTTCTGCCACTCAACACGCAATGCCATAAGTGTTTTAACACTAGGTTCCCTCTGCGTACCCTGCTGTATGCGGGATACAGCCTAGTATTTAACTACCACCACTTAGGAAAGAAAATATTTATTTTACCCTTTTAATACATTTTATGAAACTTACTCAATACTTTATTTAATTTATTAATAATGTTCTTATAATCTATGAGGAAATAGTTGTACAGAACACATAATAAATTACAACAACGCGCGAACTAATAAGTCTGTAACATGTATTTCAGTACTTGCGTGCGGTACTATTTATAAGATAAATATTAATAAGCTGCTTTAAACACTGAATACTCGGAGCCACATTATTTATGTTTGTCTTTTTGAAAAACTCTCTCTCTCTCTCTGCCTCTCGTCAAATGTAATAACGTTGAATTTGATGTAACGTTTTATTTTTCTTTGCTTGTGATGTGTTTTTGAGTGTTTATTTTACTTTCCCGTTACACGAATTCTCGTTAATTTAAATGAGCTCATGTTTTTCACCGTTTAAATATATTTTTAAGATAAATATAAGCTTGAGCGATTAGCTTCATTTATTTAAATAAAGTAAAAAGTTGTATTTTTATGAAGCATAGGTATAGTAATTCAATAAATTTAGTCATACAAAATTGTAGTATATTTAACTGCTAGTATAAGTATATGAAATAATTGTAACAGTGCCAATATATATTCAAATAAGGACCCTAAAATCCCTTTAGTGTATAAAATTTGCACAAGCAAGTTCCCATAGAGGCTGTGTTGAATCTTTTTTTGGAAAGTTAAGTCAAATATGTTAAAATAACTGTATCTAAATCCCAGTTATAGAATAAAATATAATTTCAACACGTTATAGTGTATAAAATTTAAATAAATATAAATATAAATAAATATATATAAAATATCCACTGTAGTAGGGCATCTAGGTCGACAACAAAGCTCCCTAAGTCCCAATAGGAAGATACGTCTCCATTTTTGCACCCCCGGGCCCCGGGCGTATATAATTTAACCCATAAAGACCGTAAGGGACAAAGTTTGTAACGCACTAAGTGTATTTCAGTAAAAGTTTGAAAGTTCTCAACTTAGCAGTTAATTTGTTTCAGCAGTTATTATTAATATTCAACTTAAAAAATCATAGTTTATTATTTTAGATATACGAATGAATATAAAGCATTATCAATATTCTACCTTTGATTAAAAATAGAATCGCATATAGAAATGAATCAATGAATCATTAATTACGATTCATTTGATTAATTCAATTAAATGAATCAAAAATAAATTATTAATTATATTACTCACTAGCGGACGCGCGCAGCTTCGCTTGCGTAATTAGGGGTGAATTCAATAAACCACGAAACATGTGTTCAATGAAATATTTTTAAGAGTCAAAATTTCAAATTTTATAAAAATCGGTGGCGATTTAAAGATTTTTCCATACGAACTTTCAACCCTTTATTTGCACCCTTAGGGGGTGAATTCTAGAAAATCATGAAACACATGTTCAATTAAATATTTTTAGGAGTCTAAATTTAAAATTTTATAATAATCGGTGGCGTTTTAAAGATTTTTCCATATAAACTTTCAACCCCTTATTTGCACCCTTAGGGGAAGAATTCTAGAAAACCATGAAACATGTATTCAATTAAATACTTTTAAGAGTCTGAATTTCAAATTTTATAAAAATTGGTGTCGATTTAAAAAAAATTGTATACAAACTTTCAACCCCTTATTTGCACCCTTAGGGAGAGAATTCTAGAAAACGACGAAACACGTGTTCAATTAAATACTTTTAGAAATCTAAATTTCAAATTTTATAAAAATCGGTGCCGATTTGAATTTTTTTCCATACAAACTTTGAACCCCTATTTCACCCCTTTAGGGTTAAAATTTTTCAAAATCCCTTCTTAGTGGATATCCAGATTACGAAAGTAAACTTTTGTCCAAATTTAATGTTTCTACGCACAGCGGTTACGGCTGTGCGTGCGTCTTACCTCAGTCAGTGAGGACAAGTCCTTTTATATATATAGATAATATAGATAATACTATGTACGAGTATATAACGAAACAATCTAAATACAATTCTTTAGAACATTTAAAAGTAAAGTAATTTCCAGTGAAATAATTCCTAATTTATATCAATTCGGAGGCTCGCAAACATTTAAAAGCATTCAATTCCAAAGTTTTCCATTTCACTTTTTCCTTCTTCCCTTCACTGATTTATTATTTGTATAAGAAAATAATACAGGTAAACGGAGTGCCTGTGAGAAATAGCTTTTGGATGATATAATGATTACTTACAATTATTATATAGAAATGTTATAATTTAAAATAACGATTTGATAATTAAAGCCATCATGGCGCAGTGGGGCAGCGTCTGCCTGTAAACACGACGGTTGTGTGTTCAATTTCCAATATGGAAAATAAATTGTTGTAATTTCCTCCCTCCCAGGCAGTGTTGAGTTTTGAGTTCTGCATCTCATCACGGAATGTCTCAAAGATGGAACGAAACGTAGTTAACGATATGTCTCAATGAAAGGTTACTTCTGCATATCCACATAAGTTAAGGCTGAAAACCATAATTATACAAATTAAATAATACCGATGTATATATTTTTTTCTAGTTTCAGGTTGTTTATAGTGTTAAGACATAAATATTAAATATTTTTCTCCCTCGAGTGGGAATCGAACCCACAACCTTCGCGGTTATAGTCACACGCCCGGCTCCTGCCCTTACGCCACGACCATCTCAACATAATTACAAAATTTTCAAATCTTCGGTTCAGTTCTAAGTTTTTTTTTAAAAAAGGAATTTTATTAGGATGGACAGGAAGTAATAGAAACAAGCTATCATTTAGCATTTATGTCAATATGAACGCTATTAGCAGATTTGATATTGTCACATCGAGGGCTTCAGTGTCAGTTTGCCGCGCGACACCCTCGATAGTGCTAATTACTGATTCTATGTGTGATGATACTGTCAAAAAGAAAATAAGTTTTCCAAACGGACGAGAAAACAAAACTTTTAGTACGTAGTGCTACTGTGCAAACAATAAATCAAAAATTATTACACAAACATAAACAAAAAAATATTTTTTTATGACTTAAATATATAAATTAAAGTATGTGCTAAAGTAATAAAATAACTGTAAACAAAAAGTAAATTAATTTCTAACTTATTTGTATGGAAAAAAACGAAGTCATTTAAAAACAGCAGACGAATGCGAATTCTTACCTACTAAAGAGATGTAAATGAGAACGGCAACTTCAAACTGGCGCCTTTGACTCGGATCACTTTCCACTATTCCAACAATCCGACTCTGTTATTTTCACCCACAAAAGTTCAGAAAATAGTCACCAACGAGAGTTATTTATTTATTTATTCTTATATACACACATCGAATAAGTTATTAATATATCAACTAACAAGAGCTACAACTATAGATAGTTATATAGGGTTAGAATATTTACTAATTAATGAATATTATATTAGATTTACAAAATAACGGTACGGGAGACGGTCCACTTGAGTACCGGTAGGATTGGAAAGATCGCACGTCACGGACAGGAGAGGTTCAGACACACGTCCGAGGAGACCGAGTCGACGTGAGTGACGCCGAGCCGGGGCTCCCGCCCGCCTAACGCCGCGCTCCCGAGAGCAAAAAGGATGCAGCGAGCTAACCCCCGGCCCCGCGAATATCGCCGTTCTGATCTCCTCGTCAGAGTCTCAAGTACTCTTCACTGTTGGCAGCGCTCGTTCGGAGAGGGAGGGTTTTCTCTGCATCATTTCCATACTGGCCTATCTCGCAATGGCCTAGCTATGGAAGAGTAAAGCTTAGGTTTTAAGCATTGGATTCATTGTAGGCTAGCCCTGTTGAGATGAACACCTGACGTTTGGCGTCATATCGCGAAACATATGCCCCGGTTGGCTAGGTGTAGCAAATACCATAACGAATACTTTGGCTGAACACGCGCCATATTATGCAACGTTACGGTCGTGTATTGTGCAGTTTAAAATTTTCTTCTCCTTCGAGTAAGCTTTTAAAGAATGCGAGTGCCTTCACTATGAATAATATGAAGAATATTGTGTTTTTCCGAGATAGTATTTTATCTTAAGAATCTTGGTTTTGTTCTTATAATAATAATAAGCTCATATTTCTAAATGTCTTGTTTGTCACTGTATTAAATGAGTTTCATAAAACTTAATGCTTATGAAATACACTTATATATATTTCATTATAATTAAATTATTTTTATATAACTGAGCAATAATTTAATGTATGTAAGTTAATAATTCAATTAATTTAAGCAATTCGATTGACTTGATTAATTTATATTAATTTAACTGCTTCTTTTCCCTTTCTAAGCAAAGCCAAACTTATATTTGTTTGTCAATTAACATGTGCGAGTATATCCGTTATAACACGACCCTAACCATTTTCATTAAAGCTCTCTTTGAGCGTCACATCTGACTTTGTTTACAAACTACGCAGCCAATAGGGATATTGGCAGTGCGTTTTATCACCTTGTGAATCTATGGATTGAAATTCAGAGAGAATAAAATCAAATTTATTTTTAATATAATATATACAATACACAGATTTGCAATAAATAAAAATATTAAGCTTTAGGATCTCTTAACATTTTTTTTTTTCTGTGTAAAAAGGTTATCAAATTGACTGATTCTATTTTTAAATTTTTCTTCAGCCAGCTCTTCATACTTGCAATAATATAATAAATTTACACGCGTATATTCACTGTCTCAAAGCAAACAATGTAACATATTAAATAGGTGGTGTCGGGTAAAGTGAACCATTAATTTAATTTAAAATTTTATTACAGTTTTGTGACATAATTTTCATTATATTATGGAAATAATTTTCAATAAAAGCTGTATTTAGGAAATTTAATGCTTTATACTATTTTTACTTTTTACTTTTGCTAAGTAAATTTTGTTCTTATACAAGGTTTCGTAGATCGAACAAAATGATTGAAGTCAGCTTAGTTTTTTTTTATTTATATATATCAAATAAAATATTTGTTAAAATTTTATTGTTATAACTATTAACAAAAATATATTGGATTTTAATCTATTAAACCAATATTTTTTTATATTCTAACTTACAGATTTTGTTAAAAAGCTTAAATATTTTTTTCTAGCTCAAAAAGAGCGAAGAAATGAAAATATTAATAAATAACAATTAATTTTCACAACCATCATGCTTAAAATCACACGCTTATGCCAAAGCCCAACAAACATTAAATAATTTACCACCCTTAATTGTTCTAATGATTAAATAAAAACACTTCCGGCACTTCACAAGTCACTTTAATTCCCGCTTTAGTAAACAACGTGTGTTCCGCGAGCAAATAAATTACGTACCATTGAAGACTGCTACAACGTTCACGGGATCATTGCGGAACATCGGCCGGAAGTTGCCACGTAGGAAATGAGAAAATAAGCCATATGAAGATATACCTGTCATATTTTATTATAATTTATGAAAATAAACAAAAATAATAAATCAGCTTCACCCTGTATACTGCTCACAGCAGGGTAGGCAAAGGGAACCTAATGTTAATGTTCCGTTCTCCACTTTCCGTCGAATTCTGGAGGCTTTGAGTGTTGACTGGTGGAACTCAGAGCCAGAATAAAGAAATGAAAATATAAATTTAATAATTTCACGTTTGGCCACGAAAACAAACGATTGGTTTTATATTATTATACCTAAAAATATTCATTCATTGTATTAACAAACACATATTAATATTTAAATCTCATTTTGTATGCTTGGTGTAAATTAAAATACAAAAGCCGATTCATTGGTTTCGCAATACTCTTTAACCCTCAAAATGTTTAATAGCCTCCGCTCAGGTTTCCTGAGTAAGCAAATTACGTGTCATCGGAGGCGGGACCTCAGTGAAATTTGCATGGAAACATTGCGTCACGTCGCGTCGGTCGCAGGCGGAAGTAGTCGCTGAGAGAACGACGTGTCAACAGGCTGATAGGCCAAATGCTGGTTTTTGTTTCCGATTTCGTTTCCATACTTGCTTTAGCTAGCATTTAATAGTTTGTTTGACTAGCGTAGTAAATAAACAACTAAAAATGTTTTTCAAGGTTTAAGATTAAATCAAAAAAATTAAATCAGCTTCACGCTATATCCCGCACACAGCAACATAGACAGAATGAAACTAATGTTAAGATACTTCAATCCCCACTTTCCACCGAATTCTGGAGGCATTGCGTGTTGAGCGGCGGAACTCAACGCCAGAGCGAAGCAAATGAAAGTACACTTTACCTCGTTTCATTACCTCGAGTGGGGATCGAACCCACAAGAAGTAGCCTTTACAGGCACACTTTGTGCCCCTGCGCCATGACTGTCTTGGAGCAAAATTGTACGACAATGACAAAATTAATTCTAGTTATATATATTTTTTATACAATTATTTAGAATATAATATGATATGAAAATAAGGGCGTTGTAAATAATATGGATATTACGAGTATATGCTCTTAGGTAGCACAATATACGACGTTATTATTATTTTACGGCACTATTTCTTTTCATATTTAAGGTCAGGCATAAGGGATAAGCCGAAAGAAAATTTCATGAACTCTACACGTAAATAGTTGAAAAGGGACAAAGGTGTATTGCGAAAAAATCTGTTCTTGCAAAATATTTCGGACGAATATTCCAGTTGGTATAATATTTTTATTGGATATGGGTATATAAATAATTGAAAAGTTCAAGTTTATGGTATGTTTTTATATAATACGCATTTTCTCTTTATACTTTTAAGTATATCAATACCTGTAGTCGATAGCCAATTTTTTTCTAAATTATAATAATTGTGTGACAGTAAAAAAGATTTTAGGCCACTAGTGGCACAGTGGCACAGGCGTGTGACTATAAACGTACAAGTTGTGAGTTCGATTCCCATTCGAGGGAATTAAATATATTTTCGTTACTTCGCTCTAGCATCGAGATAGAACACGGCGTTAAGTTCCGGCTCCCGACACGAAATACCTCCAAAATTCACCGGAAAATGGGGAACGGAGTGACTTAACGCTAGGTTCCATCTGCCAACCTTGCTGTGTGCAAAATACAGTGTAAAGCTAAAAAAATAAAGATTTAAAATACTTTATTAGGTGTATACGTTATCGGTGTAAAGTTATTTATAGATAACCATACTAAATAATCAACCAAATTTCCCTAAATACTAAGTTTAAATATTAATAATAAAATACACTCATTTCAAAAGTAAGTAGTATAAGAATAGTTTTGTGAGTAAGCCAGGTCAGTACTTACGAAGCCTTATCACTGTTGACTGTTGTATATGTGTACAGCTATAAGCAATTTATTTGTATGATTTCATTTAAATACTCTAGCATTATACATACTAATGTGCTTATTTCGGATACATATTTTTATTATTAAGAAGATTTAATATGGAATGTCATAGCCTTGTGTCAGCTTAAATGAGAATTTCCACTACTAAGGGCTCATTGAATGAATGTCTGTTTTTGCTTGAATGTAAAGCTGCAAAACCATTGAGTCTAAGGACCTATAACACAGTTTTCTTAAAAATATATAAACTAATGGACCCGAACGCGGCTACGCCCGCTTGAACTATACGAATATTTATTAAATATATTTATGAAATTATTTTCAGTTTACAATAGAGAGATGCGTTAGCAAGCTCATTTTGGGTGACGTTTTCTAACAACAAACTTTGCAAATCATTGCTTAGCAACGGTCGCATAGCGACGGTTGTTATTCACATGGCGGAATAAATTGCATGTCAAATTAATAAGTATTTTAATATATTGTAATATATCGAAAATATTACAAATATGAGAAATAAAAGTATCCTATGTTCATCCCGAGACCCTCAAGTATCTCTATATGAGTATTTTATCATAATTAAATTAGCGGTTTGGCCCTGATTGCGTAAAAGACATACAGACAGACAGACAGAGTTACTTTCGAATTTATAATATAGGTATGGATGTAATAATACTTACAGAGATATATCACCAACTATACGCATGACTACATATGACGTCTGTCCGTCACACCGCAAATCGATCGCTGTTCGCAATAGTT